>JAPZDX010000004.1:11634220-11648516 GCA_029783625.1 Naso annulatus | reverse complement strand
TAAAAAAAAAAAAAAAAAAAAAAACACTTTGAGTGGCCTTGTTTATTCGCTTGAAACAAGTGTTTGAAACATCCTTTATTGCAATATTTTAAGAGTCAGCTAAAACCTACAATTACAACATTTTTTTTAATATACATAACACCTTAGTGACATTTGAACATCAGTGGTTATTTCTGTCGCGTTGAGTATTGGATTCTCAATCACAGTGACAGACAGTGTCAGAAAAGGTGAAGGCATGAAACTTTTGACTTCTGCATTGCTTGACTGATTCCAGTGGGCAGGTGAAGGGATCCATGTGTGTAATGTCATGTCCATAGACACACACGGTGACAGTGTCTTTTGAGTTCTACACAGTGTGCGCTTCCTCTTGACCGTAGTGGGCGGCAATGAAGTTTGCGTGTGTGTTTGAGAGAGCAGAAGAATATGGATATGGAGTTCATCCCTGCCTCCTTCACGCTCATCTTTCTACAAGGACAACCTGACACCTGTCAATGCAATGAGGCACCTGGTGTTTGAGTGTATGCAGGTGTAATGCTTCGGTGTGTCTGACTGCACACTAGTATCATCTGAAGTCGGTGTTCTGGTGTGGAATGGTCGAAGGTTTGAATCTCTTTTAAACATTGAGGAGTTGTACCGGACCTTTAACTTGTCTCTCGCTTAGAGGCTGTTTTCTCCTTCGGACTCCCCTCCATCTTGAGAATCTGTCACATTGACTGGTGGAGGTCACTGTCCTCCCAGGGCCCCTTTTGCCTATTTGTTTCTGTGTGTATGTGTTTGTGTGTGCGTATAGGGGAGTAAATCTTAATCTTGCCAAGGAGCTTAATAGTCTAGTACAGCCAAGAATCGCACTAGGCAGATTCCATTGCACTGATCCCTGCCCTGGAGTTGCTATGCTGCTGTGCCCGTTGCTAGGCTAGCTGTAAGCTAAGATGTGTACCCCACTGGTGCCCCTGTATGTTTGCTCCTCTAGCCCCTTAGGTGGCCTGCCAGAGGAGACCCTGTACCAGTCCTGGGTTTCTATAAAGGTTGCCTGTGAACCAGAGGGATAGTTCCTAAAGGGACAAGTTTGTGTGTGCGTGCAACTTTAGTGTGTTACTTGGAGTAGGGAGATTAGTTTGATGGGGTGAGGAGCCTCTGGCTGGCATGGCACCACATAAAGAGTGAGTTTGTACAAAAAGAGCACAGAGATGGATGGCCAGTAATGAACTGTGTGAATGCATCTTCCCCTTCTCTCCACCCTCTAACCTTACCCCTCTTTGTGTAAAAAGTGTGTGTGAAAAGAGATAAGGAAACATTGTGCAAGCTCTTGGGAAGGTAAATGTCTGAGTGGGAGACAGTGAAAAAGAGGCCTTACAAACGTAGAGACCCCGATGGTTTTTAGCATTCCCTAGCTGCACCGAATAATGTCAGGACAGCCGTGATCCATAGCCACCCAGGGCAGCATTGGTGTTTTATTGGTGTCCGAAGGTCTGATCTGAGGCAGACTGATAGCTATGCGTCTCAGTAATTCTAGCTTTACCCAGGAATAAGAGTAGACTTGTCTTACCACTTGGTGTTTGTGGGACTGCACATGCAACAAAGTTTTGTTTTGTGTGACTATGACGATCATGTTGCAAGCAAGGAGTAACAATGGTCTCCAAATGGAAGTGTGGTTTAAGTCCTCTATGTATCAATATCATATAACTTAATATGTGTGAGCCACGAATGAAGGCCAGCACACAATCTTCTTCACAAAATGGCATGGGAGTATGGAAGTGTACGTAATCTACAGTCATTAAGCTCCTTTTCATACGTGCCTTTACTAAAGGAGAGTAATGGGACATGAACCACATCTTTGTCTCTGCCCTCACCTCATGAGGGGAACAGACAGCCTCTTGCTCTCCAAGGGATAGATGACTGGAAGCAAATATCTGACAAAGATCACTTATCAGGTTTGATCAGAGGAGAATGCTCTGTCCCTGTTAATGACAGAGACTGATGGTACAAATCATTTTTACTGACCTCAGTGCATTTGAAAAACGGTGAGCTGGCGCCTACGCTTCAAAGACGTATTGGTTATTGCATAAAGACCTTATTTTACAGCAAATAAGGATTGATCTAGCAAATCAACAGTGTCATTATTCAGCTGCTGGGCAGAGCTGTCACAGGAACAGTTGGATACACTGTACTTCCTTTGTCTCTGAGGCGAAGTCTTGAAGTCATACTGGAGCCAGGCACACTGTGGAGATGGCTGACTGGCTAATCACATATTGTCTCGCTGCTAATTTCAAACACCATGTCCGTTGGCGTGTGTGCATTCACTCTGAGCGTGTAAATCTTTGCGCCTGTGTGCATGCTAACGTTTATGTGTCTGCCTGTGTGAGTTATAAAAAAAATGTGTCAAAGGTCACCTCTCTTAATGAAACATGGCTGTGAGGCAGGTCCAGTGGCCTTGTCGAAACCCAGGCCCATGAGCTGCTTTACAACCCCCCCACCCCCCCACCTTTCCCTCTGCATCCGCCTACAATCAACCACTTAGCAGGGAGAAGACCCTCAAGGTCATTGCAGGGGTGTGAGTATAGAGAGAGGAAGATGGTAGGAATGAGAGGAGGAAGAAGTTACTGACCGCCACCTACCTCAGTCACTTTCCCTTAATGTGCAGTAAGTCAAACCTCCACCCTCTGACCATCTCTATAATTGTACACAGCAGATGGAGGAGTGAAAACCACCACAGGCACCTTAAAGCTGCTGATAAGCAGGAAAAGTTCTGCAGATCTCGATCCTCTTCAGTGACAATGAAATCAAATTAATTAAGTGCATATTAGAGTTTGCAACTATGACTAGTCAGTGGTAAGACTAGAGAAGGTGCCTTGTCCTCCTGATAGCATATAGTGTGACAACTTGCTAAGCCCCAGTATACAGTAGCACCATTCCTCACTGGATTACAGCTCTGCAGCTTGTGTTTAGCCAAGCCCGCATGCAGGCCACACACACACACACACACACACGGCCATGAATGACAAGGATCTTAGTTTTTGAGGTCGACTCTTTGGATTTGTCCCGTAATAAACTCTTTGTGCTGTTTCCCCAGTGCTGCTTCCCAGAATGTTGTGTGCTTTAAAGTGTTTTTTTTATGTTCATGCTTACCATACACATGTATTCTTGTCTGCTTGTGTATGAAGTGCTGATCAAAAGAGAGACTAAATCTTGTCAGTTGAAGAGAGAGGGAGGATTGTTTGAGAACAACTGAGTTCCCTTACCATTGGTTTGAGGATTTACTTTATGTGCAGGCAAAAGCAAAGAAACACATGAGAAGAGACAAAGACAAAGGAAAAGAGAGAGATGAAGAGCGGTAGAAAACTGACTTGGTTGCCCGTAGAACTAAAGAAATGATGGCAGAGATGTTTGTTATTCCTCCCACTCACCTTCCAACCCTTACTCCCCTCTTCCTCTCTTTGCTCCACCACCCTCCCATCCCCCTTTCCTCTTGGCAAGAGGCTGACGTCCACCTCTTCTTTACTGCCATGGCCTAGCTTGGTTTTAGCAGCTGTTGCTGCGCCTTTGGCCAGTGGGGATTGGAGGCTCCACAAAACACACAAGCTGCCAATCTGTAGAGGCATTTGTGGAAAAGGACACTATAAACCATTTCTCACACCAAAGAGCCAGCAAAGAGGTCAAAAAAGTGGCAGCGGACCGAACATCCCTCCTATTTAAACTACAGGTGCAGGTTAAACTGTGTTGCTTCCTTGTACTGTACATGTAGAGATTAGAGTAACACATCGCTATACACAATGATGTTTGTAGTGTATAGATGTAAAAAGTGACATGATCCTCCTACCCTCCGTGACCCTGTTTACTGCAGGCTTTAATTACAGATCAAAGCAACCACATCCCATTCTTTATGCTAGTACAGGGCCCAAACACATATGTACATATGCCTATGTCTCTTTTATTTGTTTGTGGTCTTGTACAGACCTGTTAACACTTGTATATGTCTCCTGGGTTTCCTTCACCCTGTTTTTGTTTTTCTCTGTCACTGTTCGTTTCCTAGTAAAAAAGCTTTTCACCAGGCAAACCGTATTTCTCTTTTACTGTTGGGAAACATGTGTCATTGACTGTTGCTGTAATGGGAGAAGCTTGTCAATGTGCCATTTCATAGCACTGAAGTCACCCGATGTTGATTGATTCCATCTGCCTTGATACGCGCGACGATGGATCTCATCCTTACACTGAAAAGTCAAACTACCTGTTTTCCTCTTCTAACCCTGCATTCTGTCTTCCACCACCCACCCACCCCCACCACCACACTCTGTTTTTCTGTCTGGCTTGTTCCCACTTCTTTTCCCCGTCATATTTGAGGGATTTACACATGAGCCAGCTTATGAAGCATGGCTTATCTGCTAACATTGTATCATTATGACAACAGCATCGCATTTCATTATGCTCCTGCCCACTTGGTTTTTCTCTTCTTTGTACTTCAAGTTGTTGCTTGCTTTAAGGGAAGGACTAGTTCAATTCACCCTTTTCCGCAGTGTTATACTGCTTTTACTGTTTCACTTTATTACTTCAGTAATGAAACTCTGTTCAACTGTTGCTAGATGATGATTCAGATTATATGTTAAATATTGTCATAAAATAATATATAAATATCACATAGCATTACAAACTGTGTGTAGAGTTTGTTGGCCAAATTGTAAGGTATTTTTTTGCCTTGACCTTTTGCTTTCAACTAAAAAAATCTGCCAAAAACAGTAAATGTTGAGAACTGTTAAAAGATTTTCTATTGTTTACAAGAATTCTCTCTCCAAGTGGATATTACATTTCACTATAAAAAGATAACTTATGTTGTAAAATTTAACTGCATCTGTCAATGGTCGAGATGTGATTTGGAGCTTTTCACTGTCCCTGTTTCACAGTGGACATTCATCTGACTTTAAGGCTTCCCAAACAGCTTTCAATTTTGGTAACAACGTCATGTTTTGTTTTTTTTTTCAATCGTTAAAATGAATTTTAATACAAAATCTCAGTGCACAATGTATTATAAACAGATTTTTCACTGAGCTGCTTCAACCCCGATCTATCATGTCAAATTTTAGCCACTTTTGGGGGTCTGGACGCAACAGCAGCACATGAGAACAGCTCAGGTGTGCTTCTTCTAAAATTTGTAAATAAATTGGCTACATCAGATTGGAATCTTTACATTAAAGGAAATTAGACATAATATAAATTACACAAACATACTGAAATGTTCTCTTTTTATCCTAGCTTTGCCTTAATACAAACCACTTTAGATGATTAGCTGTTTAGATGGGCAGCTTTGGCTCAGAAGTGCTTATTAGAAGGTCAGCGGTTCGACACCCACCTCCTCCCGTCTGCATGTCAAAAGTGTCCCAAACCCCAAACTGCTCCCAATGGCTGTTCTATCAGTGTATGAATGTTTGTGTAAATGGTTGAATTCTGGCTTGTGTTCTGAAGTGCTTTGAGTAGTCGAAAGACTAGAAAATCACTGCGTGAATGTGCTTCAGTTTACCATTTACTTTGATAGGCATTGAATCCTGGCCATCCTTCAAATGTCATTTTATTAGCCTCAGTCTTATTTTGTGTTCGAGGTCAAAAAGTAAAACAATGACATGCATGACAAAGTGTCTACCTTATATAAAAAAGACACTTCAAATTGTTGGCAGGATTGCTGTCTATGCTGTAATTGGTTGTTCTAATTAGCCAGTTGGTTAGCCCGCAGTAGAGAAGTGCTAGTGTTGTGTTGGCCCATTCAAACACTGTTTTCTGTCATCTCCTTGATGAGATGCAGCCCATTTCTACTGAAACAATAACAGGAATCTGATTTGGGATAAACGCTTTCTTTGTCCATTGTCTGCTGGAACAACAAAAACCATTGGCACGGGAAACACTTCTCTCTCTAGAGCCCTGCCCAGCCTTATTTCTGCAGAAACATGCATGCATAAATACACAAGTGCACAGTAGGGATGGGTTGATGCATTCTCAGTTCTACAAAACAATGTACTCTTCACATGTCTGACCTTTCCAGGTGTTGAAAAGAAAATTACTTTTTTTGGATGACAGCTTCAAAAACGCAATGCATTTCATTCTTTTATGTCAGCGAGGAGGTAATTTTTGTTAAGGATTCAAAGCTCTAGTGTGGAGTGTTTTAAATTTCCACATTTTATATGGGTGTAATAGCTGAGTACATAAAACACCTGACTGTAAGATTGCTTGATAGCCAAGTCACAACACAGGGGAGGTTGTAACTGTGTTAAATTATCCATCCATCCATTATGTATAACTGCTTATCCATTCAACCTGACATTGATGAGGGGAGGGATACACTCCGCACAGGTCGGCAGTTCATCACAGGAATGACATATACACACACAAACGACCATTCACGCTCCTATTCACATCTACAGGGAATTTAAAGTCACCATTTAACTGATATTGTCAACCATATTAAGACCGTGCCACCCTGTAAATTTTAACCAAACCGTATTTAATTAGACAGCTGAATTCTAGTGAGTTGAGTCTCTCCACCCACTGGTGGAAATTATTGTGAACTTGGTCTCTTTTTTGACAGAAACGACTCAAAGACATTTTGACACTGTGCTTTGTCTGTAGTCTGATTCCCAGCATTCCTAGTCTAACTCCTTGTCACAGGTCATTTCACATTTTTCCTCTCTAGTGACTCGCACAAGGGCCCCTGACCCCTGCACACGGTTTTAAACTAAATGCATGATACTTGTAATGCCTTAATGATTCATGCTCACTTGCATTTCATTGGAAACTTGAAGTGTGTTGTGCACTTTGGTTTGTGGAGGGTGAGTATCAGTCTGTAACCCCTTGATGTACGGTACGTGGCCGGAGCTGAGATAAAGGTGGGCAGAAAGCAGGATAGGTGATGAACACCAATACTGACATAGTGTCACATCCTAGAGGAAAACACAAGGAAAGAAGGACATTCAGAGCCGCGGCGCTGATGCCATATGAGGATAAAAGTGATTAAGTTTAAAGGAGACTGGGAGAACAGTGAGGGGTAGAAACTTGAGTAATGTCCTTTGTAACAAAATCTGGGATTTCACCAGTGTCAGCAGAAAAGTGTTTGTGTAATGTTTATATGTGTTTGCAGGGCACTGTGATTAAATGGTAGCTCTGCTCTCACCACCCTGATTTATCTCTGATTGGCTGTAATGACATAGTGAGGGCTGTCCATCATCTGCCGCTGGAAATTAGACGCCAAGTCAGTCCTCCATCATGACGTGTTGGAGATGGTGGTGGGAGTTTTTTTTGTTTTTTAATGTGACCCATGTGGCATGAAAATGCAGTGTACAGCGCACAGGTTTTGTGTGTATTACACAAGAATTTAAAAGTTAATTGTTAGCTTTTTTTTTTTTTTATAATCCTCTTAAAAGTAAATTATGGCTCTGCACTCAAACAGCCTCACATGTGCTTCTTCTTATGCACATATGAGCTGACAAGTTCAGTGGAAATCGTCATATATCATGTTTAATTGTTACTCTTTTGAAAACACTTGGTTTAAGATTTTGGTAAAGATGAGAAGCCTGCTTCCTCTTCTCGGCTGTTTTGTTCCGTATTGTTTTACTAGCCCATTAAACTCTGAACATTAAAGCAAACGAACACGATAACCAGTGGTGATGAGCCAAACCATTTATCTCTGTCTGTTTTTTCTCCCGTTCTCTCTCTGTGTTTTCTGTCTCTCACAGTACACACAGAAGCCCCCAGTGAAGGGAAGCCCATTGCAAGACAGCCTGGAGGCGACAGCACACATAAGAACCCATCCAAGCCCCCCTCTGTGAAGGTGATAGGGACCTCAGCGTCTTCCAGCTGGGCACGATGGAGCTTTGCACTGCTCTTTGCTGCACTGTGCTTGCAGTGGACCCTGTTCTGATGCCAGCTCCATCTGTGAATCCACCACCCATACCTGTTCCTATAGGAACCACATACACACACACACACACACACACACACACACATCATATACATATAACTCATGCTATCAATACTGCTGTCCTCAACGTACATGGATGGATAATAAAAATGGAACATTAAAAATGGAGAACAGGTCGGTTTGTGGAAGAGAAGAGGACGTCGTCGTAGGAGACTGTAGATGGGAGGTGCTCTTGCAGGAACTCTTTGTTCTGCAGCATCACCAGTTCGGGTGTTTGCACAAACTAATCCCATGCACGCTCATCTAAAAAAGATTAGGCCTGCTGCTTCTTCTAGGCTGTTCTGGGGTTAGACTTGTGTATACAGACACCGATACAGCCCTACCTTTCATGGTTCCGAACCGGAATGCATCCTTCTGATTTTACTTAAAAATGCTTACACAGACTCTTATATACCATACAAATACAGCTGTCTTCTTTTTTTTTCTGCTGATAGTTTTTACTTATCACGGCCGCTGCACCACTCGCCAGTCAGTCAGAAGAATTCAGCTCATTTGAAAACTCAACTCATTTCCTTTCGGAGGATTAAGGAATGCATGGTAGATTGGTAGATCAATCCCAGGGGCCTGGCCCGGAACAGCAGATTTGATATACTCTAATGACTGTGTACATTTGCGGGGATTAGAATGTAATGAGTTCACAGGTAGAGCGCGGGCACACTTGCACGGCTGAACACATTGTGCAGCCAATCTAGGTGTGTATAGTATGTAACTGTATATAGATGGAAAGATGTGATGGAGTGTATGAGGTCCTGATTCAACATAAAGCTCTTAACCGATTGAGCTGAATGAGGTTTTCTTTTGTTTCCCTTATAGCTATGAATGGACTGTGCTTGTCTTCTCCAAACTGCATAGAAAACAATGCAAAAAAAGAGAACTATAGAGATTTAATTTCTGTAACAAATGATGCAGAAATGCACATCATTTTCTAACTCAAGCCTATGACATAAATGGACAGTTTTGGACGTTTGAACAAAGTCTGTACATGGTTGATTTTACTAATGTTTATTTGTGTGTTTGCTCGTTGAATTGCACATTAATGCATGTATAACCTACCAAGTTATCAAAGTTATTATGGTTGGATCAGGCCTTTCTTCAGGAGGCATCAAAAATTCATGTTTTGCCTTTTCTATTACATCTTGCCAGTGTGATGTCAGGTTTTATCTTCCTCTCTTAAATGATGGTTTGGAAGCTGAAAACAAGAGGGAGGTCAACTGCAACAGATCCAAAACACACAAATGCAAAATTTGTCATATTTTTCACAGTGTTGGGTGCATCTGTTGTTTGATCCAGTACAGCGGGAGCCATGCTCAAAGTCCCTCTACACTGTTTATCTTACGTTTTGCCAAATAAGCTCTAATGTCTCTTCACCCACTCTTAAGCAGACCATTCCTTGGTATTCAAGCAGAATAAAAGCAAATCCGTCTGTTTGACTGATTGTTTTTGACTTGTGTAATAGCCTCTTCTTCAGTTTTTTTCTCCTGTATAGATGAGGAAGGTGTACGTACAGGTTCAGAGAGTGCATGTGTGAATGAGAATGAATGTATGGTCAATGCTATGCAGCTATAAACACACATACAGTATCTATATGAAAAGGGTTTTTACACTTACCTGGGTCTGTGTGCTGATCTTCCTTCACTTTTTTGGTACCCAACTTTTTCTCTCATACTTGTAAAACTGTTTCACTGCTTATTCTGCCTAAAAGTAGAAAGAGGATGAGCTGCTTAAGAACTTGCAAAAACATGAAAGCCCTGCAGTTAATGAAGGATGGAGAAGACTACAGCCGCGTGAGGTTTTACTGTTAAATGTGCCACTTTTCGTGTCCTGTAACCATATTTGTTTAATTCGTACTGTATAATTTCCTCCATGTATGTTTTGTTCCTGACTGTCGATCATTGCACTCACAGATCACTTACAGCCCTTTACCCTTGCATGTGTATAAATGTACATATTTTAAGTCACTTTCCATTTGTTCTGTGTCTCATTTCCTCTCCTTGGTGTCAGTATGATACAGTGTAGCTGAACACTTTTATAGGTTCTCTGCTTCAATTTTTCTTGTCTAAACAGCTCCTCCTTAAAGAATATTAGTCACAGACATTGATAAACAACAGAAATTTACTTGGAAAAGATTTTTATTGATGGACATACACACCTGTGTCACACCCACACAGGTGTTTTACTGTTTTAACCGCCTGTGTGGGCTTGTACAGACTGTGATTGATTCACAGCATTATTCTCTCATTGCACCTGTTAGGGCAACTTACCCTTTTTGTTTGTTGTGTTAAGTAATGTTATTCCCATCATAGTTTCACACACCTACAATACAAAAAGAAGATTAATCAGCCATAATAAATGAAAAGCACCTGTGTAGGTGTACAGGCTCCTCATCATTTTCTGTGTAAAAAAACTCACCACTGTCTCCAATATTAAGGTTTCGTGACCAAATTATGGAATTATTGAACTATAATGGAATTATGGAACATATGTTTGTTTGTTTTTGCACCTCTAAAGCATCACACTTTGAGAAACACTGTTCACTGTTCCCCAATAGCATGTAACTCTCCGTAAGTCACAACTTGTCAGTTTTACATATTAATTTGTATACGGATTAAAGAGACAAGATCAGCAGGTTAGTGGGCTTTAAAGGTGCTGAAAGGCATATTTTCTTAACTAGAGAGAGCCAGGCAAGCTGTTTCTCTCTGCTTCCAGTCTGTATGCAAAGCTAATGCTAATCGCCTCCGGGCTCGAGCTCCATAGTCAGCACTCAGACGTGAGAGTGGTACTGATCTTCTCATATAACTCTCAGCAAGGAAGCGACTAAGCTATTTTCCCTAAAAATGATGAACTGTTCCTCCAAATCAAGAAGATTTAGTCACTACGACTGCATGGCAGTGGTTGCTTCCTGTCCCTGCAAGCACATCCCTGTTTTTTTGACCATGGTTTGCTGTTGGTGAGCAGGGGAGAGGAGAGTTATGAGGGCGTAGGCAGGACGAACCGTCTTAGTCTGACCTTCTCTATTTGCATCCAGGAAGCCTCTTGCTAAACATATCAGTCCGTGTCTGCACCAGGAATAGAGGCAGAGGGGAGTGTGAGAGTGCAGAAGACTTGTAAAGGTTCGGTGCTGGAAATGGTCGCGGCAGACAGTCGGCTATGATGACAGCGGCGTCGACAGTGACAGTTTGCCCGCTCAGCTGATGTGGGGCTGACCTGTTGGCTACTCCTTCAGGGAAAACGTAGCTTGGACAATTATTGCCCTGAATAAGTCTGTTCTGTCAGCTTTAGCCTAGCTTAGCTGCTGTCAAATAAACAGACACAAAGCTAGCATCAGAGGTGCCACTGTTGGCTAAAAGACACATGTTTGTGGGGGGCACACAAGCTGCCAGAATGGCCACAATGAAATTTAAATAGTGAGATATCATGGCCCAAATTGAGAGTATGTCATGTGGTAAAATAAGTGGTGCATTGGTTAAGCATTACACGATGAAAACAGACAAGTCTCGACATAGAATAAAAGTGCTGTGAAATATTTAGAAGTCAAGTTTATAATTGGTCTTTAGGGTAGCAATGGTCTCTTTTCCTCCACAGCGATTATAAAAGCATTTGATGGCAATGTATCAGGCGACAGTGGCCGTCCAAGTCTCACCACACCTCCCACTGTTTTAGCCATCAGCCTGGGAGCACAGAGCTAATTGCACTTTCCTGGCTAAAACATAGAATGTCCACAAGCTCTTTCTCTCTCTCACACACACAGACACGTACAAACACACTTTTACAAACACAAAAATTCTCCACAAACACACACCAATGATCTCATCACACACCCTGTCCCACAGTTGTACACTTCAAATTGCACACAGTCTGTATTTGATCCTTGGAGTCTATTTCATGCTTGTTGCTGTGAAACTGAGTGTCTGGCTGGCTGCAGACGAGAGCAGAGACGGTGCCCAGTCCAAGGATATTGTGCCTCCTCTTTGCCTGAGCTGTAATTGGACGGCATTGTCCCTGCCTGACAAAACCAAAGCTGTCTGTCGTCCCTTAATAACCTCCGCTGACTGATGCAGAAATTCATGGATTACTTTAAAATATGGACAATAATGGAACAAAATCAGACACTAAAAGAGAGTCAAAAAAAATTACTTTCAGCTGGGTTTCATTCTTAGGTTAACTTTATAAAGACAAGACAATAGGTTCACTGTCTTTTACTGGGTAGTGATGATTAGGTGTATTATACTGTAGGTTCACACACTCACATTGCAAGGAGCAGTGTGGTCAGTGAGTGTAACTGAGAATTCAGAGGACCTGAGGTCACAGCTGCTCAGCTGTCTGTCTGGGCTATTTTGAACGGTAGCACACATCAGCGCTTCTGTCCCACTGGCTTGGCCAAGTCCACACCTAAACGTCCTTTCACTCACACACACACACACATACACACACTGAAATCATTCTTGCTTCAGTAAAGAGTAGATCCAACTGTAATCCACACATTCAGAGATGTACCGCAGTTGCATCCCACACCGTGAAAAGAGCTTTAAGATGCAAAACTGCATTTTTCTAACAGATGTTCCCTAAAGTCAACCTGATTGTGCGGTGGCACGGTGACAGCGGTGAAGCAATCCTCCCTCCTCCTGAGATTGTCTTACCTTTTCAGCCTGCAGATCAGAGTGACAAGCTTGAACTAGGAGAACGGGGCAAAGGATGGCTGGAAATAGCTTTTCAGAGATGAACAATTGGGTGAGGTAGAGGGGAAATGAAGGGAGACCTGCGGCTCCTATTAACCACAACTCTCCTTCTTGGGTTTCAGAGTTAGCTGTGTCTGTTCTCCTCTGTGCAGAGCTGCTTATGCCCTTTCTACAGGCTCGCACAAGCTGTCACTGCCAATTCTCCTCCGTCACCCTGCCACTGCCCAATTAGCATTATGCTCAATGAGCTTTGGAGTTAACAAATTGAGTCCAATTAAACAAATTTTCGACATGACAGACCATCAAGAGGAGTTTCAGCAACATAGACAGAGATCAAATCTGCAACAAGAACTTTTGCTTGATTCCTCTTATTCACTGATTGGCCTCACTTGTCAGTTTTGTTTCCCATCATGCACTGTGCTGCTGGCAGAGGCCATGTAAACAGTTTTAGGAGGTGTTATCCTCTTGGCAGCTATTGTGAGGTTGTTGTCATTTCCTGTCTAACTGTGGGAAAAGCTGTTGTGGGGCACTGCACAACAATTTGTTGCTGACTGATGAAATGTTTCAAAAACCAGCATGCATGTACTAAACAGCCGAACAAAAAATTGTAAAAGTTCAAGACTGCGCAGGTTATCAATCACTCAATAGACATCTCCCTCTGGCAAGGAATGCTGGATGTGAACGAACAGTTCCAAATATGAATGCAGTAATGCAGAACAGCCATTCAGCTGTGCAATAATCTCAGATCCCTTAAGAATCCCAATTTATTCTGCCTGTTATGAAAGATAAATAGAGACAGACATGAACCTCAACACCACAAGCCAGAGGACTGAGCGTTTGGCATGAACCCCTTTCCAACCGCTCTGATGGCCTGACAGCCGTGGGTGGAGAGGTTTTCTGGACTTCACTGACATCCGCTCACTGTCAACATCGCAATCCCTGAGCAGATGAGAGGGAAGAAAGAATGCATCATGGTTAGAGCAGAACAAAGGAAAAGGAGCACTGGCATGCAAACATATGATTTCTGATTATAAGGCATCAGTGTGTGCTCACTTACAAACCTTTTTGCTCCTTATTCTGTGCAGGCTAATGCAGGTTATACAGCTGATCAAAGTAAACAAGCTGCCATTAGCGTAGTGGCATCTCACTTTGAAACCTGTGCAACAACACCTAATTCCTTGCAAAGATTTCACTGCTTTTGAATAGCTTCTGCCAAGAAATATGACAAAGATAACCTACATCATCTATGAATATATGGTGCCTTCAAATGGGGTGGTTTTACCACATCTACAGAAGAGGCCATATGAAAACCTCCCTCTTGTCATATTAACGAAATTGCAAATCAAATTAATCAGGAAGCTTTGAGTTCATGAGTTGTGACGTGTTTGCTGACGTTTTCAGAAACGGCGGAGCCCGTATTGGCCCGTACAGGAACAAAAGTAGCTATGGCAAATGTGGACAAGTTGTTAATTAGATGTAAATTGTCACTTTCGTTGTCTCGTCTCTTGTTCCTCTCTGTGGCATTTACTCACAAAGTAATAACGTAAAATTTCTAAATAGAAAGCTAGGCAGAGAACATTACAAGACCAAAAATCAGTAATGCGGTCGTATGCGGTGTCTTTGATATGAATTTCAAAAATGCCAAATTTATAAGTGGAAAACT
>JAPZDX010000004.1:11598785-11618261 GCA_029783625.1 Naso annulatus | reverse complement strand
ATCTGTCTTGTCATGACACCACCTATTCTTCTTGTTTCAATCAATGATGTGGAGCTTACTTAAGTCGTGGTTAATGCATTCTCAGTAATAGGGAAAATAAGTGAGTGAGACCGACAGTGAGGGCCAGGAGGAAACAGATAGAGAGCTAAGAGAGAAAAAGAGGGATAGAGGAGAGGGGAGATTTGGCTTCGACAATATTTCTCCCTCGTGTCCCCGTCTCTTTGCACTCGAGCATAAATAACCGTTCATCTGCTCCAGTCTGGCATATTAAACACCTCAGTAAAATATGAAAGCTGCCTCCAAATGATGAGCCACCCAAATGTTGTGGATGATCCCTGACATTTGTAGAAGGATATTTCCTGCTGTGACACCGGGGCCTGATCAACCTAATGTATTAGCTGGGCCTGACTCAAGGTCACATGCTGAGTACATCACCCCAATTCAGTCAGGGAGGACACAGGGAGACGAGTGCGTGCACGCACGGGAACGATGTGTGGCTGCAGCGCTTTTGAATCCTCTTCAACGCTGCTGCCAAATATATGAGATGACTTTTTTTTAGAAAATGGTCTTACTATGCAAATAAAGTCCTGCAAGTTATATGCACTGAAAAAAAATTGTGCTAAGCTGACATGATTTCGGTTTTAATTAAATTTTAAGAGTTTGTGTTTTTAAAATATACTTGTACTTTTTATACCTCCCAATTTAATTTTCAATAAGGAACTTTTTTCCAACAGGTGAGATAAAAAAGGAAGAAATTTCCAACCAGCTGAACACCCCCATCCCGCATCACAGGCTCTGTTTGATTATGCTCATTCAGCAGTGAAAGAAGATGCCCCGCTAGTGCTTTCACATCGATACGCCTCATGTAGCAACCTGGATGGTCCCGTGTTTCTTAAGTAATTTGCCCCGGAGGAAAAGCCTCATGGAGGACAGCGTTTGATTTGAGGATGAGCTGTTTGTTATCATTGTGTTGAAGTGGTGTTTACTGGACCGTGGCGACAACGTCAGTTGAGCAGAAACAAAAAAACGATGGTTCACAAGTTAACAAGTGAACTGATTGATGCTCTTAAAATGATTCCAGTTTAACTCAGTGGAGTGTAATCCGTTTTGGAAGCAGCTTTTTTTTGTCGGTGTTTACCAAAAAACTGGATGATTGATTTTTATGAGGCTCATCTGTCTCCTCCCTGCACTGCCCCCTCCCTGTCCCACCCCATCATTACAATCTTGATGACTTATCTTTTTGTCTTTCAGAGGATGACATTCTTCATCTCTCTGTTTCTCCCTCTCTTCGGCTCTTAAAGAGCGAGGCGCCAGACGCTCTTTGAAAGCAGCTGGCAGCCAATGAGTGTGAGACACTCAATGTCATATAAGCGTATACAAAGAGACAAGCTACATGAGGCATCTGCAGGGAAGCGCGTAACAGTTTGGTGTATCTGTGGCTTTCCCATGCTGTATTTGTGTTGTTGTTGATTTGGTTGCTACAGGCTGACTGCGAGTGGCTCAGGGCTCGGATGTGTCATCTCTAACCAGTGTTTGGCTAATGATACACTGGGAGTGCCGCTCACCAGGCCTATAGGAAATGTTGTTGACTAAAGCCTGACTTGTGGCTGGAAACATGGGCCGATCAGGATGGCAGCCTGCAGCAAAACGTATGGGAATGTTCTGAACTCAGCAGCTTGACTGCTAATTTGGGTGTAGGTCTTGAAATGCGATGTAGCACTGTAGCTAAACAGAAAGCAAGAGTATTCACACACTAGGTAGAAAATACCCCTGTGCAACTCCCTCACCTCTTTAAATGAGGGTAATGATAAGGGAATGGCTGCTAGTGTGTTTGCTGCCCCCTACACAACTTTCCAGCCAGAGGTTAAACGAAGACAGGCTTCCACTGCCAGAGTTAAACATAACTTGCCAGCAGTACAGTAGGGAGGGGCTGCAAAACAAACAACACAACAGAAAGATACATTAAACAACTTTGGCTGTCACGCTGAAAATTTACTACACTGGTTAATTAATTAAAATAGACACATTTGGGAAACTGCTCATTTAATTTTATTCTAACTCATAAACGAGCAGCCAAATCTCAGAATTTGTGGG
The DNA here is from genome assembly GCA_029783625.1 of Naso annulatus. Lineage (NCBI taxonomy): Eukaryota > Metazoa > Chordata > Actinopteri > Acanthuriformes > Acanthuridae > Naso > Naso annulatus. The sequence goes on along the minus strand of JAPZDX010000004.1, from coordinate 11,616,167 downwards.
ACCTGCAAGCCAAACAGCCCATCAACTTGATGGTTCACAGTCCAGAGTTGTATTATATGTTGTTGTATCTAAGCTCTTAATCTCTGTGGACATACTTATACAGTATCTTTATATCTGCCACCAGTTGCTGTGAGGTTAAGACCCTCCAGCTGCTCTATCTGTCCCACTTGTGAGGCTGTTTGACCTGCGGCAGCACTTCATTTTTGTCCCCTCAGCAATGTACTCTCATGGTACTTGGGATTATAAAACACTCGTTTACACTGTGTTATCCATTATTTAGTAGTACTAACAATGCACTGTTACGAGTAATGCTTAGCTAATTATATTTTCTTGCCTTTGCAGTCCCTTAATGAACCAGCACACCATGGAAGACTTAAAGGGACAGTTCATCTAAACATGAAAATTCAGTCATTACCATATTCAGCTTCATGCCGATGGAAGGTCGGGTGAAGTTTTTTAGTCCACAGAACACTGCTGGAGTTTCACAGGAAAAATGTGTTGCAGGAATCTCCCAAACAATTGAAGTGAGCGGTGACCAATTTTCAAACAAAAAAGAAAATACATAATAAAATTATCAAATGCCTCCATACTGCTCGTCAGAAGTATCTAAGTGTCTTAGCCTAAAATACGTGGCGTCAGTGACATTTTCAAAACAATTTGGAGGCCTCAGGACAGATCTGGATCTTTACAACAGGAAGTGGTAACGCTCATACTGCTTTTGTCCACAGGCGCCGCCAGAAATAACCCAAAATGAAAGTTTCTTGCAGTCCTTGGAGAACATTTTTTCCCATTATTTTATTGGATTATTATATAGGAAACAGACAGTAAACATAGTGGAGAAAGGGAGAGAGGGAGGGAAATGCATAAGGAAGTTCTGGGACATTACAATTACATGGTCAGCCACTTAAAACCCCTCGACACCAGGACACTCGTGCTCCTTTTTATGTGAACCTTGCGACGGCAGTCTGAGTAGGTCGGACATCATATTATTTTCATAGCATTCCAACAAGTCACAAGTCTGAACTGAAAGCCATTACATAACTGTACAGCACAGGGTACAACAGCATGAGGTTAACGAGAAGAAATGCTGTCTTGTCTGCCTCATTAAGAGCGCTGTAAGAAATTAGTCACTTAACGCATAAAGATATTAAAATGCTAAGTTCCACAAAGCTGGAGAGATTAGAAAAAAAAAAATCAAGACAAGAAAAAACACATCTAATAACCGCACCTAATAATAACAGGGTTAGGGTTAATTGTAGCCTTTTCATTCATGCTAGCTGGATAAATGGGACTCACCGAACTTAACCCTAAACAGTTAACTCAGGTGTGTGTTAAGATAAGCCTGCAGTGTTGTCATTGCGGCCGTTCTGGACAGTAGCCTTATCTCCATCCCATTAATATCCCCGCTGATGTGCTGTTCTTATTCTCCATAGCGGATAACTAATTAATCGCACTGAATTACATATTGCCGCCTCGTGAATGGGACTCATTAACTGACTTGAGATAAGCGCGCCGAGGCTTTTTTGAAGGTTAATGTCGGCCTAAAGCCTGGTGCATCTGTTGGTCTCCCTCTACAGAGAGATTAAAGCAAAAGCAACAGTTGTTTCTGTATCGCAGTGTGCAGGCTCATAACTCCGCTGCAGTTTCAAGTGTGTGAATCTGTGCATCTGGGCTCCTGTCTGTGCCTGTCCACATGTGTGTTTGTGAGCGTGCATGTGTCTCTCTGTGTGTATGTGTGTTTGCCTGCCAACCGAGTGCGCTGGAGTCGTTAAAATGCTGAAGTAAGTAAGAAGCCTCTTGAGGCATTAAGCCATAATGGGCTGCAGGGAGCATGAAACAGACCACAGTGTGTTTGATGTTCACCATGTAGAGATAGAGACGTTGGGCGGGGTCCGCATGCAGACGGACTGCTGACTTGGGCTGCCCTGGTCTGCTTGGTTTTGCTGTTGGCTCTGTTACAGGCTATATGTCGGAAAAACACAAAGTCAGATGGAGTTAAAAAGGATTAAAAGCAAAGCACTTCCTTAATGTGCTCTGTGCTGCGTTTCCTTATGTAATAGTTTTCATTTTCGGGGCCCGTTAGAAACATGGACATCTTGAGGACAGACTGTCCAAACATGTTTAGTTGCTCTAAACTCAGCCTAGTGTGGGAACCTTTTCGCAAATTGCACACTTGCCTGTTTATTCAAGTCAAGCGTAGACCATGAAGTAGTCATCTTAGCGGACTCATTTCTGGGCAGACGATTTTCCTTCCTGTTTCCTTTAAAAAGTACACGTCAACAAAATAGTCAAGCACTTACACTGAGGCATTTTTGGGCAGACAGTCGTAAGGGATGACAATTTTCCTTTGCTTTGCTTTAACTGTTTACCTTAGTGTGTAGAAAGAGTGTTTCAGACTATCTAACTCTAATATGGGAAGTATCAGCTGCCTCTTCTCTGACATGCACTTCAGCTGGTGCCACACCTCTCTTTTCTTTCTTATTCTCTACTTGTGTCTTTTGTTCCCTGTCACTTGTCTAAGTTGAGAGCTGAAGTACACACACACATACACAGACATGCACATGAAGGCATAGGCCAGTCTTTTTTTTTTTGTTGTTGCCACAGGGGGTGGCACTGTCATTACAGCAGGCGTGTGTGTGTGTGTGGTGTGGGAGGCATGTGTGTTGTTCCACTGAGGGCTGCAGCGTGTTGATGTGCAACTCCTCTTTTGTCTTCAGAGGAATTGGCTGTGTCAAAAAGAGAATCATTTCCTCCTCAAAGCAAGCCCCTTCACTGTCTTGTTTCTCTGTGTGTGGCAACAGTCATACTAATACATCTTTGTTTCTGATGTAACACAACTTTTGCAACATTTTTCGTCAAGTGTTCACAATACTCACATTTTTGAGAACTCTTTAAACTGAGGTTTTGGACATGCTGCTGCTAAGTTTAAAAAGTCAGTTTGCATTGTTGTGAGGAGCAGAAATGGAGGCTAATCAGTCACAATGTTACCGTCTCTGACTTCTCATGACCTGACAGTTTTCTGTAAGATATTCAACAACATCAACCTGTGTATACCTACAAGTTCTGACTATCATCAGTTATTTAAACATTAACCAACAAGTACATGTGATATGCTTTTACGTGCGTGTCAGGCTGGATGGAGATTATCTCTGATACCGAGCTAAAATGCATCTAGAGGAAGATGGTTTTACTTCTAAAACCATGTTTTAAAATAAAAATCTATTAGTGTAGATGTCTCATGTGTGTTCGTGTGAATGAGGTCAGGCACAGATGTATGTGTATGTGCCCAATACACAAATATGCAAATGAGAGCGTGTTTGTTTGTGTGCGTTTTCTGAGGATGTGTTATGACTTCTAAAGCTGAAAGTGAGACTGTTATCAAACTGCTTCCTGTCCATGCTGTTGTTGTGTGTGTGATTTCTGATGTTTTTATTTTGCCCTTTTGTCAGTTATGTAAATGTGTATGTGTGCCACCCCAAGCCGTTGTGACTCATGTCCCCTCCCAGCAGTGCTTTCTGTGGACTAGGTGAGTATTTGAAGTGACAAGGAACTGGCTTTGGCTCTCAGCATGGATTCGTTTCTGCTCCAGCTACCTCTCCTCTCGCACCCCTGCTGCTTGACAGATGGTACAGACCCACACCAGGACGCCCATACCATATTAAGTGAGGGCACGCAGTATGGATTTTACAGGAGGACACGCCCTATACCGAAGCGCATATGAACTGTTTGTAGCTGTGGGCAGTAATATTTGTTGGGAAGCTTTTGTTGTTTGGTTAAGACACCGTTCAGAGTGGAGATTTGAGCAGCTTTGAAAAATGCAGCAGGCCCACTGTGACAGACAAAAACATTGATTCTGTTTCTATTCACTGATGTTCATTAATCGAATGGTATATGTGGGAATTTTCAGCAGATTAAGGCAGCCATTCTTACACATAATGAGAAATATTTTCTAATATTTACAATAGGGCCTGACTGATATATCGATCTGCTGATATTATAAGCTGATATTTACCAATTGTAGATATATAGGTGTTAGAATACATGCTCTCCAAAATACAATTATGTTAAAACTTTTTATGAGGCCAGAAAAAATACGTGGACTTGCGATTTAAAATGATGCAATTGCTTTGTTTGGCCAGCAGAGGGTGGTTCATTATTTAACAAACAATAAGTGAAGTGTGTACCGTTCAGGGCACCGATGTTTGAAATTAAGTTCATTTCAGTGCGAGATATCCTGCCTCCATTATCTTTGTCACTAGTATTTGACAACCACATTCAGCCAGTATTACACATACTGTATGAATGTATCTGATATATTGATTATCTAAATTTTCTTGCACCTTGTTATTACCATAGGCCCCAAAAATCTTTTTTAAAATCATGAAAAACATTAAAATGAATTGTCTCGTTGCTCTAGTCGAAGACAATTCTGTTTATCTAGAAATAATAAATTTCTTCTTTCAGTTGAAAATTAATAATAGCAAATAATTCATAATGGGTTAAGTAATGAGTAGAATAACAATATCATAAATACAGCCCTGTTTTCATTAATTGTTCAGTCTATGAAACATCTAAAATAAGGTGAAACATGTCCATTAACAAAAGCAGCATTTATATGACAGAGTAAAGTCTTTAAATCACTTTTTGTCTGACCAACAGAACCCAAAGATATTGAATTTACAATGGTTTATAGCAAAAAAAGCAGTAAATATTCATATTCAAGAGAATCAACTTTGCTTGACAAATGGCTTTCATAATCGATTGTGACAACAGGATCAGCTGATTCTGCGGCATTCTGACTAGAAAACACTTTGTTGTGTTCTCTATTGTTTAAGTAATTTCTGTGCAGCGACTGCGTTTTGCTCCAGTGTCCTTCTTTTGCCCAAGCTCAGGTCACACTTTTGAGCGTCCCCCCCCCAGTTCTGATCCGAAGTATGTACTGTAATTGCCAAGACAGATGGATATTCTCTGATGGAGACACCCTTCAGGCTTCTATCTCTCGAATATAAAAGGGAGGAAATGGGAATTGAGGAGATGAGAGATTGGCCTTGTATATGAAAAGATAGAAATAGATGATAAAATCAGTGAGGTGTCGTCTAAATGTTGAATGCCTTAAATGTGTCCAGCACCTCGCTGCTCTGACGCCTGGCGCACACAATACAGATTTAATAAAGATAGGACACACAGGTGCAACGGTACACATATCCCCTCAACTACACACTTCCCTTTGATAAGCAATCACTTCTGTTCTGCTCTGTTCAACAGCGGTCCCCTCTTCCCCACATAGGTTGTTATTAAAAAACACTACAGCTCACATCCATGGAATAAAACAGTACAGGAGTAGCTGTGCAGAACCTGGACTGCATGCTAGCAGGGCTTCTGTGTTGGTGCTTCTGCATGTGAGTGTGAGGCAGACATCCCAGGTGTTTCAAGACTTGTGAATATCTTCTTTGTCTCCAGTTTCCCCTCCTCTCCCCTGAGGTGTAAACATTATTCTCTCCCGAACTGGGAGCATGTTCCCATACTTAAGATTCAGAACAGTTGCCATATTCTCCTCATCTCTGCCAGATCTCTCGCTCGTCGACGGTTTCGTCTTTGTTTTTTAAGATTGGTCATTTTGGAGGATTTGTTTTTAGCTGCCTGAGGCAAGTGAAGCCACACAAAAGCGTTATTTTGCTTTATTGTTACTCGGCGCTCATAATTTCCTGAAGGTTTTTTCTTTCTCATTGAGATAAACTGTCTCTCACTAGTTTCCATTATCGTAATTATTTTTCTCCTCTCTTTCTCTCCGTAAGTCGTTCCTGCCTTCCAGGCTTTATCTCTCTCATCCCGGCCCTATCTGTTCCTGCAGAGGAAGTTTTGAATTCATTTATTTTTCATGGGAAATTTACTGCATGCCCACAGATGCTCCCCAAAAAAACATTGCCACTTTGTTTCTTGTACTTGTCTGCGATTTTTATGACTGCGCTTGTTTGTGATCTTTTTAGCATTTTATGGTCTGAACATTTAAGTCATATGTCTCAAGAATATGCTTCAGAAATCCCAGAAAATCGTCGTGTTTACGAGGCTGCACACATTTTCACCCAAGGACTCCTCTGTCCTGCGGGAATCTATTTTCTCACACTCACTTCAAGCATCCCCCAACTTCCTTTGCTCTTAGTTTGAGAGTAATTACAGTGAAATCTTGAGTTGTTTTATTGGCTTCCTGGAAACCAGGCACGCACAGTTTTTTCCAGGCTTCAGCACACTCTGATCCTACTGCATGCCTCCCTCTCCGTCCGCTACATTTTTGGGATCTCCACTGTATAATTGGCTTAAACTGCAGAGATCCTTGGTCCTCCATAACACTAGCTCTTTAGAAACCAGAATACCCAGATGAGTTGTTCTCGCTGTGTGCTGCAGCCTCTTTATATCTCCCTCTCCCTGCTTGTGGTAAAGCAGCTCTCTTTCTTTCTCGGTCCACTCCAGTGCCCATCTCCTGTTAGCTTTTCTGCTTTCCAAGCACATTTTTTCTCTAATTAGACAGTGAGATCTGGTTTTATGTGACATCATTTTTTCAAGCGTCGTTTGTGGTGAGGGAAAGCCCCACGTCATGGTGGTTTGCTTATTCGGCTTGACCATGCTCGGCTATTTAAATCTGAAGGTATAGACTGAAGACGGAAGATTAATAAAGCCATAGAGGAGGAGGGGTGCATAGGAAAAGCTCATAATTACAGGGGGAAATATGTAATTACTGTCAATTGTTATCCTATTTGCTGGTACAGGATTAGCTTTTATTACCTAAATCCTTTATTTTTTTTCTCTACTTTTCCGACTTCTCTGCTTTTTTTCCTCTTTCTGTCTGCATTCACTCCCTATTTCACCAACTCCAGCGTGCATCCTTTTTTCAGGAAAAGTTTCTGGAAACCCTCTACAAATATAACCTCTGTATAACCTATATGTAGTATCATATCCTCCTTACTGTTGGCACTTGAACCAGTTAATAGCAGGTGTTGGCACTCTGGACCTCTGTCTACCTTGAAGGATAAAAGAATAATGGGCAGAAGGAGTCGAGTAGTGTGAAGGAAACGTGCTCTGTCTCAGCAAAAAAAGACTTTTTTTTATATATAACTATGTCTTGATACACTTGTGACTGGATTTGGCTCCACATTTATTGCAGCAATTGGCTGAATTTTATAGAGTTGTGTTTATGGATCTGGAAAGGCTACAATGAAAGGTTTACCATCAAAAAGCTGTAATCACTGCTCTCTTCTGTAAGAAAAGGGATCATTTTAAGTCCAAACGTAAAAACTCAGAGCTGTTTTTCTAGTTTATTTTCTACTGTACAAGAGCTCGGGAGTTTTTGCTACTGTACAAAAATACCTTTGCACCCCCCCTCAGCTTCTCTCCTTCCTCCCAGGAGAGGATGGCGAGCAGTGAGCTAATGAACTTGAAATGACAATGACTTATTTAGCTTGCGTTTCTTCCGCTGAGCCGTGACAGAGGGCATTTCGGTTGGGCCCGCTCGTCGTCGTTACGTTCGTTTGTTTGCTATCCCTTCATTGCTTCCTCACTATTTTCATCTCCTCTTCCTCCCCTGCAGAGTCTTCTCTCATAAATATTTTACATCTTCCAAATGAACCCTGTCAACCCAAGCTTAGCGCATGGCTGGCTGCCTCGTGTGTTTTCCAATGCGTGTAACGTGTGCTCGTGCATGTGTGTTTCAGATTGTGCATGTGTATTTAAATATATCCTATGTGAAAATGTTGTTTGTGTGACTGTCTGGCTGCATTACTCTAATTCACCACTCAGTTTCTGCTCACTTATTTTGATTAGCACACATATCCAACGTGTCTCATCTGTTTCCATTTGTTTATTCAGCAGTTATACCACCAGACAGGGTGACAAAGAGCATGTTATTTACAGCAGCGACGTGTTGGCTTGTGAAGGATTACATGTAGTACATATTGTACATACTGGATCCATATACAGGGAGCTGCCGAGCTGTCTGGCAATCAGTGAGAGCTATAATTATAATTAATTTAGTTTAAAATAGAAGGATGCTAAGTGCCCCATTCAAGGTCAGTTTGACAGCAGCTTGTGAGGAAAGACGGAAGCTTTTAGCGCCTCAACCTGTCTGACAGAGCAACCTGCTGGCCAAATACTGCTTGCGCTAGACAGAGTGCAGATCTGTAAAAAAAAAAAAAAAGGTAATCATGTTGTTTTAAGGCAGTTCTCTTAACCCCTTATTCATTTAAAATGAATGTGTCTGAGCTCCAAGAGCACAAAGTGATACAGTAAGTGCAGCAGCTCTGTGTCAAAAATGTCATTTTAGAGGAGAGATGCTAGTTGCTAATTAGCATTCGCAAACTTGTGCGTTTGGATGTAACAGTTTTTTTTTTTAATTTTATTTTTTTTAAATTCAGTGGCTTGACTGGTGATTGTAAGAGTAATCTTTGTCAGCGAGGGTCTACTATGTCTTTTCTCTATTTTGTGTCTGAGTGTGCTCTGGCTTAAACTAAAAGCCCTCTCCTTAAATCTTTCATGCTCTCGCTATCTTCCTGCTGAGATAAAATGGAGACAGAGATGATGCGTGTGGTTTAGAAAGCAACAGTACCTCTTCCACTCTCTGTTTCATCCTGTCACTCAGTGTTTTCTCGTGTCTTGCTTTATCTTCATTTCACCTCCCCCATAATCACTTGTACTCTTATTAATCCCACCAACCTGCACATTATGTCTTCAGCAAGCTCTTATTCCTTAAGTGCCTATATCACACTGTGGCATTTTCACAATCAATTTTCATGTCAAGCATTTGCTTCCAACCATAAGGGATGTCCATAATGCATAACTTCCGTGACGTTAAAATGAAAGTTTAAACTTTGATTTTTAACTCTGACACTGGTTCAAATTGAAAAAAGTTTTTAAATGGATGTCCCCTTTCATTGAAATGTTTAGCACATTATCCTGCAAAATGTGATGTGTTACACAAGACTTTCAGTGTCGTGGGAACTGCTGTACAGTTCACACTGTACAACTTTCTGTCTTGTAATCGTGTGGTAATCTTGCATCATTGTTTGAACGCTATACATGACTGATCAGCTACAGGGAGTCACACGCTAAATGATCTTTAACCTGAACACACCTCCGACAAGTCCGTCTGGTCTCTGAACTACATTTTGTCACGTAAACCCACACAAGAGGTGACGCGTTTTGTGTTTTCTTCCTCTTAAACTGATGTCGGCAAGAAACTTGTAGTCCATGCAGTTTGGGTGCTGATTTGTGATAACAATACAAAGATGAAAAAGAAAAGGATGTGCCATTGTTGTTCACACTGTTTTGCATGTGTTAACCTCTAGTGTCCCCTCACCCCATGTCCTGTGCTCCCACTGGCTGTAGATCCTCGCTGCTCTCACTGCCAGTCACAGCACTTTTCATACTGCATGATTTGGATTTCAGACAGGGTCCATATATTTTGCATGCGAGTTGTCTGTCAGGCACGTATGACCTGTGACCCGTGTCTTTGTCATGCTCGGACTGCATCTTTGAACAGTTCACATGTAGCGATCAAAACTCACGGGAGCCTCTGACTTGGGGCTTCTGTTGGCGATGTCCAAAACTGTCATAAATAACACGTAATTAAGTATGTACAGTACGTTGATAAAAATGATTATAACAAGTTAAATTAATAAGTTATTTTTGGTGCTGCCTGGCAAGAGTAGGGAGGTTTAATAGACTAAATGACTAATCGCGCACATCTTAGATATCCTGTTTGAACCCGTTTGCTGCACCCTACTTTCCCAGCAAACCCCAGCAGCCTCGGCTTCAGCCCTGGGGGCTCGCGGCATCACTCAGTCAAATTGAATCACAAATCCTGTTGGGCAGAAGAGGCTGTGAGGCTCAGGATGAATGGCTCGGCAGTGTCATGTGATGTCAGCTGATGAATGGCCAGGGCCTGGAGGACAAGATGGACTGAAGCGAGGAAAGTGGGTCTGGTGTGGGTCTCTTCACTGGAGGATTTTTCTCGCGGAATATTGTCCTAAAACAGACTCGCTTTTAGTTTATGTCAAACATGGTGCGTACATGTCTTCTCTCATCCTGTAGCATTTATAGAATTGATTATCTTCCACACCGAGTGAGAAAAGTTAAGCATATGACAGTAGGTTGGTGAAGGGGAACAACTTTCTATCCCTGTCTAAGTTCTGCAACTTTACCATTTTTGCAATGTGGTGGTGATGCAAAAAGAGAAGCATCAAGGCTTTGATGTTTCATATTGGGGTGTTTTGTCAAAAGAGTTTTGCCCTTGCTGGGATGAACTCTCAGTGTAACAGTCCTTCTCCGCTTAAATCTTCCATCCTTTTTGAAGGCTCTCAGGGTTTGAGATATAAGTTTGAGACTCGAGACTTTGTTCCCTTTCTCCAGTCTTATATCCCAACTTCCTCTTTTCCCTCAAGCGCTCTTTTGCTCTCTTCAGCTTTCTTCACCTTCTTTGAGTCCTCTCGTGTCCCTTCACATCTCTCTTGGCTTAGCTCCCTTGATTAAGCACAGCTGTCGCGCTCATAGCAAAGAGCCTCTTTTTTCACATTGTTATATAAATTGGCTGGCTGTCTTTCTCAGGCCCTGGCCCTGTTGATTTTGGGTGACGTCAGTAACTGTTGTTTATGGCTTGGATATGGAGCTGAATCTGCTGTCTCCTTTGACTCAGGTCAGTTAACCAATGCATAATGGTGTGTATGTGTGTGTGTGTGTGTGTGTGTTTGTGCGTGTTTATTCAAATATGCACCAGTGAGGCGCGCTCGTTAAATTAAAATCTGTCTCAAATTGCTTCTACAAACATGACTCTTCCCTCAATTTCTTCAAACTGACTTGATTATAACCAGCCAAATTAGTTCAAATTCATAATCTGTTTTGGGGGGGAGGCGATTACATGTGAATAGCACTGATGCACTGCTTAGCTGCTTTAGCAGAGATGGGATACCTGCAGGGTACTGAGGCAGTCAGACTGTGGCAGTCTGGGCTGTGACATTGAGTTGATGGGAACTTATATCATTCCCCATTGTGTGTTTATCCCCTGCAAGCTGGCCAGGAGTAGAGCTGAAGGGTGAGATGACCTCTGGAGCGGGACCTGCCATTACACACACACATACACTCAGACACAGGTTCGTGCAGATATTCTTGTTGGGACTTCACACTGACTTCCATTCATTTGTACAGCCTAACCCAAACCCTTATCCTAACCCCAACATTAACTAATTTATGCCTCAGCCTAATGTTAACCTAACCTCAATCCATACATTACCCCTAAACTTAACTGGTACCTCAGAAATCAAGTCCACCGCATTAGTCTTTGGTCCCCATGAGGACTGTTGGTCCTTTTATGGTCAGTTTTTATGCCAGAAAAGATCTAAAACAGGCAACAAAACACAGTACACACACACACACACACACACACACACACAAACACACACACAAATTTGCTTGCCATCATCCTTTTAATGTAATTGCCAACTGAGCAACTGACTACCATTCTCCAGTCATGATGCTACTTTTTAAATTTTGTCGAATTTGCATGTATCAGTTTTGTTTTGGCAACTTTATGTCTGTTTATTTGTTTGTGGATCAAATTGCTTGAAGAAATGATGCATGGTAGATCCTTAATAGCCTTGCATTGCAGTTATATTTGCAGAGCAGCATTCTAATAGGCATCAGCTAGCCGATTGTGCATATGTCAGGAATGCCATTAATATAGACAAATAGACACATTTCAGGAAAAAAAAATAAATAAATCATAGTAAGTGAAATGAAATGAAATAGAATTCTAACATATAGAAGACAAACAATGCCACTTAATTCATCTTTTTAAAGAATACTTGTTTATCAAATCGTTGCAGATTTTTATTCTTTCAATAAGACGAGTGAGCACAAACGTGTGTAAGCTGAATAGCGTGCATCATGGACTCTATCTGCAATGAATACCAATTTGTTATATACTGCTATTTTTGTCACACATCTTTGTGGATTGGCAGTAAAACTTGAATGGATGCTAAATGTACCGCGGACGACCCTCCAAGGACATTGCTCCATTGTGAAAGGAAAGCACTCTGATGAGCTGCATTCACTGTCATATGGTTACCTTTCCCTAAAAGCACTTTATTCTCTCACTCTCTTAGTTTGCGTTTCTCAAACCGACAGGGAAAGTTATTCTATGTGGCAGCATACCACTTCTTACGTAGATAAATGACATGCAGGGCTTGTTAGAAGAGGAAGCTTTAGCAGTTTGGAGTCCCGTCTTCCCACATCACCCATTTTGCAAATTGTAAGCGCGCCCCCTTCTCTCTTGGGAACACAGCACCTAATGCACCGTTACACCGCTATAAATACTTTTTCCATAGACCATGCTTGCACTTCCATTGTTATGTGATTATTATTTTATTTGCACCTGCTGTCATGGGCCTTTAAGGTACCATTAATGTCCATTGGTTTGAGGAATAGGGAAAGCGGAGTCCTGCTGTTTGTAATGTTCGGGGACAGACAGACAGCTTTATTGTCCCATGTGTTTGGTTATTAGCGAAGTGAAATGTTTTGTTTATTTAACATTTAGGTACAGCATCCCTAAACAGTAAGTGTGTTTTGCTTAATGATGTTTCATTAATTGCCTCTAGAGCAGAAGTAATTTTTGATTTGCAGCAGAAATGAAGACAACAGTCTTTTTTATTCGTTTGTATGATTCAAGGTCAAAGAACTGTCGATTTTTTAATGCAAAGAAGGAATCAGTAGCGACTGTTGATGTCTCTGCTTTTGTGTTTACATGCTTCATGAGTTCTCTTATTCCAAAAGGTGAGGGTTGTCACTTGATTCTTCTTGTTACCATTTTTGTGTATTTAATTGTCCTGAAATAATACCAGGCGATGGCTACTTTAACACAGAGATTATTTTCTAAATTATATACATCTTAATGTGCTTGTGCATGCCGTTCAATTTTGTGCAATTGTCCGCGATTAAATGACTTGAACAATAACATAAGGGAGCATTTGCTTTTGTACTTGCTTGTTTGCTACCTCTCCGAGATGTTTCTGGGATCATTAAATCAGCATTTTAATCAGTTCAAGCCCTAATAACATTTACTCTGGAAAGCATTTGCAGACTTAGTTAGCAACATGAAGGCATCAATGCAGCACAAGGTTAAAAGTCTGGTGTTTCATTCTGTTGATTCTAGTCAGGAAGTAAAGTATCCTCTTCAACATTTCTCCCCCTCAGAAGCTGAGGTGACAAATGTCAGATAACAAAGCAAGAAAAAAAAAAAAAGAAAGAAAGTCAAGAAAGCATTTGCAGATTTGGCCGTTTACTGTTTACCCATAGATTAGATCCCTATCTCTTTTAATTGAGTTCCCTGGGATTGGCACACTCGTAATCTGTCCACAAACACAACTCTGCTTTCCCAGCGTCTTTGGGAACTCCTGCCTGCAGCCCTGTTAGACACACTGACGGCAGCAGGCTCAGAAATGTCCCCTTAACTGCTGCACAGTCCTTCCAAAGTGAAATTATGTTTTCACTCTGCAGTAGTGAGCTTTTAAAAGAGGAAGTGGATGAATGCAATTCGAGGTCACACGTTGTGCCTCAACTTGTTGTTGTTGGGAATGCTTTGTAGGCGCGTGTGTCTTCTTGTTGAAGTTATATTGACTTGGCCTTGTTTAGCAAACAAAATCTGACGCGGTTTATCGGTTTTTATTGCACCTCTAGGTGTTTCTGTGGTCTCTGTGTAGTTACTGTATGTGTGTCTGTGGAACAACATGGAGGAGATGCTGGCTTTTATGAGCTGGTCTGTCCTTGTAGTGAAACCAGCCTGTAGCACTTGGTCGTGCACTGCAGCAGTATCTGGTGATACAGACATCTGCCCTGGCAGTTAACTGGCGACTACCCCTGTAGTTATTATTGCAGTCTGTAAAGGGAACCATATCGCGCTGTCTGGAGACAGCCCCTTAATGAGACTCTGTCAACTTCATGTTCTTTTACTGGAGTAAGAAGACCTTCTCTTTCTGTCTTCTTTCTACCTTTTCTCTTTCACCCTTTTTTTGTCTTAAATTCTTTTGCAGACATCCTTGGCAGGGGCCAGTGGCTGTATATGCAGCCTCTCCCTCCTCCTCCTCCTCCTCCTCATCTCCTTTCCTCTATATCTAGCCCAAGGCACTCTTTGATGTTCAGTGTCTTTACTCTCTGAGGCAACGCTGATCTGCTGCAAATGAAACACCCTGTATCTTTCCCATCTCTCTTTGTTTTTATTTTTTTAAGACTGCAGGTGAAAAGAAACCTGCTCCTTATTCCCAACAACGTTGTTCATCCAGATGTTAGATAGCTGAAAATTCTCTGTGAGTAAAGGTTAAGTACTCCCTTCACCCTCACCTTCTGCTTGCGGCTCAAACCTCAGCTTGACTTGCGATTAACACTAACAAAGGCAAGTAGACACATTATTAGGAAAGGTTGTACTTAGCTTGACTTTATTATATTTTCACCTCCAGTGGAGGTGAAAATAGGGTTGACATTGGGAGCACAAGACAGTACATTTATAGCAGTGTTAGTACATGTCCTACATGTCCTTTATTAACATCAGCCGCATAGATTACATAAACCCAACATATTTTTCCCAAAATAGATTTATCTATGACATTGTTTGTTTACATTTTGTTCATGTTAATAAACATTACAGAAAGTACCTGAAAATGCTTGACGATGTAAGGCAAGAAGAATCACGATTTCAATATCCTTTCTCACACTAATATTCAAGCTAGGAAGGTAGCTCTTGCAGGGAACTATTTTTTCAGGCATAATAAGTTTTGTCACCACGGCTCCTGGTTCCCCTCTCTCTCTTGCTCAGCGATTTTTGACTAAATAAACACAGACGTTCTTTTTAGAAGGGTGAATGTGTCCTATAGTGTTTCAGTACTCTGTTTCAAAATGAATGGCAGTGAATGATGCAATCTGAGATCTACTAAAGTACACGGTCTAAGTTAAACAACAACATTTGCAGAACATAGGGGCATTCTCTGCTAATGGTGAGAAGTCAAAAATAGATTGGTAGGGTCCGTTAACCAAGCTACTGTAGACATGTACCTTTGATTTGAGTCACATTTTGAAGCACAAAAGACATTGCGGGCAGACTAACACTCACATTACATGTGTCGAAGCATGTATCTGCCCCTGAATCTGTCACACAGAGGAACTGAAGCTTGTATATCTGTTATCATCAAAGCAATCCAGACTTCCTTTGGTTTCCATATCAGTTTCCAATATTTGTCCATAAACAACGTTTACTGTACCTGTTCGTTATCCATTCAAGCCCGTTAAATCAAAACAAAATCTTACATTCAGACAAATTAAAATCATGTCTTAGATTAGTGGTTTTTAAAATTAGTTAACAGTAGGGCCTTTTCTTCCTTTCAAGCTTCAGAGTTTGAGAAAATAGAGCTGTCACACCCGTTTCTCTCTAGTCAGGGCATGCTTACTGTACAGGAACATGCATAAACACACACAGGCACACACACACAAAACACCTGCTGTATAACTGCACAAAGGTGTGCATTTAACACATGAAAGCAGGCTATCTCATGACGTCTGTGCCTGTCTGTGTGCAAATATGTGCTGAAAAATTGTGTTGGCCCTTTTCTCTTTTAATGTTAGAGGAGGAAAAAAAAAAATCCCCATAAAGATCAAATGGGGCATGATCTGACATGTATGCTTTGGCATGGCTCTGTGGTAGCTGAAAGATGTGAAGTTAATTAAAAGTGCTCTTTTGTCCGTTGACTGATAGCAGTGCGGTGGGATCTGGGTGGTGTCGGGCGTGGGTGGAGGGCACAGACCGGGCCACACAATGGTGGGCTTTGTAGGTGGCTGTGATGCAGGGAAAGGCTACATAATGTCAGGCAAGTCCTGGCCTCGGTCCATATATTCAAGTCCAGTGGTCCTCCTCAGAGTGTTTATAACACCTTCGCACAGCTGGATGAGGAGGAGGAAGAGTGGGACGAGCAGGTGGTGGAAAACAATTCTGCAAGAGGAGCTGCAGCACAAAGGACCGCATTCCTCCTGAGTGATATGGTGAAGAATCAGCTGGAGAGTCAGATGTATTGGAAGAAAGACTTCAATAGGAGATTTGTGTCAAAGGTGTTCAGACGGTTTGCAGCTGCATTAAATATTAGCTGGACTAAGAATTTATTTTAAAGATCTTTGCTAATGCACTGCAGCTGCCAGAGTTAAGCAAAAAGAAGTTAAAGGAGCAGTTTGTTTTGCTGCACATTAAATCTTATAATAACAATATTTATGATCATATTTTATGTTCTATAGCATTATTATGATGAACGGCGCAGTCCTGAGAGCTGGAGCTAATTGCTGACGTCACCGCCAGTGGAAAACAGCTAAAAACAACAGAGGAGCATGTGCACTCAGCCAATCTGTCAAAACAGAAGAAACGCTTGTTTTAAAAGGCGTGTGAAAAGCAGTGTCCTCTCATGTACTGGCACTAAAGCACAAAGTTAAACAACAATATATAACCCCAAAATGGCTGTTTGTTTCGTGAAGCTGCTCAAAGAGCTGTTTTCAGGTTATATATTGATGTCTAACTTCATGTTGTAGTGTCGGTATATGAGAGGACACCATTCAACATTCGGCGAGTTTCACATCTTTTAAAACGAGCGTTTATTTTACTTTTTGACAGACTGGCTGAGTGCACATGCTCCTTCATTGTTTTCAGCAAGTGGGGACATTAGCAATTAGCTCCAGCTCTCAGGACTGCGCTCTTCGTCACAATAATAATGCTGTAGAGCTATTATGATCGTAAATATTAGGGGTGTGCATCTCTCCCTCATATGACGATTCGATACGCATCCAGATATGGGAGTTTCGATAAGATTCGGGGACGATGCGTTTTTAATACAGAACGATCTGATACAATTTGGTGGGATTCAGTATGATTCCATGGGATTGGATGAGATACGATGCAGTGTTAAACAGTTTAGATTTTAATGCATTTAATATAATTTTTTGTTTTCCATTAAAAAATGTAAATTATCTTTTTTCATACAAATGGCAGTACTTTGGGTTCCCTGGTCTTTTATATAATTATATACCTCACAACAGACCAGGAGAAACACCAAGTAATTTTGTTTTTTTTTGTGGGCAAAAATGTGAGACAGTTGTTATTTTGAAACCACACTGAGGGCAACAGCAATAATATTAATAATGACTGGCTAGTTGCACTGTCCCTAATGTCACATTAGAACTGTCTCTCAGCTGTTTGCCATCATGACTGTGATTTTGCCTTTTACAACAGACAGTGACATACTCACTGTATGAACAAACATGTTGACCCTTTGAATATTAACTTTTTCACTCTGTCAGGCTCAGCTGCATCACTTT
>JAPZDX010000004.1:11523986-11534933 GCA_029783625.1 Naso annulatus | reverse complement strand
CATGTCACCCTCTGGGCTCTGTGGTGAATGGTGACTAGGACACTAGGTTTTCATTTAAAACCTGGTCACCATTCATTACAATTGTTTGGGAGATGACTGCAACACCTTTTCCCTGTAAAACTTCACCCTACTTTACATTGGCATGTTGGTGAATATATGATGACTGAATTTATCTTGACTTGACTTTTCTTTTTTGTGTGAACTATCCCTTTAAGTCCATAAAAGTAAAGCAGGTAAAAAGTATCTGGGCCAGTGTGCTGTGTAGGGACAGTGATGAAGTATTAGGCCGTCCAGTGGCCCCGGGTATAACCAGGCCTACTCAGGCTGTAGATTAACAACTCCATCCCAGTTCTTCAGCTCCAGGGACTTGGGGGAGGACATATCTAGCCCAAGACAGGTGTATGGTTCTGGGCTACAGGGTGGCAACTGCCCCCTTCCTCTGCTGAGGCAGACCTTGCTCCTCTGTGTCCCTGCGGGGAAAAACCCATTGTGTGCACCATCTGTTGCGGCACACGCTCACACAAAGTGGGTGACGGGGGCAAGGCGAGGGAGCTAATGTGCGATGCCTGTTTTAATATCATTAGGAGATGCAGTTGAATTTGCCAATGCTATTAAAGAACAGTCGCATTGAAAATGGGGTTCGCTTGTGTGAGCATAATGGGAGAGTGAGGGTGTCAGACCACATTAGACGACTTCAGATTTTTTAGGAAATAAATGGGGGTTGTGTTTGGATGCAGGGGAGTTGGCAAACAAACAGTGAGGCTGTTGTTTACAAATGAAAAAAAAAAAGACCAAAATAAATAGTTCAGCTGGCTTTTGGGAATCACACAAGACATCCTTATTTTTCTAAGAATAAAAAAAAAATAATTTCCAAAAAAGGGATAATATTCATTATGGGACACAGTTTGTAGAGAAAAGCGAGCAAGCCATATGGGACATTGCAGAGCCTAATAAACTGTTTAACAGTCGCATTATTTGAACAATAGTCTGACAGAGCACTGAGTAAGTATACAGCCGTTCAGA
Organism: Naso annulatus; assembly: GCA_029783625.1. Lineage (NCBI taxonomy): Eukaryota > Metazoa > Chordata > Actinopteri > Acanthuriformes > Acanthuridae > Naso > Naso annulatus. Next base: position 11,533,910 of record JAPZDX010000004.1, on the reverse strand, counting down.
CCGTCTCCCATGGGAGTAATGTTGGCTTTAATGCGGTCTTCTGGGTGCAGTAGTTGCAGCCACCCGAGTGGTGGCGGTATTTCCCTTTAGTAAAGCGGTCGCCTTTTCAAATAGGTCAAGGAAAAAGTTTTGTGTTTTGACAATGCGAGGTGGGAGGAGCGGCGATCTGGTGATTGGTTAGTGAGTTTCAGCTCCCAGCCGGTGATTGGCCCCGGCGCTCTAATGGGGCTGCGTGCAGGCAATGTCGGGTCCCCCCACCACCAGCTTCTCCTGCTCCTCCTCCACGCCCCCCCTACTCTTCCAACCCCTCAGCCCCTACACTCCGTTCTTCCCCTGCGCTGATTGTCACACATTGTTTACTACGGCTTGAAATGTGACTCACAACACAGGCTATCTGCTGGAGTACCGCTCTCACATCTGAGGGATTCTTTTTGACGCGCGCCGTGCGTCTTGGTTATTTGGGGACAGGCTGTGGAGACTAGGCTACTCTTCTGCCATGACAGTGGATTTGTTTGCGCTTTTATGCGTGCTGGTCGTCACATCTTCTGCGATGGAAGGTAAATAAGAGATTGAGATTTTACTTTGCTGTAAAGGTGGAATGCTCCTCTCCAAGGCGCACTGTGTGGGGATGCTTGCATCGCTGTCTGCTGGGCAGCGCTGCGCCTCTGACTCAGGGATACAGGGATGGCTCACACGTGGATCGCAGCACATAGCCGTGGTTATCCGTTTATTCCGGAGCAGCAGCTCTCCCGCCGGTTGTCACTGCTGTCACGCGCCCACGTGAAGAACGGCACTCTGTCTGATTTAAATGTATTTCACAGCATACGGTAGTTCATTTGTAGCCTAGCTATGAAGTGCGCTCAAATCTGGTTTTCCCACTCTTTAGTCTCCCTCTTTCTCTACGGGTCACAGGACAGCAGAAGTCTCCTCTAAAAACTGTGTAATTGTAGATTCCCATTAGCTGGGAAACAAAGGCTGCTATGCCTGCCAAACCTTCATAGACTCCCATCACCTTTTTCCATTAAATTCTATATTATTACAAGTCCTTGAGCATCAGTCTGTGGTATTTTAAATTTCTGAAACAAACTGTTTCAGATCACGGCTTGCACTGATTGATAGTTACCCTGTTACCAGGATTTTATGATGGGTTAAATTCCTCTTTTTTGACTTTCGGAAATCAACCAAAGAAACGAGCAGCTGCCTCTCCCCTTTTTCTCAGACTGACCCTGTATTTTTCCTCCTCATCCATCTTCATTCCCCCCCCATTTCCTCTTTTCTTTCACACATACACTCATGTGGACAAGCAGTTGTGTCACTAGTAGCTAAAATCTTCTCAGTTAAACTTGTTTTTTCATTTCCGCTGTGGGACCCTAGGGACTGAACACTGTGCTGTAGTCCCACATTGGCTGCTGGATGCATCCCAGCAGCATCGTGTGTATGAATATATGGTGTCTTCTCTCTTTTTATTGTCCAGTAGCTCATCCTCTCCAATAAAACAAAGACAGGAACACACCAGCTTCCAATGGTGGTTTTGCTTCCACTCCGTAAAAGCCTAAATAAGCAAATTAGAAGCACAAATAAAATTTGTTTTCTCACATGCAGCTTCTCTCTTTAATCATTTACAACTCTGCTGCTGGACTGCTCCCAGCTCAGACTGTGCTCTGTAATTCAGTGGCAGCTCTCTTGTTTGTTCTCATTAGATTTCAATACAGCGATGGATACCAAGCCCAGGCCGGAATTGCTGCCTCTGCGAGGATGGATATTTTGAGGTTCAAACGTTTACCCAGTGTGAAATGACAGCAGAAATGTCAATCCAGATAGATGATGGAGAATGGGAAGGAGGGGTGAAATTTCCCTGCAAGGAAAAGGGTGTGGGATTTCTCCTCTGAAAGATGGGATGAGAGAGAAACAGATGGGCAGGGAGGTGGCCCCTGAGTTACCCCGGTAACAAGGATGAAAGTGATTTCCTTGTTTGAGGTCGCTTATTGAAAGGAGGTTGTCCCATGGGCAGGTTAAAATCTTTAGTGATCTGAAGTCCAATCTGTTGCTCTTTCATTTATGTTTTTGTGAGTGTGTATTTATGTGTGTGTGTGTGTGTGTGTGTGTGTGTGAGATAGAGAGTGAAAGTGGGACCTATGAGCACATTATCCCTGCCTTTCCTGTCACCCTTAATCTGATTATGAGTCCAAATCAGATGATATTCACAAAGAGTCAGAGATCTGGGCATGCTTGTGTGTGTCTGGGTGTGAGTTTGTAACCTTAGAGTCGTGAGCAGCTCTGACCATATGGCCACACACTTACGATTATTTGAATTAATTATTTGACCTGACTACACGTGCACACACTCACAGTAAACACCACTCAGATCACGGATAAACTGATGAGCTGTGTGCTGAAAATTATACGGAGAAAATTCTCTAAGTTTGGGTGGATTGACGCGAGACGGCTGATCTTTGCAGAAAAATGAGACCGAGAGTTGACGCTCGAGCAGTGGTGCATGTGTTACAGTGTAAAAGAGTGTGTTTTTGCGTCTGAACGAGGTGCCATGAAGGACCAAAGCAGTTTAATTGAGCGTAGTGGATTATAGAACTTTGAATTTGTTGGATTTAAACTTGAGCTTCCCAGCACACACACACACACTTAATTCCAGACCCATGAAGATGTATCCGCACACAGAAATGCATTCGCCGAGGAGTTATTGAAGGGCCAGTCAGCAGACTTAAAGCAAAGGGCTAACAGAGGGGAGAGTGAAGACAGGGATTTGCATGCCATTAAAAAAAGAAGCATGTGCACTGCTCCGTTTCTCCCTCATTTGTCTCCTCTCTCTCATTCCTCGCTATCATCTTCACCTTCTCTGTCTATTTTCCTCTACACCCCCAATTTCTCTATCTTGTTCCGTCTACCATAATTCCCTTCACTAATCTCCCCATTCCCCTCTTGTCTCCCTTCTCCCCTCTTATTCTCTCTCTCTCGCTGTGGTGTGCGGATGGTTCTTGCCAACAGCAGCAGTAATTCTCCCCTACTTACAGAGCCATTGCTTATTTCTGTTTGCCCTTAAACCAATTAGGCTTAGATAAGCCCGCTCATTTAACGGCCTGGAACCGGGCGGTGGAGGGGGAGAGGAACGGAGGGATCGGAAGGATGAAACAGCGGTTGAAAGATAGACCGGGACCGAGGGAGATGAAAAGACGAGAGAGGCAGAAAAGGAGGGAGGTCAGCGAGTTTGAGAAAAGATAAAGAACGCTTGTTTTACAAATGAGTAGTCTGCAATTGAACAAGACAGTGGAAGTAAACAAACACTGGGCTGTCTCAGTTATCTGACACAGATGCTTGTGCCAAGCTTCTCTGGGGTAAAACAGAAGCAGCATGCAGTTTGAGTATGATAAGAGAACATTAGTAATGTTCTGCAAACAGTCCCGCAGGATGCCGTGTTAAGTACCTGTACTATACTTTGGTAATGCTTCATCCTTAGGGGCCAAGTGGATGGGATGGAAATTATTGTGGCTTCCTGAGTGAACAATAACAAAGATATCGTAAGCATCAGACAACAGTTACTGAGGTCAGAACCACACGCTGTTGATTTACATTAATTGGGAGCACGAGAGCGGCGTATTGATCGGAAGGGATAGAGGAGAGAGTCTTGAAGGGCGAGTTTTAGAGACTGTGGCAGCCAGCGATTGCCCCGCTGAAGTGTCCTAAAGTAAGACACTGACTCAGTTCAAGATGCTTTGTCTCCCATCTGAGACACTGCTATGCATTCACTGTGGAGAAAAGTCTCAGATGGGAGTATCACATCATTTTTATTGTCTTGACGAGTTCCTTTTCTAACCAGAGCGGCAAAGCTTGTGGAGTTTCATTAAAGCTGATTTTGAATATAGAAGCAGCCCTGCAATGCCGACACACAACATAGGCCTCTATCTCGCTGCAATGCATTGTGGTTTGGCGAGGCTCGAGAGGCATTTGCATGACATGTCAGATCAAGAAGGGTGCACAGTAGATGATTTGCAGCTCTGCTGCTCTCAATCAGCGTCAACCATTCATGCTCCTGATTGGACAGATGGACCACTTGCTGGGCTGTGATTGGTCATAACTTGACATTTTTAAACTAGAAAAACATGTTGGCTTTTTCAGAAATGTCACGTTTGAGCTCAGATATCCACCAAAACCAGCGTAAGGCAAGTCCCATCATCATCTAAACACGCTGCTGGTTCTCTCAGCTTGTATCTGGTCTGGCTTAAATGACTCTCAATTGTTTCACGGACTTAAATCTAATAGTGAAATCTGAGCTCGCAGCGAAACAGACTTTCTCTGCTAAGCTGGTGTAGTACTGAGTTAAGAACCCTCTACTGCTCAGAGATGTAAGTTGTGTGTGCGTGTGAGCTCACCAGCTGTGCAGTGGAGACAGCCTGTGAAAAGAGTCCTGTTGAGTCTTTAATGGATGTGAATGCAAGATTGCTCTTTTCCTCTGCTCTGTCATTTCAAATGGTTAGAAAAGAGAGGAATGAAAATATAAGCACCGCATAGGCCGGCAGGTTAAGGCTGATTGTGTGTGTGTATGTGTATGTGTTCGCATGAGTGTAAAAGTGTATTTTGGCCACGGGCACCACTGGTGACCTGGGATCACCTGAAGTAGAATTCAATTTTCCACTTGTTTTGTACCAGGTTATGTGTATTGTACGTTTGGGTGCCTGTGTCGTCAGTAGAGTGCTGGAGCCATTATGGCTGGCAGGGGCAGCAGACATGGCCTCATCCAATAATGGAGGCTTTATTTTGCCCACAGTGAAAAGACTACTGGGTGTTAAGGTGTGCTTATGCCGCCTAGTCAGCTATGACGGCCTCCATTGCAAACCCCTGCCTGCAGCTCGTGTACCTGCAGCGCTTAAGATGTGTTGTGCTGCCTTTTCAGTGGAAGTACTTTGCTTGCATGTGGGCAGTGTGGCAAGAATCTGTGGTCAGTACAGTTTTTTTTTTTTCCTGCACAATATTCTGTCTCGTATTGCAGTACTGTATACAAAATAGTGCGTATTTTCTCCTGGACAAGATGATCACTCTCTCTCTTGCACACATAGCGCATATGCACACAGAGTCCCCGTCACAGCTCACCTTACCCCAGAGACATCTGAGCCTTGGGAAGGCCAGATGGTGGATGCAGGTTGGGGGCTGGTATGCATGTGCGCATTTTTGTGTACGTCTCGGCATGAGAATGAACGGCATCAAGGGAGAGTGGAGAGAGGAGTACGCACTGTACTGAGTGTGTGTTTGTGCCTACTTGTGTGTCCTGTTCTGTTCCATTCCAGACGCGGGATCTTACTTTCTCTTTTCTCCATGCATATATTTATGCTCTTTAGCATGTCGCCTTCCGGTGTCTTCCGCACATTTCTGTGTCTGCAGATTTGCTGTGGAGATGCTATCAGCAGTGTAAGGCTCTGCCCGTCTTGCTTCGTGCTTGGCCCTTATCAGTGCAGGTGGCTGACTGTGTGACGAGGGCCATGGCTTATCTGTGCAATCTTGGGGATAAGCAGACCCACGGCTCCAGCAACATACGAAACACATTAGAGGGCATGAGTGAAAGCGGTGATGCTGGTGACACAGTTCAACCTCAAACTGTGTGAGTCATCTGTTCCCCGGTAAGCTAGTTACCTTAAATGGCAAACACACCACATGGACTCAGAGTCACACGCCCACAGACATACTCATCAGTGCTTTATGTGCACAGGTGCACAAACTTGGAGATAACTGTCCCAGCCACACCTAGTGGAAAATGACAATGCTAGAAATTGATTGGGCGCAGTGACCCAGCTTTCCCACCACTCATAGATAGCAGTGTGAAAAATGTGCCTTTTCTCATTATTTTTCTGTCTTTCAGGCTTTTCTTCCTCTCCATTATCACCTGTCCCAGAGATAGGGTGACAGTTGTTCAGTCAGCAGGAAAAGGGAGCCTCTGTGATATTTGTTGAGTTGAGAGGCGAGAAGAGAAAGCATTGATTATCAAGTCTTATTTCCTGTTCACGCACCCTGACTTCTGGTGCCTCTGTGCTTACAGCCCCATATCCACTGTTCCTCTTCCACCCCATGGCCTCTTTAGCCTCTGTCCCCCCAGCTCCTTAGCTCCGGCCAGTTTAGATCGACAAAGGCCTGCTGTTGACCAGACTGTCTGGCCAATACTTTTTGCCCACTAGATTGTTCTTTTTTCAATACATTTTAATTAAATCTGAGAGTAGTACACCTGCAAGGTACACCTCCTTCTCTCCCACCTCCTCTCTCTAACCATCCAGCCTGGGAATAATTGGTTATTTCTACAGACTTCCCTCTCCCCTCTTTGTTTCCTCACCTACCTCTCTCCCCCAGACTTTTTTTTAGTTAAAAACAGATGCAATTATTAAGCATTATAGGGTTTACTACAAGGAAAAGAAGTGAAATGTGAGCCTGTCCTTCTGAAGGCGTCATAGACACAGCATTGGCAGGAACAGGAAGAGGGTAAAGAGACTGTTGGGGGTTGTATGCTTGTAGGAACAAAGAACCTCATTTATGAAAGTTATAATGAGATCTGTTTTTGAGTCAGGCCCAGAATGATTTAATTTGACTTTTAAGCCCTAAGGCTCAGGCTTAAAGGCTGCATGCTGGATGGCTGCAGGGCAAAGGCTTACTGTGGCGTGGGAGGAGGCAGGAGTAGTAGAACAGTGTTTTGTGATTGTGACTTCCAATGTGTGGGAAACTTTTTTAAAGTTCACAATGAAACTGATAGTAATATCATTAAATACACATTACGTATAGCTTGTTTTTGCATGGGAGTGAATTCAGTCGGCATTCACTCCCAGATGACTCACAGGTATTTGACGTTTCAAGCTCTGATCTTGGGCAGTGTAAACATGACACCATTGTGGACTTGCTATTTTTCTCCTCTTAACCAATGGGATGCTATAAATAGCATTGAACTGAAACATTAATTATTGCTTTAGCAGTCTAAGAACACATTCAACTGCAATTTTTGCTCTTTATATCGTACAAGATGCAACGCAAGCGAGACAGTGAGGTGAGGGAGCGGGTGCTGTAAGAAACATTGCCAAATACAACAACTTTTTCATTCGTCTCCATTTAAGCAGTGCTCCAACATTATCAGTCAGTGTTAAGTTTGAAAGAGAGACTGATGTAAAAGATTTAAAAAAGTTTTTCGTGGGTTTACCCGTGTTTAAAGGCCTGCATTTAAGCACAGATTCTGGTGTAAAAATGTGTACATCTCAGCGTATCAGTGTGTTTCCAGCAAATCTCTGGTTTTCTTAAGGCTTAAATGTACAATATATTAAGTTTTTACTGTACAAAAAAGAACTTTGTGGTGCTTCTCGCATTTGAAGTGAATCAGCAGCCCAGAGGATGCTGCGTCTCTAGCACTCAGAGGAATTAGAGACAGAACGTTAATAGGGCTGAAATTACGAATGGTGGTGGAAGCTGCTCCACTTCTGATTAAATAAAAGCCGACTCCTCCACAGGCTGTTTCTCATAGGGACTGACAAGCACACACACACATGCAAGAAGTGCATGTGCAAAAGCCCCAACACACACACACACGCGCACACGCACACACAGACGGACACATACACAGCCATACACGCACATAACGTTGATGTGTGGAAAGGAAATGAGTAGAGACAGAGAGCTAAGGGCCTGGGCCTGGGGCCTGTCCCATTATTAATGAGTTAGAGTCAGTGCCTTTCCCAGGTTTAGGACATGTGGACATATTTCACCACTGGCCTGCCCCTCTCCTCACCATAAACGTAATCTCTTATTAAGCATTGGCTTCTTGGCAAGAGAGGGACAGATAGAGAGAAATTGCGCATGAATATTTGTGTCTTGCTGTGTGTCTCTGCGTTAACATGAGAAATGAAAATTGTTTGGTGGAGAGAAATGAAGTGCCGGCGCGGTGCAAAATGGAATGCCAGCTTCTGAGAGGGACACTGATGGGCCAGTAAGTAGCAGTGGTGGGAGGACAGTTTTCACCCTGCATAACACTGAATCTCCCTGCCAGGCAAATTTCTGCCTGCCCTGAGCTGTCCACTTCTCTAGCTGGATAAGAAGAGAGCTTTTTGGAGGTAATTAACTATTGATTTGAAGCGCAGAGGGTAATGGGAAATGAGTGGACAGCATCTCGATCTACCAGCAGTTGGCTGGCTGCAGTACAACTAGAAGACTGACGAGGGCAAGACGGCATTTCCCTAAAAGAGCCAAGGTCAAAGGTGGTTTGTTTGGCTTTCAAAATCTGTTCTGCATAGGCAAAGAGAGTAAACCATCGAGAAAGCAGATAGGAATCAATCTTTGAAAGGAGTCTTTCAGTTGAAAATAAAAGATTGTTAGAATCAGATGCCATCGCAAGTGTTTGCATATTTCTTATATTCATATTCTTATATCGATAACCGACCTGACAAACCAATTCCTGCTGACATTGTCACGTTGACATCCCTCGCCTTCATGAATAGTTATAACACTGTGCCGAAGGGGCTCATTTTAATGTAATGCAAACTGAGGTCACATCACAAATAAACATCCTTCGGTCATAAATCTTGCCTAGTATTATTGAACATGTACTTTTAGAAGGAAACAAATAAGTCAGGCAGAAACATTCCTCATTGAGTAAAGTGTGGTATTCGTCTGAGTGGTCCTTCCACAGTTATATGTGTTCTATTTTTGCAGTTAGAGGCGAGCTAGAGGACAAGGATTAGGAGTCATTTGTGCAGGAGAACAGAGGCGAAGAGGTACAAAGCGACAGAGGGGAGAGAGGGATGGGCCCGTATCTGCCTACGATCTTATTTGTGCTAATGAGGAGGCTGGTGGTTCTGCCTGCTAACCCCTAAGCACATCCAGCTCTTTAGTCTGTGTGCCTGTATGTATCTTTATGAGAGTATATCTCCTCGGATGTCTGCGGGGTGTGTGATTTACCATTTTTTTTAATAAAAAGCAGAGCGTGTCTAGTGTGTCTGTTTGCTGTTAGTGTGAGCTTGTTTGCTGACATTGCCGCTTGCTGTCTTAATTCAACAAGTTGCCATGAATACTGAGTCCACTCTTCTATCCCAAACCTGTTCTGTAACGGGACTCGCTGAACAGTATCAAATCCATGCCCCTCTCCAATTGTTCCCTCCCTCCTCATCCCTTATGCCTATGAAGCCTTTCCCCCTCCCTGCTTTCCTCCAAGGCCGGGCATTTAAAGCGGCATGCCTTTGATGTGAGCTTCACACACTGTTAGACACCCACTCATCAGATTGACACTGATGTCTGGGCGGAGTCAGCCCATTTCTGAGAGCTGGGGTAATGAACTTCTGGTGTACTGTACACACATATGGCCTGCAATCAGGTATTTTCAAATAAAGTTAAGTGAAATGTGGACGTGGAGGAACAGATGTGCTCACTGAGATTTTCAACTATGGCTGACCTGCACTCAACTGATGATATGTCAGGATGACAAACGCTCCCACTAACCTGATCTGAATGTAATTGTGCGGCGGTTTTCTTAGCCGTGTTTTACAAGTGTGTCGCATCCATTTAGTGGAAAAGATACATCCTTGATATATAAGTGATGTTAGATTATTAATGCGTAATATCTCATGCTGACCTCTTTTATCATAAATGTTCTATTTAAATGCACTCTAGCACAGCCTTGGATCTATGCTGTAAGCGATGTAAATGACAAATGGCTAAAGGCCAACCTGACAGGAAGTCTGTGAAGCGTGTTTGTATGCAAGTGTTCATTGTAGTTTAAATCAATTACAAATTATCACATAGATTGTGTGTCTGTCTGGTTCTTTTGTGTTCTGTCTTGGACTGTCTGTCTCTTTCATACTGTTGTAATTGAACCTGTAAAGGTAAGCCATGCCAACATTTTCAAGTTTTACATAACAGATACTAAAATTTGAGATTAATTAAAGTAACAATTTC
>JAPZDX010000004.1:11483049-11495162 GCA_029783625.1 Naso annulatus | reverse complement strand
TCTCGTAAAAAAAAAAAAAAAAAAAAAGAGAGCGCGGAGAGAGTGAGAGAGATATAAAAGCACGAATGACTGATTAAAAAAAGGAAACAAAAGAAAAGAGTGGGCAGGTTGATGGTGGAAATAAAAACAGCAGCATCAAATGGTGGAACATCAAACACAAATTCCTCCTGGAAGCTAAAAGAATCAGCCTTTTTCCTCTTTTTATAGTTTCCATTCTGCGGTTCTAAAGAAATACTGAAAAGCATAGAGAGGGCATGTGCTGTTTTCCACTGCTCGATGAGAGACTTCCAGACAAATACACTCAAAAAGGTCTGTTTCACTCTTATTCCCCAAAGGTAAAAATTATCTCTCTTTCCCTCCTTCTCTCTTGTTATAGGTTCTCATTGGAGAATCACACTCGCCTCTGTCAGCCTCATGCTATAAGGTCAAGATGCTCTGCAGAAAGTTTTTCTTTTTGCCTCAGGACTGTTTTCTATCTCTTATTCCCCTACTGCCAAATGCAGACTCCAGCGAAGCCCTGGAGGAAAAACAAAGCCCATCTCCAAAAATATATAGACTTCCCCAGGCATGTGAGCATATGCTGCAGAGGGTAGATTTAGGGTTTGCTTTTAATGGAAATCATTGCGTTTGCTTGGGGGCATTGGAGGGACCACTGGCATTTTTATGGAGATAAAAAGTGAGGGAATGCAGAGGGAGAACAAGGGGTGATTTTAACCTGAGAACGTCTGCGGTCGCCAATACTTTGGCCGGACTCTCGGGATGCCTTCCCTGCTTATGTGAGTGCGTTGTTGGTGAAGCAGTGTGTGTATGTGTGTGGTGGAGCTGCACTAACGAGATCCCTTAAGAACACCTCAGTCTTGGTTAAGGGAGTGAGATCACACTGTGCGTTTCCTCTCATTCGCACCACCTTAACTGGCACTGTCCCCGTGGTGAAGAGCACATGGCTGGGGAATACCAAACTGAGGCATCAATTACGTGGATCTCACTGCACTGGTCAAGGGAGAGCACTGCTAAATTGAATAACACTTTCCTGCTCGCATGTTGGCATAATGTGCTTTCGCACACATGCTAGAGCCGGGGAACGCGCACACGCTCACACTTGTGGAAAACAATCAGCGATCCGTCCCAGTGGCACCCTCTCCCGCCAGGGCACAGTAACCGCTGCTCACCGCTGAGGCTCGCTCTCAGTGAGAAATACAAGTGCGTCATATGATTGACTCACTCACACCTCCATACGACTGTTAAATCGTCTTACACGCAAAGTCAATTCAGGCTTAGTGCTTTTCCCGAGCCCCATGGGCGCGGCTGATAATTTGACTTTTATTGAAATTTAGCTCCAGCGGGTTCAAGGTGGTTGAAGGTCGTTCTTTTTACTGCCACAGATGAGACTGAGGGAGAGCACGGCATCAAACCCTCAAGGCTCCATCTCTGTCTGACTCTCTGACTCTCTCTTGTCTGTCTCCCTCTCTGCCAATTGGGGGATTTTTTTTTCAGGAGGCATGAGTCAATTTTGTGGTGCATCCAAACATGGTTTACAACAGCATTTAATGAGATTGGACAGAGCTAGCTGGAGTTTGCCTCCCCTCCTTGAACACAGTCTTTTTTTTTATTATTACTTCTCAGTGGTTCTTTGCCTTATTCTTGGGTGAAACTACCAGTGACAGAGGCTAAGAAGTATTAAGTCATTCTTTTGGGGATTAAAGGGCAGGCTGTATTAAATTTCTTCAATTGCATTTTCTTTTTAGAATAAGTTTTATCATTTTTCTGTGATAAATGCCTCCCAAAGTTTTCAATCAGACACTGAGGGTGTAACAAAAGAGATGATAGGAGAAGCAGCTGTGCTTAACGGGTGTTGTGAGCGTGCGTATGCTGTGTCTTTTTGTGCATGCATGTCTGAGTTTGTGCATGCGGGACTTTATGCATTTCCTTTTTCTGCTGCTAGCGTGATCTCCGCGTCCGTGCGAAGGCAAGACTGTTTTGTTCCCGTGTTTTACTGTTCATAAATATTGCAAGTGCCACGGGAGAGCGAGGCACGTCTTTGTGTACCCAGGCAGCAGGACAGAAATGGGGTCAGGTGGTTTCCAAGAAATGATGTGTTCAGCTGAGGTTAGATCCATTTCTGGATAAGATAACACAGGGCGCTGCCACATGATGCCCTCTCCATCACAGTGTCTCTCCGATTACTCCTTCCATATCTTGCTCAGTATCTCTTTTCATATGAACTGCACTGTTCCTTCTTCTCCCTGTCCCTCTAGCCCTGTCCCTCTTTAAAATCTCTCCCCCTCTCTCTCTCTTGGTTTCTCTTGCCTGCCATGCTGGTTCCACATATTATGGGATGGTTATCTCAGATCAAGTGTGTGACAGAAAAGGACAGACAGTTCAGTCTATCTCTTTGCCCTCCTAACCTGCAGTTGCGGTAAAATGCAACCAGACGAGTCAAACTGAGACGCCGTCGGAGACACTGTGCACATATTTGACATTATCGTTATTGATTACCCTAGTCCTCTCTATTTTTGTGCTTAATTTTGTGATTCTTTCCCCCTGCACAGCATGCACATACACACACACACACACACACACACACACACACACACACACCAATGGCAATCTTCACTTAATTAGAGTGAAGGACTGCACTGGGAGCTAATCCAGGGACACCTTTTTGTTCATTCAGCACTATTTCCTGGACTGCTTGACAAACAAAGATGCTTTGGCTCACCCTGGATGGCCCATTAGCTATAGTTTATACTGCTAAATGTCAGCCTCTCACTATCTCACTGCGACCTGGGCAGGGTTTGCCTGTCTTCTTGTTTCAGGAGAAGTCATTTCTGGGCCAAGTCAGGACTAACTTCTAACTTTCATAAGTGAAGCGTAGAAATGGCAAAGCTATAGTGGCCAGACTTTCATTTTAAAAGCATTTTCCTTATTGGAAAAAGGTTAAATTACGTTGCCATTTTCACCGTGCAAGTTCTCCAACATAAACACAGAGCTTGGTATTGCAGTTGTTGTGTTGTAAAGTGATATTCCTCTGGCCCTTATGGTTCATGTCAGCTACTCCACACTTCTAATTTGGGGGCATTGATCGGGGGAATCTTTCAGTTGTGTCATTATAGTGATCAAATTTCCTGCTTTTAATGTTTTTATTGGAACAAAAGGAGTGTGGGAGGAGCAGGGCTTGCACAGAGGATAAATGACAGTGGGTGGGTGTGGCTGAGCAATTGGGAAGCCAGCCAAAGCTTGTTCCACAGCCAGTGAATCACTGGGGAGTAGTCTCCCTCGCTCTAAATGCTGTTTTGTGAGGTGAGGAGCCCGATAAGAGTTGTAATTACCTCATTTTACTGCAGCAAATTGCCAGGTTTCTTAAAAGCAGACAGGCTGGTTGAGGTAATATCAGCAGTAATGAGTATTGTGATAGTTGTGGGAGGCTAGCACTGCCTCCATCTGGATTATTGCTTGGTCACTGCTGCTAGTCTTCTGTTATAGCAAACCTTAGCTGAACCTGGGCTCATTACTGTTGCGTGTAAAGTGGTTTAATATTAAGATTGGCTACACTGTGTGTTTAGGAGTCTGATGAGGTTGTACGTAAGTATTACTCTTAAAATGATATGATTTATTAACTAGGGCCTGACTGATGTGGGATTTTCAGGGCAGATACCAAAATCAGGGAACAAGAAAATTCTGATATCCGAAATGTTAGCTGATATTAATTATATATAAATGTTTAGAAATATTGGCTGAATGTGGTTATCAAATACTTGTGACAAAGATATCTAATGGAGGCAGGATGTCTCACATTTTAACAAACTTTATTCCAACCATCAGTGTACCGAACAGTAAACACTTCACTAATTAGTTATGAAATATCAGACAGCCTTCTGCTGGACAAACTATGTGAATACACCTTTTAAAATGACTATTCCGGGCATTTTTCCCAGCCTTGAAAAATAGTTCTTACATTGGCAGATATCAGAGAACATGTACGCCAATACTGATACATTTGCACTAGGCAAATATAGGCTGATAATATCATCTAACAGATGTATTGGTCAGGACCTGATATAAACGTGGAAATACATAATTGTTTAATAAAGATGATTATTTATTATTTCCAGAACATTTTGTGTCATTACATTTAAAAATGATCAAAGCTAGAGATAAAATTCTCAAACAACATGCAATGGTTGCTTTTCAGTGATGTGTTTATGGTAATTGTGTGACTGTTTGTGCACCCATGACAACTTGTATATTTTCCTTATAAAAAGGATGTTGCCAAGTATAGTCTTAACCAAATGGGAGTGAGGGGCAACATCAGAAATGCTGCTGTTTGGTCCCAGTGAGAGTCCGTTAAATGACAGGCTACATAAGTAACTGCAGAATTCCCTGAGTGGTGTCATCACTGTCAGACTCCAAAAAATCTGCATGAAGGGTGATCATATTTCTGCTGTGTGCGTCAGGAGCAGAGAGAGAAAGAGCCGTCTAAAATGCCATATCCTTTGTCAGAATGCTGAACACTGTGTTTCACCAGATTATGTTGATATAATTTAACCTTTTCATGGAAATGTTAACACCCCTACTCTTTGGCCTGACACCGATACATACGTATTGAAATATTTTCGTCTGTCTCTGTAATGGTTAACACATCGAAGGGCGCTGGTTTCCTCCATGTATATCCCGCCAGTGTTTGTTTAATGTATCAACATAATAAGCACAAATGCTGTTCCCATCCTTTGTGCCACATCAAAGCATAAACTTGCAAAGCTGCACATGCATGCAGGCCTTTTACACATACATGCCCCTACATTATGAATGCACACACATACATACACAAATACAAATACTTATGCTGTGTTAGCTATAACTGTAATGAGAAGAAAAACTTCCATTTGCATCTTTAGAAGAAGAGATAGGAAGTATTTCTGCAGTTGAGATTGAAGTCCTTTGTTTGGAATCTCCATTTCTTTTGTAATAAGCACAGGTCAAAGGGTCAACCCGGAAATCCCATAAAGCCGGAGATCCTCTGCTCAATCTTGCCTCCCGGCCTGATGCTTATAAGGTGTACATGGTGTGGCCAGATGCCTGACACGTGTGTGTGTGTGTGTTTTTTTTTCTTTGGGTGTGTCCCTTCTCCTTCCTATCTCGCATGAAGCGTGTGCAGGAAGACAAATCAAACTCCCCCTGTAGCCTGTCATTAACAGGAGGCACAGAGAAAGAAAGATAAGTGGCAGGAATGGAAGCGAGGAGGCGAAAAAAGAGAGGGGGGGTAAAAGTGAAGAAGATGAAAGACACTGGTAAATGGAAAGCGAAGAAATGTGCAGAGAAGAGGGGGAGAAAGGATGCGCTGGGATTAGGGAGAAAGGGGAGAGAGGTAGAGGAGAGAGAGATGCGTGCGAGAGGGGAGGGAGGAGAAGAAGGTGGAGGTAAAGACAGAGAGAAAGGGGTGGGTTGGTGGTTGGTGGGGTTATGATGAATTAAAGATGACACTCTCCGGCAGCCTGGTTTCTAAAGATCACTCTGTCTGCTAATGTAATGTTAATGAATGCAAATGATGTGCCTAACCTCTCTCCCATGACCAGGAGAGAGGATGGGGAAGAGAGGGAGCGTGTGAGAGCCAAATAAGGAGGGAGAAGCAGAGATGGGGAGGTGTGAAGTGGAGGGATAAATGTGCTGATTCTGTATTAGGCCTTTAGCGTAACGAGTGACCGACCACAAAGATATAATTGGATGCATGAGTCTGTTGTCACCAACCTCTGGGTGTGCATTGGCTGTGCACCCTTCTGTGTTCTCCCACCCTGCCTCAGGGGGTGCTGTTGTGTTTTTCTGCTTCTCTTCCACAGCAACTCTATTACAGACCAGTGATAGTGGGCGAAGCAGAGTGTAGCTGCTCACCATGTGATGCAAGATTGAATTTTAAGTTTCGTGGCGGCCAGATGCGCAAGGCAAAGGGAGTGTCACCTTGCTGTGGTGATGGGATAATTTCATCAGGTTCTGCAGATACTGCATGTATATTAATTTTCCTATCTTCAGCCATTCTCCCAAACATCTGCTGCTGATCGCATTTGGCTTCAAACTCCCCTCCTCTATATCGCTTCTCATCTCTTGGCTTTCTCTCCCGTCTCTCTGATACTGACCTCGTCTTCTTTCATCCCGAAAATTTTATTTTCACTCAGCCAGAGCGAGTGACTGCGAGCCCAGAACACTGTTAATACATTTGTGTGTGTGTGTGTGTGATGTGTGTGTGTGTGTGTGTGTGTGATGTGTGATTTGTGAGCCTCTTCATTTAATTCTGTCTTTGGCTCAGCGATGAGGGACTTGTGTGTCCCATCACACAGCGCCAATGTCTCAGAGGATGGCAGATTATTTTCTGTTCAATTTTCAAATCAGCCACATTGTCATTTCTGTCTGCAGGGAGACATAGAAGTAACATATTTCTTTTGATGTATTTCTGTTGACTGTTCTGTATCTTCTATTTAAAGTGAAAACCCTTCAGTATGAGTGACACAGCTTTGGTGTGGCGCAGATTAGAAAAGTCTCACATCTGTGTTCGCGAGGATTGTCTTCTCTGTCGAACACGGTGACTCAATCAGAGATATCACCTCTTTCTTATTCTTTTTACCCCGAAGCAGAGCTGTGCTGTAAGCCTAAGTCGCAGTTTTCGAATCAGCCCGACGTTCTCGACCGTGCTGGACGTAAGCTGGTCCTGCGTTCTTTTCTTCTTGTCTGTGATGTCCCAGAGTGTGTGAGGAAAAAGAGTTTGTCTGTGTGCCAATCAGCCACATGATTTGTTGAGAAAATACTTCACTCTGTCAAAAATGTCTCTTTTTTTATTCATAAATCCCCTGAGTGGGCGGCTGATTAGTTTGGGAGACGCTGCAGCTCTTGCTCTTGTTTGTTTGTCACTTTGTTTTCAGCCCTGTATTAAGATGCCAGGCTCAGCGGGCTACCATGGGGCTTCATCATTAAGTGCTCATTTCAATCCCGCTGATTTCTCCTCTCGGTTTGTCATCTCTGCCTTTCCCTCTGTCTGTCTTTTCCCTTCCATCTCTCGCTCTCTCTTCCCGTTCTCCCATCCTGATTCCATTTCTGAGAAAAGATAAAACCCTCTTAAATAATGTCATTCAAGGCCCTCGGATCTTATTTCAGTTTGTTGCTGCAATCACAAAGAGAAGGCCCTCTCGGCCCGGCATCCAGCATCACGACATGATTGTCTCATTGAATTACAAAGTGTAGCAGCATCCTTGAACAGGAGGGTAGAGCAGAGGGGGGCGGGGGTTAAAGTATAGATGAATGGAAAAGATGTGTTATAGGATGGGAAGGGAAATCCGCAGAGAATTGTCTGCCATATTGACTAAGGAGCCGGGGAGCTTCAGCGAGGCGCTTCAGCACATGTTCTATCGACCGGCAGCCATACAATCATACAGACATGGCCACAAAGGGGGGAATTACACCGACATGTTGCCATTCTGACTTGCAAACTGTGGAATTAAACTCATACATATCGGCTCAAAGAGGCTGGAGAGATTGGACAAACTATCTCTGCTCAGCTTTCTTCTTGAAATTGTCTTTCCATATGTTCTTTGGCTCAAGTGCCAGCAATATGTAATCATGCATGTCCATGTGATGTATCATGCGACTGCTTGCTGACGCGTAATTGTGTGAAGAGGGCTGCCTTATCGATCTGTAACGCAAGGCCCCATCAATGTTTAATGCAGTCTCTCTCGCTCTTTCATTTCTCTGCCTCCTTCTCTCCCTCTATCTGTGGATACAGCCCACTGTTAGGTATTGATCTACCATTTGGAGCTGTGCTTTCTGGGATTGGAAGCTGTAGGTCCCTCGGTTGAGCCACAGTTTTTGCTCCGCTTGCGACTTAGTTTTTGACTAGCGTGCTGGCGGTGCATCGGCTTGAGTAAGCTTTACACAATGAGCCATCTCACAGCCGTTGTATGCTTTGGACTGGCTAATATTCTGCGATGTAGACACAATACGTTGCGGCTCTATGAATCCATTTAAGACCAGCTACCCTGACACCTACAAGCTATTGTTTTCCAGTAGATTTATGAGCCATGGTGACATAGTCAACATTAAGCTCTCTGTGTTAATAATTTTCCCACAAACTGAACTACCACTGAACCTGGCAGTGTTTAATTTATTGGAGCTCGCAGGTGGAGCTGACATAGCAGAATATGAATGCAGGAGAAACACTCTGGGCTACCCTCCAAACATGAGGGACAATAGCTAGTCGTTGTCTTTCCTTGTCTTCCAAATGAAAGAGAGGGAGAGTAATGGAATGAGAGGTCACATGACTGTGATCAGATACAGAGAGCCAGGGAAAAGGAGGACTGGGCTTCATTTATATTTACAAAGGTTTTACGGTCTGAGCTGAGGAGTAATTCAGCATTAAGAGAGTGGAGAGAAATATTAGTGTCCCAGCTGTTTTTTGTGCAAGCAAATTACTGTGTCCATTAAACAGAGAAATATTTGATTCCAGATGTAAACATAATCATTTTTGTTGTGAAAGGTGATTTGTACACAATATGGACGAGCATTTGGTAAGTTTTTCCTTTATATGGTATATATTGATCATTTGTTCCTGTGTAACCCAGATTTTCTGTCAGCTTAGGTCATATGACTTAAAATTTCCGCAGTAACACAAAAATACGCCTCTTGTCACTTTGGAAGAGTTGGCTCTTGTAATTAATGTGGGTGGCTCATTTTGAAATACAACTCTTCAAATCCACTCATGATTAAATGGATGAATTTTCCACATAACAGCTCAATTAAAACTAACACGCACACACATACACACATACACACATATACACACACACACACATACACACACACACACACAAGTACACAAGGGACATTCTCTATGTCCCTAGTGCTAGCGGACAGGTGTGGGAGCTGCCGCATGACGGCAATGTGGGCCCCAATCCTGTTGCTAATAACCACTTAGCATACTCCATTTACTCATCTGCTATCCTGCTAATGCTAGGCATTAGGTCACATGACACTTCTCAAGAACCCCCTCCCATGGGCCTTTGACCTTTTATTGTCTCCTAGCGCCACCATCTTCCCCCTCCTCCCTTCTCTTAAAGGAAATGGAAAATGGCCCACCAAGTGCCTGTGTGATTTGACTAAAGCTTCTGTGATTTCCCTTGAGAAAGGGTTGGCAGTCCCCACAACGCTGGCTGGCGCTGAGGGCTGTTTGCTCCTATCTCCCCAGCTGACAGCGAGTGGTACAGTACAGGCAGGCAGGCTGGAGTTGGCTGGCTGGCTGGCTGTGGAAACTAGACAAGGCAAGGCTGATCTTAGGGAAATTGAAAAACTCTGATGGAAGCCGGGTGTGAACAAGGCTGTCACTGTAGGTGTACACGGAAAATTGCTCTCTGAGTTGGCTGGTAAATGTGAAAGTATGTGTGTGTGCAGCATGTGTGTATTCTTACCTGTATATGTGTGAAGGCTGGTGTGTGCATCTGAATTACCTAGGCTAATTGGTTTCATGTCTGAGGACAGTTTCTCCCAGTAAGAGGAGATTGAGAATGAGAGGCCTCTTTCCTTCCTAGCAGTGGCTTGTCACTCATCCTCAGTGTACTTGGTTTTTTTTGTTTTTGTGTTTTTTTCTTCAACTAAGACCACTTGAACTGCAAATGACGGGCTTCGAGTGCTCCATCATTTGAAATGATTTCCAAATCTCTCCGAGTTCAGTGAGATTTAAATAAGCAACAGCTGCGGGTAGGGCGCCGAGGCCTGGAACCTCTCCTTGAACGAGGCCAACGTCTGCCGGTTATGCCTTAGCATTCAATCAGGGTGAGATTTCTCCCTTATCAACAACACATGTGGGCGTCGCTAGCCAAGCGTTTGCTGCTCTAGTGGATCCTGTCCAAGCCAAAGACACAGCAACTGCCACTTCTCTGAAATTTCCAACACATCCTGCTAATCTAGTACAGATCATCACCCAGACATACCTTTCACTCTCCTGTCACCCAGTTTTTATCTGTTTGGCCACAACAAACATAACTGCTGGCATGTTGTGGCAAAGGACGTCAAGAAAACGTGAAATATTGCGCGGTTAACTCTTAAGAAGATGGAAGGTTTATGCCAGAGAATAAACTGTCTGTTACAATGGAAATTATGTATCTATCATTACACTGTGGAGGCCATCATGTCACCTGGTCCATCAGTCTAAAAATCTGTGTGTGTGTGTGTGTGAGAAGCAGAAGCAGGAGAGACCTGCAGTTTATGATAACTGCTGCTTCTTTCCTTAAACTATAAGAAAGAAGTTCCCATGTTTCAGGGTGCCACATGACAGATATTAATCAAAACAGGCCTGACAAACTTGGGTGAGCTGCCAGACTTGCTGGCCTAGCTGCGTCACTGAGGATGAACAAGAGGAGAGAGATTGGGCAATATCCAAAATATATTATCATGATATTCTCAAGCCCAAGTATTGCGATAGACGATATCATCATCAGCAGGGGGTTTGCCATTTTCGTCTGTTTTAAACCAGAAATATTGCAAAATTGGCGAGCTGCTGCTTTTTGAAACTAAAGCTGGAAGTATACTTTCCGTTTGCACAGCCGCACGGAAGTGAAAGAAACGGAATTGGGACGAGAAAACGTTTGGGGCTTTTATGCCCTGTGCGCTTTCTCCTCGCTACAAACCGATATTCTCCCATATCCAACCATTTTTTTCTGCACGTCCTCCTCCGTGTAGTTACACTTTTTTGGATGTGCACGGCCAAGCGTTTCTTTGCCGCACGGCGGCCTTGTGGAGGGGCGTGTCTGCTGATGTGATGTTACTTGGCCACATGGACCCATGCAGTCCCTTGCAGATGGGTCAAGCATAATTCAAGCTTAAACCAACATGTCTGCATTTTAAAGCACTGCATGCATGCCTACATCATGCCAATTGACCTGTGATAACCTCTTCACCATGTCAAATAGCAGGACATGTTGAATTTGCGCTGCATTTTCTCTTCATAATAAAAGCCTGAAAATGCTGTAGCAGCTGCTTGATATTGTGAAAAGTATTGCAAATGATGGAAAATATTGTGATATTTGGTGATATCTGATATTGGCCTGTGTGTAGGTCTACCAGTAAGTCCAAAGCAAAATAAAATAAATTTAAATATTCTCCAAACTGCTCCTCTCTTTGCCAACTTTCTCTTCTCATGAATGTCCTCTTCCGTGAGCTTACTAGTTTCCAGAGAACATCCCCACTAGGAGTAAACAGTCTGCATTGGCCTCATCTTGGAGGGCTGTCTCTGCATTTGTGAATCCACTTTCTTTGGGTAAACAATGTGACAAAGTTCAGCATTCATGCATGCAAACCCGTACAGTGTTTCTACTGAGTGCTCCGACACAACAAAACACAAAAATATCCCCTCACTTTACCGCCAGCGACTGCATATCGTGCAAATACATGCACACACACAAACAAAGGCGGGATGCGCATACTGTAGTTTCATGCTCACACAGAGAGAACACGATACAAAGCTCAGCATTTAACAGCATGACAGAGGCTCTCAGACATTCTTTCCAGCAAAGTGCCAAGGCTTTGTTTCCATGTCTCTTGTCTTAACAGAAGTCTAGCAGAGATGGATGAAACGCTGCGGAGGATTCGTCTCCTTTCAGTTCATCAATGATAGTGTCAAGTGATCACTGGGGCTTGAATGCAGTTCAGCTCTGTGGAAAGATACTCAAAATAGCTTTCTTTTAGGCTAACCACTGTCTTTTCTCTCTCCCTACTTCTTTATCTGTCTTTGCTGCAGATACGGTGATGGACACTCGAGTGGCCACAGCTGAACTGGGTTGGACAGCGTATCCTAATTCTGGGGTGAGTCGCCCATTGCCAGCACATCTGATGCTGTGTAAAAAAAAGAAAAAAAAAAAGTTTCAGAAGTTTTGTTTTCAAACTCTTTCTCTTGGGAGGAATATAGTTTTATGGAGTGATACGTAACATGAAACACAATGCATGTATAGATCAGCTAGACAGACAAATAAGCAGGAAGGCAGGCAGGACGAGAGAATAGACTGAAGTAGTGCCCAATGTAGCTCCTATTATGGGTATTATTTTCTCTCAGTCCCAGCTCATAATGACATAATGGCATAATG
>JAPZDX010000004.1:11427675-11447056 GCA_029783625.1 Naso annulatus | reverse complement strand
CTGCAGGCCCCTAAGCGGCCCCCAAAGTTCCTGAACCTTTGGAAAGTACTACACCCCTGAGCAGAGACTTTTCTGGGAGTAGATAAATTAATTTAGACCTTGGTGCCTGCAGTTGAAACACAACTCTCCTCAAAAGCTTTCTAGTTCTTGGGGAAAGTTCCTGTAAACAAAATGCACCCATAATTAATATTGTATAAAAGATGGGTAAGGAAGTAAAAAATGAAACCTCTCTAAGATCTCAGAGCTGTTACGAAGCCATTTGTTATTATTGCTATAAATGATTAGATTATTTTGCTTATGGTAATTAGTTGTGGTAAAGCAAATGCCATTACAGTTGTATGGTATCATCTTATGAAAGAGTTCTGTGTGTGAGTGTGTCGTTAGCTCATGTGATGTTAGGTCCTCTGAGGTTTTTATCTTCAATCAGAGAAACAGTCTTACTGCAGTTTTGCTGCAGCATGAGCACAGTTGTCTCACTGTTTGGCTTATATGCCATGAATGTTTGCAAAAAGGAAAACTAGGTCTTCTTAAGGATGTGTTTTAGACATAGCCATAGGAATGAAACAAGCAGCCAGTTGAAAGAAAGAAAGAAAGAAAAAAAAAGAAAGAAAGAATGAAAGACAAGAAAATCAATCCAAGGGACAGATCTCGTTGGCTCAGGGAGCAGATCTGTCAAAAACCCTTGTTACTCTAATAGGCTTCCTACACCTGAGAGTGATTCCTATTACACTGTTGCATGGAAAGTGCATTTTATATTCAATCAATATTACAGACACGTTGCTTTAATGCCAGGCAGCTGTATGCCTGAGCTCTGCAGAGAAATGCAAACAAATGCTAAAAAGCATCTAGAATTAATAAAAGCTGATAATTTTCTATCCATTTATTAAATCATTTGTTTTGTAGTTTTGCTCTTACTCTGGGTTACTTAATTATATTCATCAGGCTTTTGTTTATATTATTAACAGAACAAAGATTTGGAATCAAATGAAATAATAAAGAAAATCAATTATATAAACACAACAAAGCCTATCAAGGAGCTGATGGTTCTCTTTGATCATAAATGGCAAAACAAAATTCTCATTTACATGAAGAGATTACTTTTCACAACACTCACCTGCTCAGCCTATCTTCTTCCTTTGTTGTTGTCTCTAATGGTCGACATTGATTACTGTGGCCGCTCTGAACTCTATGTGCACACACCTTCACATCATCATCAGTGTTGCATCACTACAAGGCAACCTCCACGGCTATAAACCCATGTCTTGAAGCTGCTGCCTGAATCTTTGTTCACGTCCACTTTTATTTTCAATTACACACTGTGTGAAGAAATAACAAAAACAGCAAATCTAATTTGGCACCAGAGCATATGCATTATGCATCAGGCAAAGCTACACAGGGTCGCCATGCTGCCAAATGATTGGATTGGCTGGTAAAAGTCCAACTGTTGTTAACTTGATTTGTTTACTTCTTGCTGTTATTTGTTTTTGTTTTTTTTCCCCCAGTTTTCAATTCTTTACAGATGGAAAAGTAAATTACTGGATAATCAAGCTTTTTCTCTTTGTTCCTAATTCATTTCCTGTATAATGATTTATTGTTTAAAGTCTACAGTTTCTCATCCGCTCTACAAATGAGCATACGAGGGGTGAAAAAAGGCGTGAAGGCTGTAAATGTATAGACAGTGTTAAGCAAAGCCACAGCAAAGGAGCAAAAAGAGCAAGAGTGAGCATCTTTGGCTAACTGCTATAGATTAATTGATCTAGCCATGAAGTTAATGAGCTAGATCCTTTTTAAAAGAGACAAGTGCTGAGACAGAGGAAGCTAATGGTCTCTCACAACTTGAAGTGGTAAGAAAGAGAAGGCTATTTATCTTTGAACATATATTTTATTCGCCGTGCGACAGATTCGCAAGGTAATTGACAGGGCCTGTAACTGCTGACTTTATTACCTCATTCTGATCATTCTTCTTTGGGAGAAGACAGACAGCTCAACATGAGACACAATAAATGCTTCTTTAAAATAAACTCCAGGTAGCTGAAGAGCTATTTTGACAGTTGACAGAAAGGATTTAATTTGATTATTAAGTTTGTGAATATCCTTGTGATTTGGTTTGCTGTCTTAGTGAAGTTTGATTGAGCGAATCAGCTCTGCAATCGCATTACGATCAAACACAGACAATAAAACATTTCTTGCTCCCATAACTTCCGTCGACTGATTTCACCCCTCATTGAGTAACTCTCCATCACTTGTCTGTCTCTCTGTTCCCCCCTTTTTTGTCTCTGTCAGTTGGCAGCCGGCTATGAGCCTGGTCAGTCCCCTGTTAGGTTCTGATTACAGTGTAGATTGTAGTGCAAGCACATGTTACTGCCTGCTGAGTGGCGATATGTTTCGAAGAGCGGCTTTCTCTACTACCTTGCCAGCCGGGGATAGATTGGCACCGTGAAGATTCCTGGAATACCAATGACTCCTCGTCTTATTTATCTCTTTCCTCTGCTCCTCTCTGACCACTCCCATATCTGAAAGATGCGCTCAGTGACTTGGCACATAGCTGCATCTTCCTGGAAATAAAATTGACCCGAGCCAATGTGTCATGTGCAATACTGAGCGGCCAACTGCCAACGCAACACTCTCATGACGAATCTGTGTGGAGCTAAGAGATTGTATATCTCTCTCGATCTGTATCACGCTCGTATAATACATGCACGCACATACTCAGACAAACATGCACAGGCAGACTCACAACTTGTGCATGCGCTTTCAGTAAGCCAGATTTCCCAGTCGGCTGGTCTGTCATTGGCCGGCTGTTCAAAGGGAAAGTGTGGGCCAAAAAAATACTGGCTGAGGTTACCATGGTAACAGCCTGCCCAGGGGCGTGGGCTGTCTGCTAAATTGTGTGCTGGTTTGTTAAGGCTCTCACACACACACACATGCATGCGCATACACACCTTAATTTCAATTGAATGTGTCTTCCTTTCCTTCCTTTCATTGTCTCGCAGACACCTGCTCTGTTCATTAGCATTAGCAGTCAGGCTGTTGGATTTCACATCTGCACGTGAAGCAAACAGATTATTTAGTAAATTTGACACACAGGCCTATTTATTCTCTTTAGCTGGACACTCTTTCATCTTCCAGCTATTTCTCTGCTGCACTGCCCTCTATTGAATTAAGTCAGGTAGAAAATAATACTGCTAACATGCTCAAATGAAGGAATACGGTGCTAAGCTGCTGTTATTTACCAAATGAGTACATAATTGGTGTCACATCAAACAGGGTGTAATATTTCTGCAATGCAGATTTGTCTATTTCTTCCTCGTTTTCCCCCTTAAGTGTTCTGTCACACTTTTATTTTTCTGATAGGAGACTACACAGCAGTATAGCACTGTGGAGTTTCAAAGGTAGCCTAATTGGAGGATATATGAGCTTTCTCAAGGGGGTTTTAGCAGTGTTCACTAGGATTTCTGCAGTGTCAGACATTGCAGTATTAGCTAGCCGAGAGGACAGGTACGTCAGGATGAGTGGTGTTTGGTGGAGAAGCAGCTAGATTGGGGCAGCAGAAAGTTTAGAGGAGTTGTAAGTGTGTGAATTTATGTGTGTGTGGGTTGAGTTTGTGTGTATGTGGGCG
This sequence comes from Naso annulatus, assembly GCA_029783625.1. Taxonomy (NCBI): domain Eukaryota; kingdom Metazoa; phylum Chordata; class Actinopteri; order Acanthuriformes; family Acanthuridae; genus Naso; species Naso annulatus. The sequence continues at coordinate 11,443,437 of JAPZDX010000004.1, read as the reverse complement.
GGTGTGGGTGTAGGTGCGTGTTTAACTTTGGAAGAGAGGCTCTGACAGAGCCAGAATGGACAGATGATTAATGATCGGGGGGAGTGTTCTGTGGGAGGAACTCTTCAGCGCCGCGGCTCTTAACAAAAGCAGACGAGGTACGCTCCAAGAGCTGCACTCTTTCAACCTTGCCTTTATTCCTGAGAAAAACTCTCAGACCCCCTCTCATTCCTCCTCACATTCTCTCCTTTTCTGTGAGATTAGAAGGTGATGACAGGGAGAAGTGGAGGCTTACACTGACCAGACTTGCCAAGTGATGTCACCGCTGTGAACCACGGATGCCTCAATGTTAAAGAAGAGATGACCGCACTTGCGAGACGTTAACGTGCCTTTTAGCTCCAGATCTTGGACTGAAATGGGTCCCTGTTGACATTTGTTGGCAGTTTATGAGAAATATGCAAAATTGTTCTTGAATCAGTTTCTATGAATGAATAAATCATAACCCTAAAAGGCAGTTTTTCTCGACTTGTTATATCCTGCGGGCATTTCCTGATGAGTCTGACAAGCTTTTGTTTCGAGCCATGCCTCTGTCTCAAATAATTGTATTGTGTTTTTCAATGACCTTGTGGAGAAATGGAACACCTGGGTTGGAAAAGCAGCTCATTACGTGGATTGTGGCTGCAAAATGAACAATGACAGAAGAGTGAGGCTGAATACCAATAGGCTGCAGCACTGATTGCTTTTTTGTTTTAAGATGTTGGCTGTCCTGCCACGTTTAGTGTCCCCTCTGTCAGGCAAACATGTTCATTTTACCACTCGATTGATAATCTCTAATTTATCACAAAGGCAAATCTCCACAGGCATGAGTGCAGCCTCCTGTGGTGTGAGCGGGAGAAAGTCATCTTTCTGAGTGACTGAGCAACAAAATAGTGAAATAGGGGTCAACTGGGGTCTTGGCCCGATCATAAGCCTGTCTGTATGAGTGTTTGTGAGTGTGGGGCGAGGATGGGTGTATGCATGACTCCAAAGCCTGTTAAGACTGTGATCCATACCATGTGATGGATGAGGGCCAGGGTTAAGGGTGTATTGGAGGGGGGGGCAAAAGTTTTACTCATGGGTAATTGACGCTAACTCACAACTAATGCCCTTCTATGGGTCACGCACCCTCTCTGCACAATGTTTTAAAACCTCAGACAGGCAGAGCTGGTATTTATAAGGCTGAAAGTGATAGAAATGAACGTAATTTTGAAGTTGCTCATCCATTCCTATAGGCCTACAGTTACTATTTACACTGACTGAGCACTCCATAATAATGTGCATGTAGCAGGTGCAAGCAGTTGTTCTCTGGAGTTAAATACTCCAAATTTCATCCCTTGGTCATCAACACCTAAATTGCATGTGAGTTATTGACCGTGTTATGTGCTCATTTCAATTTCTCCATGGTTTCGAGCTTAGGTTTGTGACTTTCGAACCAGACCCAACACTTAAATTTGGGTAAAAGACAGACATTGTCAGAGAGAAATCCAGCGAGTAGGGTCGGCTGCGTTCTTGCGGGTGTTTTCTAGCAGCTGTGTTGTCACATCAGGAAGCCAAGTCGCTACACTTTTAACTCTGCATTAACTGAGATCTTAGAGGATGGATTCATCCTGCACAACCCTGTAAGTGACAAACTGAACCACCAGTATGCTCTTCATCTGACCTGTCATGCCAACTTCTGGCTTAGAGACTGCAGACTTTCGCTGCTGTTTGGTCTCTGGATCATAGCCGTAAATGGAAGAACATGAAGTCTGGGTCATCCCAGCTTTGTTGATGGAGATCCTCACAGCCTTCGACATGGAGTACTTAACTTAAGTAATGCTTGCATCAAGTACAAGAAAATTGCTGTGCATCTCTGCATTTGTACACAGCAGGAACAATCGTTGAAGTTTGCGATTCTATCTTGTATGCATTTTTGGTGGGCAAATTATGTGGATTTAATCAGACAAATAGCTATTTTATGAGAGAAATTGTCTACATGGGCTGTTACTTTAATTTGCTTAAGTGCAGGAGAGGTTTCACATGATAAATATCATGTTACTGAATAGATCTCTTTCCTTCTGCGATTTATCACATAAGCTTGAGCACCTGTCTGTATCAAACGCTGCATAAGTTTGGCTGCATATTGCTGCAATTTGCTGCCAAGGCCTTTCTGGTTTTAAAACCTCATATATACTTCAGGATGAAAGTGTTACATTGATTGGGTGTGAACAGGAAAGCCATCTCCTGAACAACCCATCTCGGTCATAATCCTTTGCAACGGTTCTCTATAACTCCTCACAGTACATTTCCAGTTTATCTCACACACACCTGGCGATTCTCGCATGACAAGCTGGTGTATTTCTTGTTCCAGTGCCTCCATAAATCCCATGTTGCCAATTACCTTGCATTCCAATGAGCTATATACATTCTGCAACTGCACATTCTGAACACATGTGCCTTATGCGACACAGCGGCAGTGTGCTTCCATGTATGATGTATTGGCTGTAGTGTGCACTATATTATACCCTCAGCAAGTGCACTGCTTTGTCCTAGTAACCCCTGAGCACAGATCTCAGCTCTGTCCATCAGCCATTGTTAAAGCCTGCTCACAAAGACCAGCTCACATTGCTAATCTCCTCATGTTGCCCTTGTCCCGACCAATCAATACATCACTGTTGTATAGAAAGAAGATCAAAGTTTTCCCCAAATGAACTTGGGTTTTAGACGCGTGTTGTACACCGATACAATGGTTGTTTATAAGCTAGATTCACGTTGAGATTTATGTCATTATCAGTCATGTAAAGACAAAGTGTACCTGCTGGGAAGATGACATTGACACTGAGGAGATCATCATCTCATCTCTCCCGGTCAGACTTGCCGTGACATGAGGTGGTCACAGTTAGACTGTGATTAGTAGCGAGCAGTGATCCACAGCTGCCAAACCTCTGTCAACCTGCTGCAGAGTGAGCGAGAGACAGGAGGAGGGAAAGAGAGAAAGCAAGACAGCCAACCGTAACAAGAATTCAAACCTGTCAATCAAGACAAGAGAGCAACAAGAGGAGGAAAGGTGGGAGAAGACAGGGAGCAATTCATTACCGGAGGGACGGATGAAAAAAAGATGTAAAGCCAGAGAAGGAGAGAACAATGCAGAAAATATTCCTGTAGAGACCACTTGAAAGGGAGGAATGTTTTGCTTTTTGCATGCAGTCAGTTCAGTTGTGGGTTATTCTCCCACTGGGGAAACTAATTGCTTGTTGATCTAATGCTCTATCCCCTCCAGTCCCGGAAAACCAACACATTTGATGAGTGATGGGTCTGTGTGCTCTTTTTCTGCAGGACAGGAACTTCTGGCCTCCTCCAATCTAAATATCCACAAATCAGAAGCGGAGACTTTGGGCTCTGCTCCAAATTCATGAGGCATTACGCTATGTGGCCCGCCGCTGCCCACCCTCAGTACGAGACCGCTGAGGCTTTGCTAACATTGTTCACATCGCTTTCTCATTCTCTTTCTCTCTGTCTGTTCCCATATCTGTTTCTTACTCCCTCCTGCTCTGGAAGGGTAGATCAGTGAGTAGCTAATTAATAGGTTTAATGCTAGGATACCTGCACATATTATATGTCAATTAGTGAAAGAGCCTCAGCTCCACAGTAGGAAGGTGCCGGGTGTGAATTGTCACCGCCTGTTTGTTTTTGCCTGGCTGTCATTTATCTCCCCTCCTGTGATGCTGATCGCGGCATCTTTGGTAGTCCAAGGAGAGACATTAAATTATCTCAGGTTCTGTAGAACATACGCTAGTCAAGTGGCGGAAAATGTGGGTGCGCCTTTTCATTTAATGGGGTCAGCAGTGGTTACTAGTGTCACTGTGTAAATCAGCTCAGTAAATGCATTCTGGAGGTGAGGACAGCACTGATGCCAGTGTGTGAACGTTTCTGTTTATTTGAGTGAGTGTGTAAACGAGTATAAGCGTGCGCGTATATGCGTTCCTCTGCTCGCAAGTTTTGCCTCGAGGCACTTTGCAGCCCAGCTCTCTTAGATGGCTGATTCAGCACAGCCTTCCCCAGCTTTTCTCCTCACTTTTGCCTATTTATGAGTGCCAGTGCTTGCTACTGTCAGTCTGTAAACACACAACCTGAGGGCAGAACCCAGTGCTCATATTCTGCTCACACCCCATTAAACATACATGGAACAACTTATTGTGATCCCTTTTCATAATAGTCAAGACAGTCACCGATTTTTCTGTGTGTGTGTGTGTGTGTGTGATGGTCGAGTCATTATGTGGTTCCTCTCTCACCCTGATGTATGAATTTTATACGGCAAAGATGATGACACATAAGTTCTCTCCCGCTGTCCTGCTGGAAATGAATTTTTGATCTGTGTTTTATCGTCTTGTAATCTCTGATAACTTTGGAAGTTATTGCATTATAAAATGGCTCTGCAGCTGGTTTGTGCTTGCCCATATGGTCAGGGAGGCTTTTTAAGAGCCTCACAGTTCCTGTATGAGAGGAAGGTTGATCCTCTCACACATGAAATCTGTGTATAATAAGTCAAGAGAGGTCGCAAACTTCCATTCCCACACACTGAAATAGTGGCTCACACTCCCCCGTAGAAACATTCTTATCTTTATAGTACTCTCTTACACACCCTGCAGAACTCTTTGTATTCCTCCATACATACGTCTTTAGTTTCAAGGATGGCTCTGGAGCATCCACAGCATAGCAATGTGTTTTGCTCACAGGGATATCCTTGTGCATTGCAGCTTTGATCTGCCTCACAGCTCCTAGGGCTGCCTTATAAGCTGTTTGCGGTTGTTGTGGTCTGGTCGTGTGTGTTTTGTGTGACAGTCTGGCTGTGTGTGGACAGTGTTGTGTGACTAGACATGAGGTCAGTCAGTTAGCCTCCGGTGTGTCTGTCAGCCCCACCAAAGGAGATGCTGGAGCAGCCTCTGTTGGGGGCAGCAGCTTCAGCTGTGTGTGTGGACACGATTCCTCCCGTTTCTCCTTCACTTGCTTTTTCTTTTCCCTTTTATCTTTCCATCCTTTTTGAACGGCTCATCAGAGAGTCAAGCTGAATGGTATGAATGGAAGAGACATTAAAACAGGAACTTGCCCTTTTTATAGCAAAATAAAGTAAAGTCTGGCCTCCAAACCCGGCCTTTTTTGTGCATTCTTTAATGAAGCATCAATTTTTTAAATTAAATCTTAAAAGCCTGTTGATTCAAAAGTCTAAAGGTTTTTCTCACATACTGTAAAACGTTCTCAACTGTTTGACCCTGCAGTGAGGCGGAATGCCACAAACTCCTGGTTTATTCTTGCTTTAAAAAGCTCACCATAAATATTGGAACAGAGGGCTTTTAGCCGGATACATTATAAACAAGCAAATTTAATACTGATTTAACCAGTTTCTATATCTTTTGAAATCTCAAAACTCATTTTGTTTATCTGATAAGATCTGTGACTGTCCACGGACCTTTTATGAGACTTTATGTTCTGATGCATATTTTGCCAGCACATCTTTGTTTTCCCGTTGTACATACTGCCCAAACTCTGCTGTCACATGCACGGAAGTAAAACGAGATCACATTTTTCCGCCACAGTCAGGCCTTTACAACCTTTTACTCAAGCAAATAGACGCAGCTGGAGAAACTGTAAGATGCTTGTCCCATTAAATTTATAACCCCTCCCCCTCTGGTGTGCAGCAGCACCACAGCTTCCTCCCCCATCAGTAAGCCTGGCAGAATATTAGACATTCATCATGGTTATTATAGTCAGTAAATCCTTCCGCACGGTGCAGAAACTCCTCAGCTTTGTATTCTTTTGGGATATGAAGGTAAATGGATTAGGTTATTGCCTGGACTGAGGAGCAGTGATATCAGCCACAATAATCTTTGTCCTCCATGGCGGCCTTAAGAATTTAGTACTCAAGCACATCACGCCAACCTCTACGTTTTACCAATTATAATGGCTCACATCACATGTCTTTTGTTATAATTTGTACTTGAACATACTGCAGTGCTCCAGGCTCATTGCTGTGTCTCTCTATGTTTTTACGCCACTTCTGCTTACACTGAAGTTTGTCAGCTTGGGGTCTTTTAGCTTGTTGAAGGAGAAAAGAAACAAAGCAGATGCAAAATACAACAAACAGGTAAAATCGCTGCTTTGCTGTCAGACAGTTCTTTGTCACCGACTGCCCCAGCTTTTAATTTTTAACATGCTGGGATTGTATGCGTGCTCATAAGGGCCAAAAAATGCAAAATGGTGAACACTACGATGCAAAAACTGTTTCCCTCAAATGCTCAACGATTGTCCAACAGCATCAGTGCCAGAAAAACTGAGTCTGATTCACATATTAGAGCATTCTTAATGATTGTAGACTCTATATTAAAGGAACAGTTTGATTTTGCTTTGGATGAGAAGTTTGACTCCACTGTCATATCTCAATTAAACATGAAGCTACAAACAGCAGCCAGTTAACTTAGCTTAGCATAGAGACTTGAAATAGGTGAAACGGCTAGTCTGGCTCTGTCTAAAGGTAACAAAACACCTCCCACCAGCTCTGAGCTCACTAATGAATAGATTATATCTCATGTGATTAATCCACACAGAATTCTAAATGCAAAACAATTAACATTTGTGGTGTTACTTGGGTTATCTGTGGCATAATTTTTAGTCAGTTTCAACTTTTTTTTTGTTTTTTGTTTTTTCTTCTTCGTAAATTGTCTGACATTGTTTTCCTTTTCTTACAGCATGCCCGCCTGGTACCTTCAAGTCCACCCAAGGTCCAGGTCTGTGTCTGCAGTGTCCTCCCAACAGCCGTTCCACAGCTGAGGCTGCCACCATCTGTGTGTGCCGCAACGGCTACTACCGTGGCGATGCTGATCAGCCAGATGAACCCTGCACTAGTGAGTATATCGTACATGACATGAACACACTAACACTGTCACACGCTTCCATTCTTGTAGGACAAGCACTTGAAATAGTCGTATTCATGTATGGTTTATCCGTTTTAGTGGAAATGTATATGTGACATCAATATTAAATACACTGGTTTTTTAATGCCGATGTGGAGATTGACTTTTCCTCTCTCATTCCCTCTGTGTCTCTTTTCCAATGCAGTCAAGCCAGCACATATAGAAGCATTTCAGTGAGCCCTAGTTGTCTTCTCTGTTGGGTCATAAAATTTACATTGCAGGGTTTCCATCATTGATGTCTCCATCACAGCGCCAATGAGCTTCCTGTCTATTTTCCCTCAGTTATCTGCTTCCCTGTGTCTCTCTTTCTTGCTGTTGTTCTGTCTGTCTGCCTGCTATCATCCCCTGAAGTCCTAATTACTCAGGCAGATGCTGCGAAGCTTCGCCACTGTCCTGCCGTTATCCGCTGGAGATCCAATAAGGCCTCTCGCAGCATCAAAGTTATCTTAATATGATGTAAAAGCAATATGCCAAGCCTTCCTGTCATCCCCGCCGACACACAGTCACACAGAAGGAAAGAACTCTTAGACCCCAAAAACTTTGTTTACCTCTCCTCTCCGCTTCTCACTGGGGAGTGACTTTATGGTTTGTTCTCAGAACAACACAAGACATTGAAGCATTATTGGTGTTGTTATGTATTAATTTAGTCCTGATTTATTCACATAGACCAGGCTAATTGGCCTCAGCAATGGGCTCAGAACCACAATCCTTTCCTAATCAGTTAGCAGCAGCAGTGCATAGGGTAACCTTCACAGTTGAAACGTGAATTGAATGCATCTCTTTTGAGATGTTTCATTTTTACGAATCTGAATAAGTGCCTTAAAGCTGCAGAGGAGACCCAGTGCAGCTCGGCTGTCTGTTGGACTGTTTGAACGCTTCTCAAGTGTAGCCTTCCACACCTTTAGGCTTTGGATGTTCTCAACGGATGGCACACCATTTTTACCTTAGTTTTCTCCATCCTCCCATGGTGTGCTACATGGCTCTCTGGTGAATTAATGAACGCTCCATCAAGTGTGGCATCTGCCTTTACCTTGAGGCCTAGGGTTTTCCCCAAGCAATCTGCAAAACAGCTCCCAAGTGGAGCTACTTGAACACATCCCTCAGGTTGTTACTTTTTTTTTTTTCTGTTTTCTGTTTTCACTCACGCCACTACCTTTCTAGTCCCTTCTTCTCTGTCAGTTTTGTTTCTTTCTACTCTGTTAGCATCACCCTGCTTACCTTGACAAAACACCAAAGGGATTTTTCTTCTCAATTTTGCATTACTGCAAAAATAAGCTCTGCTGTAAACAAAAGTTTATAATACCACCTAAACATTTTATTTTGTTTTAGCGCCAGAAGCAAAAAGCTTCCATATAAATAAATAAATTACATCACGGTCGAATAACTTTAACACCTCGCTATTACGCTTCCTTTCCCCTGTGCTACACTATGCACGCACACTATAACTTGTTAAATCTTTAAGTTGAGTTAGAATAGTTTGCAGGAGCTCAAGTAAGACAACAACAAAGCCATAAAGGCAGACTAGGAAGTAGATGAGTTGCCATGTTCAGCGTGATGACATTTTATGTCCCTGACAACATCTAAATTGCTGTATAGTTGTTAGCAACTGCCTTTTTTGAGACACCTAAAGTGCCTAAACTTAAAGTGCAGAAGCAAGATATTTACTGACGTGTCGTGAAGAAAAATCATGAAAATCTCTTAGGCTTTCTTTCCACACAACTCTGTGGATGTATGTCAGTCAACAGGAGGCCCATTCATTCGACAGGAATGAATGTAATATCCAATTTGATTGCAAAACTTCTCCTTACACTTTATTTTGGTCTGGAATTCTCCCAGAGTAAGTTGAAAAGCTGAAAATTTGCAGCAGATTGCAGACCCACTCTATGCAGTGTGTGCCACAGGAAGTTGGCATGAAATGAATTTGCCAACAGAAAGAACAGCATGTAAAGCTAACACTGATAGCATGCTAGTGTAGCATATAGATTGTATTAGTGGTGTTTTTAGATGTCTTGTATCTACTTCACAAAAATGGCTGCACCCCTGGCAGACCAACCTCCTCCCTCTCTATTCATCCACAAAAAGTTATTTCCTTGCCTTGGTATGCTCTGTAGGCTATATTGTTGTGTATCACAACCACAAAACTGCATGAAAATGATGCATCAACCTTCTGTTGGCTATTTCAGGCATCTAACCAAAAGCCTATACGATAAGCCCATTGACTTCAAAACGAGTAGCCAGGAAGAACAACAATGCTCGCTCACTTCTGAGTAGTAGGATTCATTCTTGCAGCACTCTATTGTTCATAAGTTAAAAATAGAAAAAGCTGTACTGAGAGTGCACTACAAAGTATAATTCCTACATTACATGAGACTGTAATAATTCTCTTAAAATGCTTTTATTCTCCGCACATGCTCTGAAAATGAGAATTTTGTTTTCAACCACTTGAACATTTACCAACTTCAATTCCCTCTCAATTTGTGTTAACAGAATTCTTTTGTGACAACACACTCAAAGCCTTCTCTGAATATTGAACCGTACTGTAGCTGCTGAGCTTGGTGCTCAGGGTGCCCCAGATCTCAGCAAAGGGTGGGTGGGGGGGTTGGGGGGTGGAGTGGGGGTGTGCAGTGAGATCATCCTAGTAAGAATCTCTTTAATACTTCTCTTCCTGATAAGAGCAGTGCTAGAGTAGCTTAAATCAGGCCAATCTGTAGCAGCAGACGCTGTAGCTTTAGCGCTCCTTGCCAGCATCCGAGCAGGTCCCTGTGTGCTCCAGATCAGTCTGATTAGCTTGCTGATGGATTGTCCGGTGCCTGGCTCAGTCAGCGGGGGGGCTTCAAGCTATACGCCCACCTCTTTTCCCTCAGGGATATGCCGAGCCTGGGACGTACTTCAAACTGCCCCTCCACTTACTGCCCCTCCTCTATCCCACTGTTCTGTCTTGTGCTGATTCCAGCCTCGCCCGAGGGGAGGCACACCGAGTGTTCTGTCTCGCAGCGTGAAGCCCACTCCTCTCAGCTTGGCTATCGTGCGCTTTGGGACAGTGGTTTGCATTGCACTGCAGCCTTGCCTGGTCCCTTCCTCAGGCTCCAGGCCCCTGTCTGACGTGCCTTTGCTGCCCCGCAGGTGTGCATGTGAGAAAAAGAATTAATGTGTACATGTGGGAGCTGTGTGGTTGGGGAGGGGGGGAGGTCAGCCAGCTCAGACATGCTGAGCCAGTGGGCTTCTCTCAAAGTGTGAGTCAGAGGAGGAGAATGACAAGCTGAGTGGTATCTGAGGGGAGTTGGATGGTGAAACCAGTGCTGATTGGTCCATAGGGGAGAAAGGATGCAGTGATGGAGCATCCTGGTGTGAGGGGTAGTGGAGAAAAGAAGGTAATGATGGGAGGGAAGGACTAATGACAAAGACTGACAGGAAAAAAATCCATTAACACAGTAGGAGGGATGTGAAAAACTAAGATTTAAATCTGTATTTCTTAAGTTCTAGTCTGAATTTAGAAGACATGATGGATTAAAAGAGCTGTGCTCACAGTATCACAGGATATAAGAAAGTGAGGCACGCAGTGTAAAATAAAAAAAATAAAGACGAAACATGCTGTATGTGCATGTTTACATCTTAAAACCACAACTGCCAGCCAGCCACCAATTCATGAGAAAAAATCCATGGTATGTAATTGAATGAGCATAAATATAGGGTAGGAAAAGGAAAATAGGATGGTTCTGATGGGTTTCTACATTCCTGATCCGCACCACATTGGCCCTGAATCTCCTGGCTCTCACTCAATACTCATATCTGCGGCCTGTCCCCCGAAAATCTCCTTGAGCCCTGTCAAACACCGCCTATGCCTTGTAACACAAACAAAACCCATCGAAATTCCTGAGTGAAAGGACAGGCTTATCTGCTTTTCCATTCTCCTCATCATCCCATTTAGATTATTTTTTTCTTCTTTGCTCTCCTATTCACTGTCTCCCCTCTCTCCTTGTTCTGCTTTCAAAGAGGAAAAAAGGAGTGAGCCATCTGAGTTTATAAATGTTCTGCTCTTTTCTCCAAGTAAATCAACTCTGTTGTCAGTTCTGAAGTCAGTTTAGGATGCCTCCCACAACAGTCAGCTGGCCAGTTTCCTCTCTCAGTATGCAGTAGTGAATGAAGCCAAGTCAAGGTAATTGTCTGGCCTAATCTAATCCCTGTGCAGGCAAGCAGGACATAATGCTCCAGACTAATGTGCATGCGCATGCACAATTGTTCAAAAATGACAACAAAAGCTTTGTGGTTGCAGAGTGGAGGTAATTCCACATTTAGAGTTACAGTAGAGAGGAATGTGGGTGTGTAGATCATCCTTTATTCGGTTAAAGAAAAGCTCCCGTGTATTCATATTGTGTCTCCGCAGACAAGTCGTTGTAGACGCGCCCACACCTCCCAAGCTGCATTTCATGCTCACATACACACTAACACGTTCAGTCGACGACTCCCTCCGTCTCTCAACCAGACAGTATTAGTCCTTATAACATGTTTTATTTCATGTCTCACCAGCCCACACAAGCCTTCTCCCTTTCTCCCAGCTCCTCTGGCTGTGATCAGTATCTCCACACAGGGACCTTCTGTTGGTCCCTCAAGGCCTGTTTCACATCATAAAAACAAACAGTTTGAGAGAGGACCATTCAAAGACCACTCAAAGGGGGGATGAGCAAACAATGTGCACACGTGTTTATTTTGAGCACGGGGGCACTCTGTGTATCAGCAGCTGAGGGAGAAAATTGGACAGTGGTATTAACAGTCCAGGTGGCACCTTAAAGGCGGCTCACTAACAAGGCAGCTATGCACTCCTATCAGACTGTGACTGAGTCACAGTCTCTCTGGAGTACCTCATCATACATATATGCGCGTGGGAGACAGTGGCATGGTACAGTTTATTATAAATCTGGAGGTAATGACATGATTATATTAAAGAGTTTTAGTGTTTATTCAGTTAGATGCCGTTTTACTTGTCCTGTTGATGATTACATTACAAATTTAAAGCCTTTTACAATTAATTTAGAGGTTTTCTACATTTTATTTCTCAGCCTCACTGGGAACTGTATTTACTCTTTCTTGCACATATTCAATCCATTCTTTGTTTATTTTGGTTTTTGCTCATGCCAAGAATGGTGCAAGCCCTGACACTACTGTACATACTGATGTTATTTGACCTTGACCATATCTTTGTCCATTTTCATGGCATTTCATGCCCCATGCAGCGTGCAAAGGGCAAAAATGGGAGGTTTGGTGCAGCAAGACTGGTGTTCATGCATCTGAGTAGTACAAGGTTGGATGTTTGTCCTTGTCTGTCAAAACAGACCTAACTTCTTCAAGTCAAGTCTGTTTTCAGCTCGGTGAATTAATAATTTGGTTCCATTGTTATTTAGAAATTGCATGTGGCAAGTAACTATGGCTGCAAATCATCAGTTTTAAAATTTTTACAATATGAAGAATTTTTACTGTTACGTCTTGGTTAAAACTGACATGGTGACTCAAGAAACATGTTAAGTTCTCTGAATAAAATCCCAAACTCTCTCTAGATAGTCATGCAAACAGGATTATTATGGGGTATTGTCAGTTTATGTAACCATGTAAACAGCTTACAGAGACTTTTCCTGACTCACAGTTTTGGCAGCAGTGGCATTGTTATTGAAGGTAAACGGAAGCAAATCTAATTGAGTACAACCTTATTAATCACATAAGCCAAACAGCCAACGCAGCCAGCAAAACGATGTAACTTTTATTAGTTTTAGTTATTATTTTTCTGCGTAAATTTTGCACAGAGTATAATATTGCAGTTTACTGTCTATATCTGCCATATGACCTGATTCTCACCATCCCCGCATAATCAGCTTAAAAAAGCAAATCATCTGTCTCTTTATTTGCTGTGTATGTGTGTTATTGTTCTGTGCTTTCTGGTCAGCCATATTGATTTCCTACTTGGAGTAGCTGGTGGGCAGCACTCTCTTGTCCATTTGGTTCACCAGTGTGGTTGCATGCCCGTGTGATTGTAACATTTGTTAAAAGGGTATGAAACAAACAATAAATGAGTATGGGAGAATGGTTCATCAGTGCAGGATTGCTATTTACACTCTCCTTCACCAAACACTTTTGTGCATAATTCAAGTGCCCATACTGGATAAAAACAACACATTTTTAACACGCATTGGTATGTCCTCATAGTACTTAGACATAACACTTTGCAGTGGTTGTTGGAATTGCACATTTAAAATAGAGCCTTTACTGCGCTGTGCTGCATTAAATGTCACAAAGAGGACAGAAACTACTTGAAGATGATATTTTGCTCCTTTAACCTAAAGCAACATGTAAGTGTGCACAACCAAATCTGACTGACACAACTAAATGAACGCCAGCTGAGAGCCTGTAAGTAATGTTCTCAACAAATTAAATCCTATGGCAAATTAAAACAGCCACAGGCTGCAGTAATAGTCTGCTAATCACTGGTTAAGTGGCAGTCACATCTGATTTCTTGTGCCATCCCTGCATATGTGGAACTTGGTTGTAATTGGTACGAAAGAATGTGATACCTTGATCACACCTCTACCAGGAAATATGTATTTGTTTACCCTTACATAAATATATAGAGATAGTGCAGATGTAAATACATGGAAGCAGATAGTTTAGGTGTGTGTGCGTGTGTGTGTGTGTGTGTGTGCGCGCGTGCGTGTGTGTGTGTGTGTGTGTGTTTGTGTCACAGGCTTTTTCCACATGTCTAGATGTACATTGCATTTCACAGCAATGCATGTTTGGAGGCAAGTGCATGCATGTGATGGATGATGCAGAGGATGCGAGTGGTGTGAGTAACATATGAAGTGCCTACTGTGCATTCCCCAAGGGAGGAAGGTAAAGTGCTGCCAGTTCCCTCAGATAGCATGTTCCTACCAACGTACACTTTTTTTTTTACTATCCTTTCCCTCCACACACAATACGTCTGGCACCATCAAAGGACCAATTTATGTGCCATTTGACCATGTACCTGAAGCACGAGCTTTCTCCTCAGCCTGACTATAATAATCACACTATAGAGGTCACACCTTTCCTGTCACTGACCTCGCTGTCGTTGAGGGCGCTGAGCCGAGGTCGCAGCAGCAACAGCGCCGTTCCCTCACCCTTGTGTGTTTTCCCGCTTTGTCCTAGCTCCCCCAGGGCCATCCCACATGGCTTTGCAGCAACAATGATTAATTGTGTCTGTGTTGACTGAAGTCACTATTTGCTCTGTGCCCACAGAAATGGGAAACTCGAGGGCTGTATCATGATATGCTTAAAAATCTATACATATTCTTCTTGCTGTCATAATTTTCTCATGGGTAAAAAGGAAGAAGCAGAGGAAAGGAAGTGCAGTATGTGGGGAAGCTGAGTAATTCCTCCAAGGGTTTCTAGAATTGAGTGTATTTTTAGTTTCGCAATAATCATGGATCTAATAGTAGGTCAGTTCAACTTCTCTTTTAATGATAAAGGTCAGGCTTTATTAGGGGTGAATTGGTACAAGATCAGCTCTGCAGGGCAGCTTCACTTAACCTAAGCAGCACTGACTAACAGCTTTGGAAAGCTTTATTGGCAGTGTCTGGTATCTCTAAAAAAGAGAAAGCTGCCTCTGAGCAGCCGGAGGGACACAGAGCCTCTGCTAAGCAAAAACTCTTCATTCTGTCATCTGAGCTGATTTGAACTCTTAAAGAATTGTGCTCCAATTGCGGGAGGCTGAACAATCTTCCGCGCTCTAATATTAAGCCACCACTCAAGCAAAACAATAGTTTTATTATTTCTTCATCTTTTTTTTTTTTTTTTTCCTGAATATCGTCTTTGATGTTCTGCCTCAGCTGCAGGCTATGAGGGAGTGAATGGGAGCGTGAATCTCCAGAGCCACTTGGATAAGAATACTCCATGCAACACTGAATTTCACTAAATAACCAATGTTTGATAGACACAAACGTTTCGCTGTATGATCTCTCTGGGTGTGAATGGAATAAATTAGCATTCCAATTGTGCTGAAGACGGAGAAAAATCAGAAAGAGACAAGTTGCTCTTGAACAAAAACACTTGTATTTATTGCAGGGTTGTACGGCAAATTGACTAAATTGACCTAACAGCACGCAGATTTATGACACAGTTTCCTTTTTTTTTTTAATTTGACAAGCAAGTTTTGCTTTGAGAATCATGACAGCTTGCCTTACATATGATAAAACCCTTCTGATTTAAAATAGTTTTAGCTGCTCTAATGTAAAGAGCCTCAGCTAGAATTGCATTTGGCTTATATCTTTTATCTGCATGTCTTCAGGCGTCCCCTCCAGCCCGAGGAATGTGATCTCCATTGTAAATGAAACCTCTGTAATCCTGGAGTGGCATTCTCCCAGGGAGACCGGCGGCCGTGATGACGTCGTCTACAACATAGTGTGCAAGAAGTGCAGGGCCGACCGGCGCTCCTGCTCCCACTGCGACGACAATGTGGATTTCGTCCCTCGACAGCTGGGCCTGACTGAAACCAGGGTGTTCATTAGCAACCTATGGGCTCACACTCTCTACAGCTTTGAGATCCAGGCTGTCAACGGCGTCAGTAATAAGAGCCCCTACCCTGCACAGCATGTGTCCATAGACATCACCACCAATCAGGCTGGTAAGTGGGTACTACAGCTAAAAATGAAGATGATGATGGTGATTAGGATCCAACTGATATAGGATCGATATGGTATATATATATCTATATATCTATATCTATATCTATATCTATATATATATATATATCTATCTCTCTCTCTCTCTCTCTCTC
>JAPZDX010000004.1:11370896-11384693 GCA_029783625.1 Naso annulatus | reverse complement strand
GAATGCGTGATCAATACAAATAGGCTATAGCTTACATAATCAAGTTTTTTTGTTTGTTTGTTTTTTAATTCACTGTGCAACACTGAGGTCGGCAAGCTGCCATTCTCTTAAGTAGGCCCATAAAAGCTAATAATTGACCTTTGTTTTACCCTATATGTCAAAGATGGTGCCTAAGAGGAGCAGAAATATTTCTTGGTGTAAAATTAACATCCCCTTTGCACTGTAATTAAGACTGTAACCTGACTGGTTTTCAGTTCCTTGCAGCACTTGTTTTTGAACTGGGATCAAAATTCTGCAGAAAGACAATTCCTGTAAATATGAAGCACTGATTTTTAAATTTCGATCACAAATTAGTTGTTCAGAAGTTGGAAATGATAATGGTTTTCTCTGAGTATGTTTTTTTTTTTTTCCTTCTCTGATCATCCCTCGCAGTAAAGTGAGATGTGTATTATCCATTTGTTTATCAAATTGGAAAACAAAAGGCCTAAAAGTTTTCAGCTTAACTTGAGAATGCTCATTTTTGAAACAGTCAAAAAAATCTTTGAAAAATGCTGTCCTCAAGTTTCGCATCATTAATTGTATATATAGTAAAAATCCTGTGTCTTTTTCTTTAGCAGCTGTTCCCATGGGTGTCTGAGAAACCAACATCTCTGTCACCAACCCCTCCCTCTTCTTTTGTCTCGTTCTATTTTTTTTCCCCGTCTTTCCATGTCACTTTTCCTTTCTCCATCCCTCTCAGTCTCTTTATCATTCTTTTTGGGCAGACATCCAGAGAAGATCATTGCTCTCAAGATTTCATTAAAAGGATGTTGATGGAGCACTCTTCCCAGCCTAAGTAAATGTGCTCAAGTCCATTTGAGAGTGCATTGTTTGGAAATGGATTACAGGAGTTGGGGGAGTAAAAGAAAGGAGAAGTAGAGGAGGAGGAAGAGGGAGGGAGATCTACATATTTGTCCTCGAGATGAAGGCGAAAGTTTATTTGGAATCTGGAAATAGCTTCTGTGAAGTGGAAAAAAAAGTGGAGTAAAAACAAGACCCAACACTTGACTCTTCTTTTTCATTCACAGCAAGTTTATCCAGGACGTTGCTGCATGTAAGTGGTGACTGTTATTGCTCTCTGACAGCTGTGTTTGCTCCAAATATTAATTCATTCTGCAGCAGCATGTCAGTGACAGTCTACATGAAGGTATCTGGCACATTCATGGATGCATAGCTCAAGCCACTGCACAGACATGACAGGTGTTTCATATCCTTGCTTTGTGTATCATTGTCTGCACACACACACACACACGCGCACGCGCACACACACACAAACGTATTACTGGATCAAGGGACGTTAACAGACACCAGTAAGTACACACATTACATGGTCACCACATGTTTATCCCTCATCTTTCTGGCCCGGCTGTCACGGTGACACACTTGTCTCCCAGTGATACCTCCTCACCTGACAGTCCCGGCACATCTCCATTGCAATCCCACTCCAGACACATCGCTAGCTGTCACAACTGTTCACAGGCGGTCACATCCAGGTGAAACCAGTCACACACTGGAATCCCATTCTGGTGACAAAAGCGTGCCAGCACATCCCCATGTCTGCTCAAGGTGTCCTGAATGATGTGGACCCTTTAAAGAAAGAAAAGAAATCCCACATTGCTGATGTCAGAGTGTGGAAAATGGGGAAAAAGTTTTTTGACAGCACACAGTAAGGTATCTTTGTGGCACATCTTTTTTTTTTTTTTTTTTTCACGCCATCCTGACCACTCGCTTTCTTTTCAAAGTGCCAACGTTTATCAACCAGAAAATAGACCCATCCAGTATCTCTGGAAAATCAGACACTGCACGTCAGCTACTTTATTTATTATCAGGAAAGTTTTGTGAGCTATCACTTGGAGATTACTCCTCTCGTGTTCTGAAAGTTCACAGCCACAGCCTGGCTCATCAGCACAATTTCTGACTTAACTGTCCGAGATAATGGTGGAAAGTGTGAATTCTGTGTTAGGGGCGATATTTCTCTTCAAATCAAACAAAATAACAGCATGCTCCTGTTTCAGTAGCCAGCACAATATACCTTGTCCAAGAAGCCGCCATGCTTGAGGCCTCGGAAAGCACTCGTTGGTGTTGACATAAGGTCTGTTTTAATTCCCATCATCACTTCTATTGCCCCCCCTCCGCAACTCATTCCCGTTGATATAACACTCTTTTTACCGAAGAAAAAAAAATCCTATGCTTTTTATTATGTTTGTGCCTTCTCCGCTGCATGCGTGAGCTGTTCAGCACTTCGTGTTATTAAAGCAGGATTTTGGCAGAGCTATCACTGGCCCACAGCAGTAATTACTAAGGGTTTGCATAGCTGCTTCTGACTCACTCGCCTTGGAAATGTTATTACTACAGTCTGTCTCATTGGAGGCGCGCAGGGAGCTTCTTGCCTGTGTCTTTGCTCAGGCCATTCCAGCGACACTCAGCTCATATCCCAACAGGGTCCCGGGGCATAAGACCAGATGTACAGAGCGAGGGAGGGAGAGTAAGCCAGTAATGATAAAGCGAGGCTGTAATGAATGGTGCTTTTGCTGGGAGCAGCTATTTTTTCAATGTTGTTCTGCATTCATGTCTTCGTTTTTCATCTTATGTATGTTTGTCCGAACAAAATAATCGACTTGGAGTGTTGCCCCTGACAGAGTTGACGGATGAAGAAGAAGGGGATTTGCCTTTTTATTTTTATTTTAGTATAGAAGGAATTTAACTTGTATGTGGGTAGCTTTATTCGCCCTCAGACAAGGGAAAGGGCAAGAGAAAGTGTCCTGGGGTCTCACTTTAGATGAAGCGTTTCAGATATGAACTAGTCTGAGATATGAGAGAAGCATTGAAGTCGCTGGGGCTTAGACAGCCTTTATTCGTCTATTGGTCTCTTCCTCTCTGTATTTCTTTCCTGTTCTCTCATTTTCTTTGTCCGTCACACGCTCACACAACCACACACTGCACCAATCGCCTAATTCCTTAACGCTTCATATCTTTTCCTCCGCTAGCTGATGTTCTCAGTGCGAGCAGCATGTTGCCTTTGCATCTTGGGGGTGTGTCCTGAGATTGGTCTTCATGTTAAATTTTTTTTTCAGGGTCAGCAAACGCTTAAAGGTCAAATCCTGAAGAGGCGCTCATTAATGAGCTCAGCCTCTCCACCTCTGCGGTGCCTGGCAGCACTGACCTGTATCACCTACATAAACGTGTTTGAATGCACACATACAGGATAACTCATAAGCTCTCCTTTTTATGATTACTCTTGTCCAGAATACCAAGCAGCAGCCAGAGTTTGAAACCCTATAACTAGTTTCTGTATTTTCACTAATCGCTCCCTTCTCTCCCTTTCTGTCTCTGCTTCCCTCCCTCTGACTCCACTCTTCCTCGAGCTTTCAGTAAAAAGGGAGCAGGGTGGTCTGTGTGGGTTGCTCTCTGGGTTTGGGTTTGTTTCCAACAGCAGCTTATCTGCAAATGCTCAGGTTCAGCTAATTGGCATTATTAAGTCTGTGGCGAACTCCACTCCGATATAAGGGGAGGTGCTGAGGAAGGGGGGCACAAATAGGGATTAATGCGTATCTGTCTGTTTGTGTGCGTGGGTGTGCACGCACAGTCATCTACGTACGTCTGCCTGTGCATTTGTTCCCAGCTGTGACTGTATGTGTGCGGAATCTTAAACAAGCAGCTGTCAATTTCAGTCAACACAACGCGTGGCATGCCTGAGGCCCAGGTAGCCCAATTACAGGCAGACACGCTCGACGTACGAGCAGAAGCCCGGGCCTATCTTCCTTTATCCAAACAGGGCTGTGGGAGAGGAGACGCTAAATGTGATTCTGGTCGATGTGTGAAGGGCGAACACTGTTGGGAGCTGCTGCTGAGACAGAGGCAGAATCATGTGTATGATTGGCTGCTAGAGGATTGATACACAAGGTGGATGAGGAGGATAAGGAGTTAGAGGGATGGAGTAGGATAGTCAAGACGAGGGCAGCTGGCCAACTTCATTGTGTTGTATCTGAAATAAAATGCAAATAAATACATAAACTGTTTTGGAATTTGGACATTTTTTTTAATTTCACCTTCAGTCTCTTCTGTTTCTCCTCTTTTCTCAGGGTGGAAAGATCCCAGTGAGGTGGACGGCACCTGAGGCCATCGCTTACAGAAAGTTTACCTCTGCCAGTGACGTGTGGAGCTACGGTATCGTCATGTGGGAGGTGATGTCATTCGGAGAGAGGCCATACTGGGACATGTCCAACCAGGATGTAAGTTTATTTGTAAAAATCAAAAGACCTCATTCCTTTCTTAATACGACGTATTTCCTTTTGAGACAAGATGTTGACATTAGACAGCGCGATATAAATGGGCTGCAGTTATGTGGGAAAAGGCAGTTTTATTTGTTAGCCAGGAAAGGTGCAATCATCCAAAACTGTGTTGCCTTTTTTAGGCAGCATGGCCTCACTACGGAAGATGCCCTTCTTTCTGAAAAGCAGCACTTTCCTAGGATGTCCAAGTGGCCATTTCATGGGATCTTAAAGTAGGATCATAAAAAGGAACATTTACGTAGAGTGTTAACACTTTTTTCAACTCGCATGCTGTAAAAAGCAAGTTTGAATCCGAGTAAACTGCCTCATTAATAGGATAGCCATTTCCGTACAGATGTGGTTATACACTCCTCACCCCATAGATGCACAATCAAGGACAACTCGTAAGAGCGGAAGCTGTAATAAATCACACGTTTTTTATCAGTTTAGCATCATCACTGAAGATGTCCTTGACTCTGACTTTGAAAGCAAACTTATTATGGAAACAGTCTCACACTATCCCCTTTCCTTCCTGGCCGGCGCTTGAGAGCAATGAATGATTGCTGAGAGCTCGGCTTTGTTCCCCATGTCCGTTTGGATATAGTCCACACACACAGACTCCCACAGTACCAACACAAACACACACACACACACCACCATTGGATATAGTCCCGTACTTTGAGGTCTCTCTCCCTAAGCTCCTTTAGTGAGACAACTAGCCAACCATCAGGCCTCTATGGACCCCACTCCACGAGGACCGTCCAACCCAGCAGATGTTGCCTCAGTGGGCCAGCAGCAAACACTGCCTGGTGGGACTAATGCAGAGAAGAGGACTGGCACCACTCAGCATGTCCGGCTGCTCAGTCCACACACACACACACATACACACTTAAACACACACACACACACTACCACTTCTTCATATGCACCATTTGTCAAGATATTGCTGACTTGCACTCAACATCGTTGTGGAGTTGGCAACCAACAGAGCAGCCTGTAATTTTTAATGATAGTATCTTATACACATGATTTCACACCAGACTCTTATCTCGCAACTATGCATTTTTTAAGAAAAGATTACATCTTCCAGAAGGAAAGAATATATGGCTTTGGGCGAGACCTCGGTCTATCAGTGTGCAATGCAGCAATTTGGGTTATCTAAAGCCTTTTTTTGTGTTTAAAAATACATAGCTGCAGATTAAGAATGTTTTACTTTAATACACAATTATTACATGTTTATTTCAATAATAAAGAGTAGATAACAGTGTGTTGGCTGTGAGGGATGGACACTGAATTAAACATACGTCCCCCTCCTCTGCTAAAGGACACCATGTTCACTTATCTTGTTTTAACTACTTTCTGGAGTCTGCTACATTCCTCACATGCGCGGTAGATCAGTGTCTACAGGATCGTTGTGTAATGGCAACAAACAATCGGAGGTGTGTGGATGTCCACATATAGCCTACACTTAAACAGGAATGACAAAGTTTACATCTCAAGCACCCTCGACCAAATGTGTAGTCTCTAAATCTGCCTTAGGTTTTGCCTGAACTCCATTCAACTGTTACAAAACACTTGACCTTACTCCGTCTACCCTGAAACGCTCAGTCATAGTGTCTCTCTAACAAGGTCAGCAGAGCCTTTGCAGCCTTTAAGAGACATGTGTCAGATGGCTGTACTTCACACTGTTAATTGCATGCAATCTTCCCATTCCCCAAGTGACTTCTTTCTACAGTGATACTGCTGCGGTCTTCCTTTTCATCAGTATTCTCGCTCTGTCCTTCAGGAGTGACATATTGGAATGGAGAGGAAGGGCACATCAGCCTGAATGCTCACTGTCTCCTGACTGACCGGAGGGAGTGTGTCTGTATGGGGTTGGGGTGGAGTGTTAGTGGGGATGTTGTCGAGGCAGCTATGAGCGTGTCCGCATTACAGAGTGGATGTGCTTAAGATCATCAATCACCAAAAATTTAGTCTGATTATGGATTTGTTTTTAATAAAGTATACTATTGACAACCAGCTAGCTTGGAGAAAAACAGTGTAACTGCGAGAAATAAGTTGTAATTACTGCGGGGTTTAAATGCGCCGTCATCATCATCAATAAAGTCACAAATAACAACCCCGGCTTTTTCCTTCCCACCCTTTTTCCCAAAGGTGATTAATGCCATTGAGCAGGACTACCGCCTGCCGCCACCTATGGACTGCCCCAGTGCCCTGCACCAGTTGATGCTGGACTGCTGGCAGAAGGACCGCAATGTAAGACCCCGCTTCACTGACATCGTCAGCACCCTGGACAAGATGATCCGTAACCCCACCAGCCTCAAAGCTGTAGCCAACATCCCTGCAGTGTGAGTAAAAAAATAACTTTTCCAATCGCACATGACACACACATTCATCCTGAAGTGGAAGTTAAGCACGCACAAATATGCTGTTCATCTGTTTAGATCTACAGTATTCACACAGGCTGTCTGCACAAACTAACTCAGCATGCACATGCTTACTAATTATCCTCTCATAGAGTAAGTGTGCATTTATCACCGTTTATTGCATCTAATCTGAACTTTTCCTGCTTATGATTCTCCTACACATCCAGACTGCCTTTAGGAGTTTACTTCTTCCTCATTTTGAGGTATTGCTTATGTAGCTTTTAACCCCATGATGATAGAGCAAAACCAAGTTTTTTGAAAAATGAAATCATGATGAAGCATTTTATGTACATATTCAGAATGTTTTGGCATTATTTAGGTGAGGCACCAATGGCCTTGTTTTATTTTGAATCTTGTTACAAGCTCTGCACACCTTTTCCTGACAATTTCTTCCACTGAAATCCTCTCAAGCTCAGCCGGATTGGATGTGGACTGTCTTTGAACTATGAGCTTCAAGGTTCTCCACAGAATTTCTATTCCAGTTTCCAGGCTTTGGCAAGGCCACTGGGGATCATTCAAAGACTTGTCCTGAGGCCATTTGTTTTGGTCTGTGCTCTGGGTTGCTGCCAGACCCGTCGCCAGGGCTCATTCTTAAGGCTAGCATATGAACTGCATGGGAGGCACAATTATTAGGCTATTAAATAGCCTATTTTTGGTAATCCAATATGCTATTGACAATTATATTAGTGCAGCACTGACCTATAACTATGGCCTACTGTGGTTGCACACT
The DNA here is from genome assembly GCA_029783625.1 of Naso annulatus. Classification (NCBI taxonomy): domain Eukaryota; kingdom Metazoa; phylum Chordata; class Actinopteri; order Acanthuriformes; family Acanthuridae; genus Naso; species Naso annulatus. The sequence goes on along the minus strand of JAPZDX010000004.1, from coordinate 11,377,227 downwards.
CCATCCTAACCGAATTGGTCTCAGATAGATTTAATGTCCCAGCGTTAGGGTTTAATCTTGCCAAAGTTACAATAACCTAGACACAGGCAGCACTTGCAAGGTTTTGCAAACAGTTTCCTTTGGCTTAGAAAATTAATAGATGCCAGGGATATAGTGACTAAATGGAGGAGGTTAGCATGGCAAACAGAGCACTTGCAAAAAAGATAGCTACGGTATGACCAATGTGATAATCACATTATTCCATCAACAGCAAATATGACCAGCCTAGAGATACATAGTCCTCATAATGTAAGGCAGTCAGTTACAGAGTTAATACAAAAAGCATTAGACAACACACTAAATATAACACCAACTGCAAAGCAGCCTACATTTATCAAAATATGCACCACAGTGGACACTGACAGGTTATAGTAACATGTCATCATAATTTAAAGCAGAGTCAACAATAGGGCTAGTCTATGCAAAGCACCAAACAAACATCAGAAGTAATGTTAGTCTAAAACAACAGCAACAGACCACTCTATAAAAAGAGCACCATGGTAGGTGCTTCTGACAGACAGACGAACAAAAAGACATACACACACACACACACACACACTATGTAAACTTACTTCGAATGGAGCTTTCTCTCGTTCTTAGAGGAAAAGACTGTCACAGCTAGGCTGGAATCCCAACGGAAATCGTGCTCACAAAAACACACCATTGTTCTTGTTGTTTTTTTTAATATTTTATTATGATTTTTTACAGAAAAAATAAATAAATAATAAAAAAAAAAAAAATTTAATAAAATGTCAAACTACATCTGGCGTGGAACTAGCAGTTACTTGGGGGGCAAGGCCATCAAAAGAAGTATGGTTGCTGCCATGTTAAAAGATGAACTTTTGGCAGTGTGTGAGTTGGATTTTGTACAATAGAGCGAGTTTTTTCTTCAAGGTCCTTCCTGAGTGTACTTTGTGTCTCCGTTTCTGTAATTGTGTCCAGTTTCTAATATCTGACAATCTGTGAAGTATAGCCCTACTTTTGCCAAAAACCCCAGCCTGACAAAGTCTGCCATTTTCAGCCCAAACTCAACATCAATTGAGCTTTCTTTGATACATGAGAACCCACAGGCACAAATACATAAATACCAGTACCACTGACATCGGTAGCTACTATTAATATAGACTGGGTCTTATTTTTAAAAATCCAGCAACCTTAAAATTATACTGATACCAGCAGAGTATGATTTACCATCAAAATATGGTAAAAAATTAAGGGACCCACATTATTTTCCAAGACCTAACACACACACATGCACACTTTCTCCTTCTCCATCTTGCATCCTCTCATGCACACCATGCAAACACCATAACCACAGTTTCTCTCCTTATCTTTAAATCCTTTATTGCCTAATATTGCATCACAGCATCACTGCTCTATACATCCTCACACCCTCCCTCCTTCACTCTTCCTCCTGCAGGCCTTCTCAGCCACTGCTGGACAGATCCATACCTGACTTCAACACCTTCAGCTCAGTGGAGGACTGGCTGGCTGCCATCAAGATGAGCCAGTACAGAGACAACTTCCTCAACTCAGGCTTTACCTCCCTGCAGCTGGTGGCTCAGATGACCTCAGAGTGAGTTCACCTGCTCGTGTGCAGAAGAGCTCAAAGCCCATATGGCACTTTACGGGCACACTAGTAGAAAATGACTCAACATCAAGTGTGTGTATTTTTAGCGTGAATGCGCCAAGTGACTCAAGTCTGTCAGTGGTTGCATCCAAGTAAAGCCTGTGTGGGAAATACATAAAAATATCACTCATTATTACAAGAAATAGCTCATTTATTGTGGTAAGAATATTTCCATCTGTGCTATTTAAATATTATGTAATAATGAAGATCTTCAATGAACAGTTTTCTTAAATGAATAATACTTTAAATAATTTAAATACACTTTGTTCAAAAGAATATTTATCTGCTGTTTATGTGAAACATGTCAACGTATGGTTCATGACAGCGTTTCTTGTAGCACTCATGGCAGCAGCAGCAGACACAAATATTGTGCTTCATTTATTTTAATTAACATTGCTGCTTACTTTACAGATTTATGGGAAAATGTGAAATCGTTCTTACATTTTTTATTAAAAATGTATGCTTGAGGCTTGGTGGCGTTTATGCAGTCTCTTTGCAATGCAAAGCAACATTCATTACTAAGCCTTCTCTGAAGTGATTGAATTAATTTTGTAAATTTGTGTTTTCTGCTCATTGCCACCAGCTTCCCATCCTGAAATTGTGCTTTCATATATGGTGATGTTAGGACTGTAAATGCACAAGAAAATGATGATATGATGATGAAATGGTGCATTTTCTTCTGGTATAATCACTTCATACTCAAACGATCCATTCCATCTTCAATATGATGGAAATCCTTTCATCTAGCGCTTCAAAATGGTCTCGCTTTTCAATTTTCTTTCTCTCTGCCTTTCTCCCCAGGGACTTGCTGAGAATAGGAGTGACCCTGGCAGGCCACCAGAAGAAGATCCTCAGTAATATCCAGTCCATGAGGGTGCAGATGAGCCAGTCGCCCACGACCATGGCATGACTACAGGGGGCGCTGTGCCATGGAGCGGGCAGCATTCGCAGGACCAACGCTAATGGGAGCCCTCGAATGACCCCCGATCCATCGGAACGCGCCAGAGTCGAGACTATTGTCTTAATCTAATCCACTACCATGACAAGAGGAGACCAGGGTCTACACTAACATGTGGTGATCAGCTATCACACTTCATGCAATCCACGCCAGGAGTTCAGGGTCCAGACTTGGTACTGTTTCTTCATTTACCCACTAAAGAAGGACAGACATGACTTTCTGTGGTTGTAGACTGCCATCCATGTCACTGTAAACCAAAATAACTCCAACAATCAGACATCAACACAGGGAAGCTCTCACAATTTCAGACTGTACGGTTAAACGAGTGATGTTGTGCTTCTATATTATCTGGACTAGAAGTTGTTAAAAATGTAAACAGAATTGTGAGACATTTAGAAACAGCGTGTGACCTGTGATTTTTTTTTTTTTTTCTCTGTCGTCAATGTGTGCAATGAAGATGCCTTGACCTGGCCAGAAATAAGTCCCAGAAGAAAAAGCAATTACCAGTAGGAGTAATTAGAGGGAGGAGCATACAGGGATGTACAGTGGAGCACCATTCTCAAGTCTCACACCATCATTCGCTTGTTCGGAGATTTGAAAAATGTATCTTAAACAGACTGGTAAAAAAATCAGAGCTAGTTATATTTTTGTCTTTTACCATCTGTTTGTTCATTTATTTTACCACTATAGCAAGATGCCGCCCACTTGTCTTTTAACTTTAACACTACCTGTGGAGTCCTGGGTGGAAGGCCTTGCCAAAGGACTTCTAGACCAGCCCCACCCAGATTCAGAGAATATAAATATGTTTATCTCTTGCTGAATATGATTATATCTTTCATAATAAACCTTCATATTGAAGGTGATAACGTATGAATATGTATGTACAGGACTCTCTGCTTGCATTTTTGGCAAAGACATGTTTGTTGACTAGATTGTGATAGACACAATGTGTAGATTTCTACCATGCCCACTGGACAACTATATAAAGGACACTGGGTTGTGCGCCTCTCTGTTCCAGGGGCACAAAGACAATCCTGACTGAATCCTTCCACGAGGAAAACGTTACAGGAATTGTGGGCAAAGAATTGGTATTGTAGATCTATATGAAAATTGCTGTAGGAGTAAAAATAATTGACAAAATATCCATTTATCGGAGATCATGTTTAATGTGGGTGTACACATGCTGTCTCTTGCTGGTGAGCACTTACTTGTACAGATATGTTTTATGTTTTTTTTTGTTTTTTTTTAATTTCATTTTGTTCTGTTGTCGTTTGTGTTGGGAGTTCTCAGCACCATCCAGAGGGGAAGGGAGCTTCACACTTCGGCCAGCCCACATCCACGGTAAGTACCCACACAGGAGAAACGCTTCTTAATTGCTCTTTTTCTGGAAGATTTTATTTCAGACAAATCCAGTAAGCCTTACTCAGGCGTGCCACAAATATTTCAGGCAAGGCAAAATATGCTGCAAGTTTGTTATGCATTAGAGAGTAGCGCTAATCAAGGCGCTGGAAATCGGAATGAATCAGCATCACTTTTCTGCACAGTGAAAATGAACATCTGGGCTGAGGTTTGCCAACAGACATCCGATGCCATCCCGAAGAACACTTAGACTTAAAGAGCCCACACAGGCCTGTTGCTGACAGTGTAGCACAGCCTTCTATAGACTGCTTTAGCTTCTCTGCTCGGTAAATCTATGCTTTCTCACTATGGGATGCTACCATATAGATTGACAGGCTGTTTTGCCACATGAGAGTTTCATGTATTTACAAATCCACAGGGATCCCATGGATGACTATCTATGAAAGGACACTACGGTATTCATGAATATATTGTGAGGGGAGATGGTACATGAGGAAGATTTCTCTTTTTTAGCCTAGTAACACTCCGTAATGATTGCAAGGTGATTATCCTGTGCAAAGCAAAGGTGTCACAGTGGTAAAAGCTTAAGGACAACTTGGGATGAGTGGTGTTTTGCTGGGTATCTTGCTTTTTTTTTTTTTTTTTCCCAGTCGCCTGCATCAGGCTCAGGGTTTTGGAAAGCGATGAGGGATTGTTCCTGTATTTCAGTGAAGTTTTGATTATATAATATTAACAACACTGGCATTTAAAGCTGAAAGCAAACGGACCTGAATGCTCCCATTGCAATTTTCCTTTGACATACAGCCAAGGCAGTCCCTCAGCTCACAGACAATTATCATGAGCTACTGTAGTATCAATTCTGAGCTTTTGCTGTGACCTCGATGGAATCCCTTCCGGCCCCGTTTGAAAAGACATGACTGACGACGGCTTTAACCACCTTGCATCCAAAATTAGAAATTGATGGCAGGCCCATTAGCAGATTATTAAGTATACTCGCCCCCCTCAAGTCTTCCTCCTCTGCTGTCTTTCCTGCCCTCTTTCCCTGGCTTCTCTCGCTGGCTGGCACACATCCAGCTCATTTATCCTGGGTGTAACCAAGCTGTCCTGCACCGGGGCTGGGCTGGGGTGTACCGGGCCGGGCCGGGCAGGGCCGGGGCTGCCTGAGAAATGGTTAGCTCCATGCTCTAGTGGTCCCAGGCAGGGGTGCAAACACCTGCTGGGACCCCCGTCTGTGAGGCATCTGAAAAGCCACCGGGAGGGAGACTGATGGGTGTGTCAAAAACACACAAACAATCACACACATGCACACACATAAACTGAGGAACCTTCAATTATGTTACTCTCATGTCTGGTTTCCAGCCGGATGCTTAATGAAGAGAAAGTGGGCAGAGACCCGACAGAGTGTGTGCATATGTGATAGAAAGAGGTGGATGAGTTGGTTTACAGAGGGGTGGAAATGCAGAGCTGGGAGGCATAAAAAGTGATGGTTAGATGAAAGTCAGAGAGTTTGTCCATTGAAGAAAATTAGCCCCCATCAACTTGCAGCATGTTTTGTCGTTCAATAAATGTTAATTTCTTTTGGTTTATTTTGGTAATGTCGAAAATATCAAGCTACTGGTTTGCCTCATGGAAAAAAAAAAATCAATTTCTTTCTCTTTTCAATTCTTCAAATCATTGATTTACCAAGTATTCCTAAATATAATCACATGCTCCTTGAGATTGGCATAAATCTATTTCGCTGAAGCCAATGATTCAATTTGAATGCATTAGTCCTCTATTCAGCTCAGTCGTGTGTATTTGCTTTTCAACCCAAGAGCCTGTGAATGAAATGCTAGAATATATTCATTATGCAAAAGTGTAATTTTTTTCCTCTTCCATTTGCTCTGTTTGTCTTTCTAAATATCTGACTGTAATGACACTCCAGTGTGATGAATGGAGAGGCGGTCTGCCACCCCTCTCTGAAAGCCATTTCATATGGAAGCCATTCATCACACACTGATACAAAACACAAGAAAGGAGCTTGTTAAATGTTTCATGGCGCTGTAACTGTCGGAGAAGTGACCAACGGTCCTTTTAGCAGCTGATTTCCAGCCTGTCGTTTATAGGTTAGAACAGCGGAAGCCGTGTTCACCTGCAAGTAACCCAACACCTTACAAAACTAAGCTAATTATACCGCTCTATTCTTTTTCTTTTCTTCTGTTTCAGACTGTGGACTCAAAGATTTACAAACACGTATAAAACAGCATACACTCCTCATGGACACACATTCACAAGCACACACGCACGCACACACACACACACACAGACGCACACACACACACACACACAATGTGGGCAGCCGATAA
>JAPZDX010000004.1:11337054-11347126 GCA_029783625.1 Naso annulatus | reverse complement strand
GGAACCATTTTCACTTTGCAAGGCTGGATTATCCACATGGCACTGCCATATTATGCCTGTAATTGATGCCCACATCAATGCATATCTGTGATTTAGATCTCATACTTAGCAAAAAATTTGGTTCTTATGATTTTAGCCCACAATCACACCATTATCAAAAACATCGAGACTTGTGGCCTATCAGAAGAAAAGAGCATACTAAATGTTGTCGTTGTTCATCTTCTTAATGTTACTTTAAACCATATGTTCTATCAACACATATCATAGTTATAATAAATATATGAAAACAATTAGGATAATCAGTTATATACATGGGTTACGTCTCAGATATTGACTTGGTAATGAATAAAGATGTACTTCCTGAAGCACTTCCTGCACCTGTAAGGTAGTTTTATGTCTGTAGTATTTATTAGACTACTATTGTGGTGAGAATTATTTAATTCAAACAAACATTTCAGCTGAAACCCAAGCTGAACCCATGAAAATGAGTTAGTATTAATCATAAAAATATGCTTAAAATGGTGTGTATCAGTAGTGCTTAGATTATTAGCACTATAGTATTATTAGGCTCATGCAATCTGTGCGACGATGTCCACTGGGTCTTCAGAATGTGCTGGAGAATATTTTGGGTGGAGAGGCGATGTTTGTACAGGGAAACAATAAGTTTACTATGTAAATGACCGTCTTAAAACAGTTCAGAGATGCACTGTATGACAGCATACTTAAGGTAAAGTTAACCTGATGACACAAAGTCTTAAGTTATCTGGATAACCAGTTACCTCTCATCGTAGTGCAGCTCTCTAGCTTTGATAAGAGACAGATGTATGAGCCACTACTGTATACAGTGCCTCCAGCGTTATCAAAGATCATCTCTCAGATAAAGGAGACGGAAGAGGAAAAAAAGAGCAGAAGCAGAGTTATATTTCTATTTTGCCTTAAGAGCGTGTGGGCAGACAGTCAAAAGTTAAAGGAAATTATCCATTGGAGAACTCTAATCACTACCCACTCCTTCATTCCCCTCTTTGCTTGAACACCTCATTTCTTGAATTTCCTTTTCTTCAGTGATTAGCAGTGTCCTGTCAACACCTGCCATATTTCTCTGACAAGTTGCTGTTAAGTGCAGAGAGAAATTTGTTTTAAATTGAACACTGAGAGCACTCTAAGAGTGTTTGTGCAGAACTGTCAAGCTTTTTAATTAAGGTGGCTCTACAAACATGTTTTCCATGCAGAACTAAACAATACAGGTCCTTTCAGAGTGTCTCACTGTGAACTGTTGATAATGGCTGCAGTTCACATCGGACAGCCTGGGCATGGATGTGCATACATTCCAAGACGAACAGGCATTATAGAGTTTATTCCTGTAGGCTATAATGGGACATTTTTATACTGTTGGTGAGTGTACAATCATCGCTATGCAGTGCAGGTACAGTAAAAAAAAAAAACTGACAGTTGAGTTTTTCAGAATAAATCTGAATCTCTTGATACAGTTTCAGGGTCAAAAAAAAGGTACCATTAAAGGGAAAGTTCTCCACAAAAATAAAATTACAGTCATTATCTACTCACCTTCATGCAGATACAAGGTCGGCACGGCGCGAGTTGAAACCAACGAGAGCTTTGTGTATCTGCAGGATCAGTTAGAGGGCAAGTCTGGTAAATCTGGTGTGTGCTGCTGGCACCAGACTTCCAGGTAGAATGTAAGCACAGGTCTGCAGACCAGCTTTGGTTGGTCACTTCACAGCAGTGCGCGAGCTTAAGGAGTGTGTGCACTGTGTGCACTGTGTGCACGTGAACACGGCTCACATCTTGGGAGCTACAGACTACAGTGAACACTGAAGCTAAAAACATGGCCCAGTGATATTTTTCAAAACGACATGTCAAGGCTTGAGAACACTTGTATATTTGGATGAACAGTATGGAGGTATTTTATGGTTTTATTATGCATTTAACAAAATAGTGAAGAAAATTGGTCGCCATTCACTTCAGTTGTTTGTGATATGACTGCAGTGACCTTTTTCCTGTGAAACTGGACTAAAAAACTTCACCCAACCTTTCACTGGAATGACGGTGAGTAGGTAAAGACTGAATATTCAATTTTGGGTGAACTATCCCTTTAAAACTGACACCCCTTTCTTTTCCTACATCAGCAGAAACCAGTTTTAGTTAAACTAACCCAACCGAACCAATTCTTTTCATTTTTGTGAGAATTTTTAAGTCAGAACATTTGAATTTAAGAACAAGAGTGTTAAACATTCACACTAAATACAGTACTTTAGCTAGTAGTGGGAGTGGATGACACACAAATAGACAATAGTCGTGTTATATTGTCTTTATTACAATTTTTCATTAGCATGCAGTGCACTCTGCAAGCTTTCATGAATTCTTCATTCACTAGAAGATGTAATGAAGTCTTTCTAGTAATTTGGCCCATCAATAATTAGGAGACCTCACTGAACGGTCTCTGGAAATGGTGGCCGTGAGAAATCCTATACCATTAATATTGCATTGGACTCTTTCAGGCTTATTAGCAAGGCTAGATCCTTAATGAGCCAATAGTCCTTAATATTGTCAATATTTTATCCTTATGTACGTTTGTCGATTGAGACTTCAAGCGTTGAGGTTAATGATCCTGAACATGAGGGTCAGAGAGGTAATGGGGAGCTTTTTTTTTTTTTTCCAGTCACAAGAATAACTGAGTGAAAGTGGAAAATGTTTAAAACTTCCATAGAAGTTTGCAATTGGGTCACTCAAACTGTGAAAACACTTTTCAATTTTTAATATCACCTTTGCTGCAGCATGCGGTATCTTTTATGCTGAAGAGATGTAAGAGTGAAACTTTACCCCCAGATGTGGCACCATGCAGGTTTTTTTTTAAATAAACTACTTTTTAAGTGCAAGGCAGCTTAATTTCTCCTATGCTTTTTATTTGAATCCGGTCAATATCCAAATGGGTGCCTGTTCCCTGCAACACAGAAAAGAAGTCTTCCATTTGCTTGCAGCATACTAATCAAAACTCCCCCAGTAATTACTGACTGAGGAGAGTCCAGGTACTGGCAACAGAGTCAGGGGCATCATACACTCGTTAATGGCACCACTTGTTTATAAGCCTGAGTCCACCTACACATACCACTAATGGGCTGCACATAGCCCAGTCATGAATATGCATCCTCACCTTGGCTGATAGTTTCAAAAAGTAGACCAGAGAATGAAAAGGACCAACAAATAGCGTCTCTGTGTAATTGGCTGTCGGCAAAGGTAATATGCAAATTTCAAGCCTTTCTACTCATGGTATTGTATTGAATGGAGAGCTGCTTTTTGATATGTGTGAATAGGCCTTGATCAGACAGCAAGCACTTGGATTAGACTGGCGGACCTACAAAACCGCTTTATAGCTTGTGTGTGGGGTTTTTTGTCAACTCTCCGAAACAGAAATTTTGTTCCCGTACCAATGATCTGCATAATAATGCCTTTTCTGTCCAAAGTCATAACCAGAATCTATTGCTACATCAAAAAAATGGAAATTAAAAGCTGCTGAACTTAAAAGAAAGCACATTAAAATATGTGTAGTATCAGAAACTGTTAAGGCACTGGATGACACAAAAAGCAACTGTGAATTTGAATAACCCTGACCATTAATCGTACATCAAACACACCCAAAAAGAAACTTTTTTCATTGTAAGTCAAGGCTCTGTCAGCATACGATGATGGAAAACAATAAAGATGTTATCCTCTACACAGTACCCTGACAGCTATTGAGCTGTCATTATACGATCATGAAGTCATTTCCATGCCTAACTTGAAAGCATATTATTATGATTAAAAACAACAGTGAAACGTCAATCAATGTCGTGCCATTATTGCCTCATATTTTGTCTCTAGAGATACCCACATGTTCCCATTTCATTTTTCCGTCCATTTTCTATTATGATCCTATTAACATCACAGTGGGGGGCATGTTATTGCATGCAACCCTGAAAACCTGGGCAATTTTTTTTCTTAAATTTATACTCCTAAGAGACAATAATGATGTGTTAAATAAAAAAGCTGTTTATTAACTGCACTAGACCTGCATGATGCTGGTAAAGGCAAAAAAAAAAAAAAAAAAAACTGTTGTGAGGGATCCAATGCAAACTCAGATAGTACAGTCACATGACTAGCCTAGAACTAAATTTAAAATACACCCAAAAATATTGCATTATAAAAACCCAAGAACACTGAATTTATAATTTTAAAGTGACGAGTCATAGACAACAATTGAAGCTGAAAATGGGAAAAACCCAACTGGCTTCATCGGACTGTGTAGGTTGGTCTTGACTAGATTTGATTGACGGCGGCATTGTTTTGCAAAACTCTAATTTGTGTTCAAAAACATGGGAAATTTCTTTTCCAACAAAGCCAACAAAGACTGGCAGAACTTACAGCCATCACTGTCCCCATGATAGCCAGTGTTGGTATAGCTATGCTGTCATAGCACCGCGCTGGAAAAGGGACAAAATTAGTGTGTTCACCCAGTAAGAGCCCATTCTGTTGTCCACAAAACTGAATGAAAAGACACCCAGGTATCATTTAAAAAAAGACACATACAAATATCTCTAAACCAGATAAAATGTTAGATATTTTTCTTCAACAGTACTTCAGTATTACAGAAAAATTCAAGACAGACTGTGTGCACCGAACATTGCTGACTATAAGAGCTGTTCTGTATGACAGTGTGGAAGACCTTGACTTGGACTCCAGGGTGGCTTAAAGCTGCCCAGGGTGCATATCTTATCTGCATATTCGTGGCTCTGCATTTCTCCTGATTTTCTACATTAAAGTATAAGAGCTGGGTAATCAGTCTTCCCAGGTCAGAGGTTACAGAGCTGGCGGAGAGAGGGATCCTCCAGGGAAGGGCATGCCCAGATGTGGCTTTGCGCTCCTTTCCTTCTCCTCTATTTTCCATCATACCTGCTTGTCTTGCAGAACAGGCTGTTGACAGCTGTGCATTAGACCAACAAGAATGGTTAAATAACCAGTTCACGGATATATGAATTCTGTATTATTCCTCAATACTTTGTGGCGTTGAGGCTATTTGTGGGGTAAATGTTAGACTCACACACCACCACTTTAACAATTGATTCTGACAATGTAGCCTGTTTGTCTTGGCTGTTATTATTAATGTCAGTCAAAAGATTCAGAGCGGATGAGAAGGCTGCTCTGTTCTATATCTCTCTGGCTGCAGTTAATTCATGCAGTTGTGTCGAATGAAATGGGAAAAACCCCTGTTTAAATATGGTCGTATTCTTCAAAACACATCATCAATTACCAAACTCTGTCTCTTTGATTTATAAGTGGTCCATGAGCAATCTCCCCTCACATGGGCAGCCTCTTCATCATCTTCAATTACAGAAAGAGGACATCTGTATCTGCAAAAGACATGCTGAGTTTGCCTACTCTGAAGCCCGAGCAGAACAAAGCAGTGTTTTTTGGGGATATATTCAAACAAATATTGATGCATATGGTTTGTGTGTGCAGTCTGACAGATGTTACATTGCTGACATAAGTACCATCGGGCAAAATGGGACCGAAAATCATGATTTGCGCTGTTTTGTGTCTGATTGCAGAAGCATGGCAGGCACAGCGTAAGAGCCGAGGAAAGCTATCAGCCAATGCTCACAAACAACATACTGCTAAGAGTGAAATATATTCCCAGTCCCAACTAACAGCATTATCCAATTTCAGTCTATAGCAGTAAGAGATAATAAAGCGAGCAAATGTGAATGTAAATGCACTGCTACATGATGCGTAATTGCCCTATTAATTGCTTGTTTGCCGCAGAACCGTTGCTGCATGTTGTAGCGATATCTCAGGGCTTGTCCCGATGGGGAGATACTCCCCTCTTCATCCAGACACATTCCCACTTCTGTCCTCTCTCTTCCTTCCTGATGCCTGTGTTTACGTATTGAGTCAGAGAGCAGCAGTCTCATCACCATCATTTGGATGAGAGATGGAGTCATCATCAGCCAAGTCCCATCGCTGCGGCCCCGCCACAATTGGAAGAAGGAGGGTGCTGTGTTACCATGACGACCACATCAAATTGGTCAAAGGGAGACCAGTCAAGTCAAAAACTTTGAGTTTTTTTTTTTTCATTGCATTTTTTTTCCCCCTTCATGACCGCTCTGATGGCGGTGGGGGAAAGGGAGGTTGTGGGCGAAGAAAGGTGGAGTAAAATTGTAATGAGGCAGCTGTGAGGGACACCAATCTGCAGGGAAAGCTACTTTATGCAGAAATCCAATTTAAGAGATTGAAGGTAAATCCAATGGTAATTATAGGTAAATCAAAGGTGAAAGCATGCAAAACACTCCCATACACAACTCTCTCTTTCCACTTCTCTCATTTGCTCTCTCTCCATCGCCCCGCTATACTCATTACCACATATCACTATGCTGCTTACCAAAGAGAGACTGAGGCAGGGTGCATAGCATGAAATATAAGCATTATGGTGGATTTTAGCCTTCACAGCTTAAAGGGACCTGACACTCATGCTAAAGATAGCCCAGTAATTAAACAATATCCTCTCATTTCAGTGCCACTGGGCAATTTAAATATTATCTTAATACCTTTGCCTCTGCCAATCAAATTGCTATAAGGTGAGGACATTAGCAGGGACTTTTTTGTCTTGGATAGTGTTGGCATCTGACCCATGCAAGCAGCCCTGCCTTTTCTAATCACCCCTGTGCTATATCATTAGCTACAGCAAAAGCAGGGATAATGATGATAGCAGAAGTGTGCCAACTTTCACACCTCCTGCTGGGTGAGTGCCAACTTCCCACTGAGAAAGGATGATTGTGAGTGGGAGGCAACAAAAACAGTCAAATATTCATCGCCAAAGACAACAATTTATCAGACATGAGAAAAGCACTGCTAAGAACACAAGGTGTTTTTAAAAGCCTGACACATAATCCATGGTTTGACATTATGGAATGACATTTTAGAAGTAGCTTCCCTGCCTTCCCATTTGTTCTGCCCTCTAAGACGCACACAAGCAGTAATTTGTTAGATTGTAGATAGATCGCTAATAAATAGCACAGCTAGCGGCTCACAAGTCATTTATCCTGACCTTTTATTTCAGGCAAAATCAATTTTTCTGTTAATATGCCTCTAATAAGGAGACGCCTTTTATTTGTTTGGCTCTCAAACTACATTGACGCTTTTTAGATGGGCTGTGGCCAGACATCCTGCCATTGCATTTTGATTTGTTGACTCAAATCAACCACTTTGAAACGGTTCACTGAAAGCTCTAAAGGTGAATGTTAATGTGACAGCTGCAATGAAACTGGTGTACCACACAGGAGTACAAACACGAGGCAACAATAGCACAGGAATTCACAACAGATGGCAGGGCTCAATCAGTTTGTATTTATTCGACTGAAAGCAGCAGTACATTTTCATGCAGTTACATAATCTGTTTTATTTATACGATGTGTTGCCAGATTATGTCTGTAATGAAAATCTTAATTTAGCACACATGTGGAACATTTATATCCCTTTTTGTGTTTTCTTCCTCTTCATCAGTTTGACAAGCTGTTGACATGTTGACTTTGCAGACTTATAGATGGACATGACTGTATTACAATAAGAGGAATACACACAAATAATGAGAGCGTAACAATGACACGCTACATTACGGTTCCATACTTGTTTCTTCAAAAAGAATTTACTGTTAAGGTGTGTTCAGACAAATGCAGTTACATAAATTTGCGTGTCCAGACTACATACAAAGTCAATGCTAAGACACGAATAAACGTGAATTCACGTCAGACGACATGATGAACAAGATGGACATGATGCAAATCACACAATGTCAGTTCCATCATGTCCATTGTGTCATCACATGAGCTAAAAATATTCACCTTTTCGGGCAGAGTCACATGATGCTGCGCTGCGACAGCTGTGTGTGGATATACAAAGCTATATGACACAATTTTATACACCTCCGCATTATGTTATGAAAACAGACATGACATTGTTAAGTTTTGTGTGTGTGTGGCTGGAACTTCTACATCTGATACAGAGCAGCAACAACAGTTATACTGGCCATAGTTAATGACAGAAAGAAATTGCAAGTCCCTGCCTCCTCTGAATGGGCCAATATTAGCAGACTGTGTGTCTCACTTGCACAAATGACGCGACTGAAGTTAATACGATTCACTGGTGTACGCGACGCGTAACTCGCAAGTGATTCGTGTTAATTGCATTTGGTCTGAGCGCAGCTTTCGTCAACAGAGAAAAGTAGCAGCGATGGATGCCTGTGTTGCTGCCTCTGTTTGTGTGTGTGCTGCCAGTTTATAATGTTTAGAGGAAGAACAGGTCAGATACAGCACAATCCAGAGGATAATTCAGTGCCTTCCAGTCTGTCTAGTATGCATTACCTGCTCATATCTGAATATTGTCTATGTTTATAGTTTCATTTTCTGACTGAAGGCTGCATTTGGAAATCTTGGAAAGCAGAGGCAACCCTGTAATAACAAAGAGGCATCCAAGTGACAGAATAATTTATTTATGCTGTCAATGTGGCATTTATCCTTTTTTCAGATCATTTTCAAATCTTCAAATGTGTAAGCAGTGGGAGAGCCTCAGTAAAAAGTCAATCAGATAGCAAATCAGATCACATTTAACATTTGGTCGGATTTTTCCTGGACTGCTGCTGCTGCTGTTGCTGCTATGGAGGCCTGTGCATGTAGGCTGATTGAATCTGTTAGAACAGGGGAATGCTGGGAGAAATGGGTAATACGTATGGATTTGACGATGCTGTGATCAACAACTTGGGTCAATACCGACTGATAAAAGGCATTGTGAGACTAAGTTTTTCTGACAAAACAATCAAGTTGAACCAATAATGGACAATTCACTGGTCATGCATTCACCAAAGGCAGTTAGAAAAGCCAATGGTTTGGTTTTAAGGCATCCTGGTTACTCTCCAAGGGTTTGCGGTGAAGACGTATTGGCAGAGCTATTGTTAACTATTGTCTCCATGTGATTTATTCTCTCCCTCTCCCTGCAGAGACTAAAAAGCGACTGTGAGGGGGATCCAGGAGGCCCAGCAGCTGTATTATGGAGATTTGTGCCACTGAAACATTTCTGCAAACATGTGTTGAGACCACAAATGCCAGCCTCGCTTATAGCACAACAACCTTGTATTGTCAGCGCATGCCTCCTTTTCTACTTTTTTTTTACCCATCTCGCTTACCTCTATTTCCCAATTTATATGTAAATTCTCTATTCCTTAAACAATACAAAATGCACATCTATCCTTTAGTGGCAGAGTCCCAAAAGCCTAAAATAAATGGCTTGGGCCTTCACATGGAAAGCAGTCATGTGAGTCATTGCAATTTAGTACTTTAACTGTGGCCTTGTGAAAAGACCTAATGGCACCTGAGAGTGAACATTTTCTAGAGTCTGTGGCAGCTTGTGACTAAAAATATCGTATTATGCATGTTGTAACAACCAAAGCTGGCAATAAAAAAAGAAATAGGAACCAGCTCTCTGTTAAACAAGTGTGTGTGCTACAGCCCACATCAGCTTCATCCATAATGTATCAAGGGCAATATTAACAGTACAGGCAAAATCAAGTGGCTGTAACAGTCGAAGATGATGTTTCATCTTTCACTGTAGAAAGTTTTTTCACTTCTATAAAGTCAAAGCCATCCGTCCAGCTGTCTATTTATTACAACACACTAGAGAAATGGACAAAACTAGCCAAAACACAACACATAGGTTACATTAACTCCACACATTTAATCAATGATATATCGTGTTTGTTTATATTTTGTCCATATTTAAAAAAGTTACAGAAAGTACCTGAAAATGTGTGACAAAGTTACTTAAAAAGATTGTCGGTGTAGTGCTTTAAGTAAGCAGGTACACATGAGTATACAGTACCCCTAATTCTAGATTTTAACCCCTGGCGTACTGGGACTTTTTACGGCATACCAGGACCTCTTACAAGCACCCAGTACCCTTTTCTGTCCTCTCCATATCAGAGCCTCTCTTGGTGATTCATGACACTTCAACTTCATTTGGGTGCACTACGTGA
>JAPZDX010000004.1:11306955-11320564 GCA_029783625.1 Naso annulatus | reverse complement strand
TGTCATTTCCCATAGACTGCAATCTGGCTGACACCCAGGGAGATGGTAGTTCCTCTCACACTGCTGCTTTTCCAGCTGAGAGCAATGGGAAACAGAGCTATGGTGCTAGACTTCAGTTCTCCCACCATTCATGTGATTGCAGCAGCAGTGAGACTGGAAATGTAGTATTTCAAAAATGTTTGAAGACCATGGCTGATAGGGAACTAAAAGAGAAGGTCATGTAGCAGGATATATGTAATGCACTCCATAAACAAGTGGTAAGTTTCTCAGGTTCACCAGCCTTATTTGCAAAGACTCCAACCTTGTTTTTTGCCCATCCATTGACAGTAGAAGTACTATCAAAATGCAGATGTTTATTCAGATTGCTTTTAGGATCTTTCAAATTAACACTAATGAAAAAAAAATTGTTCGGATGGCAGGCACCTAAAAATTACTGCCACTGTAGGATGTCTGCAGCTCTAGACAGGACTACATCACTGGTGGTGGAAAGGTGGGGGTACAAAGTGGGTACACAGTGTACTGGAACACACAACTATTGGTAAGCTGGTCAAATACCCTTCAGCTATAGCTTGAGTACTGGTCCAAAAATGCGTTTATAAGGAAGAGGGTCAATTTTAAAATGATACGTCGAGTGTGATCTGAATGATCACTGTCTCTCTCCTTCATATTAAACTTAAATTGAAATTTTTATTTCTGCATATCATCTGGAGAGAGAAGTTATTCTTCCTCTGATTAGCCCTGGAAGGCATTTGGACTCAATGAACTCTGTGTGTTTCATGAAAACACACCTTCTCCAAAAATTCATGGGCCTCAAAGTACTGCCAAAGCATTCTTTAACAATCGCCCACAATCAGTGCTGTGTATCATAAAACAAAGTTTTTACTTACTGGACAGTATAAGTTAGTTATTAGTTAGACAGATAAACAGACAGACAGACAGAGAGACGGACGGATGGATAGACTTTTATTTGTCCCAGTGGGAAATTTGTCTTAGACTTCACAGTGTCTACAGTACAAAAAAGTATAAACAGTAACAACACATTCATCCCAAACACAATAAATATTAATTTAAAAACAATAAGATTCGTCCATCAATCCAAGCAATTGCACATTCCCATTTTATCATCATAAGATAAAATCCTCAGGACTGATTTTTACATTTGCAATCAAAAGTTTTAAGGCTGTGCCTGTAAGGAACAAAAACTATATCTGACTTCTTTGCCTTCTTTGCCTTCTCCCTCAAAGCAGTTTCTTGTGCAGTGATACACCATTCCAAGCGCTCCAGCCACGCTTGAAACCCTCTCTTGAAGTTGCGTTCTGTAAGCACCTCAAGCCCTTATCTAAAGCTGTTTTACATAGAGACCCCACGTCAGTGTCTCATCGAAGAATCGCAAATGACCCGCCTTCTCTTGATTTAATGTTATTTAACACAGAACCAATGAAACTTTAGGTAAGTTCACTCACTAATTTTTTTTTATACCTAAGTTTGAGAGAAAGGTTAGTATGGAGATAAAAATCTGTTTTTCAGTTTTCCTCAACGTTTATGTAATCATGTCCCCTGAACACGTCCAGCCAATACCAGAAGTGATTACACTGTGCACAAATGGTAGAAAAAAACTCTGACATCAATGTAAGATAGTCATAAATGTGCATTCTGTCATAATTCTACTTAATCCTTCGAGTTCATTTCTCCTCTGCTAAGATAAATGCCAGCCACTGACCCACCCTACTGGATCTCCCATTTGCACAGGCATCCCTCGACCCCGGTTCTACTTCTAACTCGGCTCTGATATACCACCTCTGAGTGCGGGTTATTGGCGGTGCTGTTTACACAGACCAGCAAGGCGCATTAAACCCGTACTGACAGGCTGTGTAAAAGGGGCTAATGATTTATGCCGGACCACAGTCTCAAAATGGCAACCCTTTAGCTTCAGCATCATTCTGGGAAAAGAGGGAAGCTGCAGGGAGCCAAATCAGGGGAACGGGTGGTTTGGAGAGTGACGATTGTGGCGGTAAGAAACTTGTGCATTTTTAATGTGCTGTGAGCTGGTGCGCTGTCATGTCAAAGAACCCTGATCCCATCAGACCAAAATTCAGTACGTTTGCCTCAAATGTTCTCCCTCAGATGTCTCTGAACAGTAGTTCGACATTAACACTCTGACCCTGGGGGATGGATTCAGGGAACATAACCCTACGAATTTCAAAGAAAACCACAAGAACGCTCTTGCTTGTGCAGTCACACTGCTAAGACTGCTGTTTGGTCTCTGGGTTGTAGCCATAGACACAACTCTCATTACTGGTGATGATCCTCAATGTGATGTTGTGGTTATCCTGGGCCTGTTGACGGGGATTCTTGCAGAGTTCAACATGGCGCTGCTTCTGCTTGAGAGATGTTGATTAAGCAATGTAATTTGGAACAATTATTTACAAAAAAGTTTGCCTGCATCTGCTAAAGGCATTTTACTGTGCATGGCCCTGTTTGTTTGAAACAGAAACTGTCTCAAAATGTTTGCACCTCATACCATGCTATAGCATTGCTTTTTTAAATAAACTGAAAATGTAATAAAAATGTGATAGCCTATAATTAAAAAATGTTTGTCAGCAAAGCAGACAACACTGAGGTTACTGATGGATCGGTTTGTATTTTTGTTGAGATTTAATTGCTTAGTTTTGTCCACGTTCATATACAGCTAGCTTAGTTTTCAGTATTGATTTTATTTGTGCAAAGGCCGACAGATTAATATTTCACTCAGAGATCTGAGTTGGTTTGGTGTCAGTATGGCTGTATACTACAAAGTGTTTATGTTAGTCTGGCAGACAGCATTCAAGTATTGATTCTCAATGTCTGTCCATGGTTAGCAACCTTAGCACACAAGTTGCAGGATCCAGTTATCAACAGAATTCTCAAAACTGCTGGAAAAAATACTAGACAGACAGAAAAGGCTACTGTCAGACATACACAATGTAGTCTTTTACCAAAGGGCCTCAGGTAGTGAGTGACAGATGTCATTGCATCCATGGACACACTGTTAAGAGATCTTTTATCCCTGCAGCAGTCAGTCAACCCAGCAATCATGGGTGTAGGACTACAGGAGTGTTGGTATGTAGACAGGTGTCAACAGTGTCTGTTACTGTATGAAGTAAGCCTGAGGGCAATTTCAAGCCAAACAGTTTTATGTTAAATTCTTTGCCATAGCACACTATTTTCTGTACATGTGCATGCAATATTTTTCTTCTTATGAACAAAGACCTTTATTGTGAGCATTGCAGCTTTGCTGCATGCTTTACTGTGGTGCGAAAATAAAAAGGAAAAATTAGACAACAGAGACAATTGATGGAAAGTGCCATTTTCTACATTACGATATTTCCCACTAAAGGAAGAAAAGGCAGGGAAGCAGCCTTCCTGTGAATGCATGGCTTCTGTTGAGAGGACTCCTTGGGGTATTTTCTTAAAAGTGTAATGATTGCTTTTATTGTGGTTTTGTTTTTCATAGCCTCATGAATCAAATGAATCTCAGGAGTCGTTTGCGTTCTGAAAAAGTTCTGGCATCCTTCTCCGCGAAAATGATGTCACCCAAAGATGTTGCTGCCAAGAGTTATTGCATGCTCATGGCTGCTGTTACATTAGCTGGTAAACAATACTGCAGCACATGACAGTCACACTTACTTCTTGATACAGTGAGGATGACTGCAGGTTTAAATATGTATCATTTAACAGCAAGGTTCACTGAGTAATGCCAAGGTTCTGTCACGTCCCCGCTGCTGCTTTGTGGTTTGGTTTGCCTTCAAATTAATAGAGATGCAGAACAAGAGGGTTCTGTTTCTGTGACGTTATTTTGCTCACTACCAACACAGCGAAGAGACTGAAACCTTTTCACAGTTAAAACCTTGACTTCAGGTCGCTTTCACATCAAAGAAAAAGTCAGTTCCCTCACACATTAATCACCTCGGCAGTGATTTATTAAACAGTGCTGACCAGGACGTTCCTCTGGTTGCTTTCACACCAGAGCTGTTTTGTATACTTTAAGCGATTCCTGGTTTCTTCCCTCTGATATCCCGGTACGTTTGGTGTTGCAAGAGAGCTCATTACTTAAAAAAAATTAGTAAGTAGAGTGAAACATAGTGCATTATGGGTAAGAGGAGGCAAAACAAACAACAAGCCGGTGTCATGCCAAGGTAGTTACCCCTGATAAGAAGCGTGTCCCCCGTCGTGGGCCATACATTCAATGAAAGTTGAGCTATGTTGCTCCACTCCTTGCTACACTCGGATTTCATTTCAAGTAAATGAAAAAACAATATGTTGATTGTTGAATTTGTAATTTTTGTTACTGTTGTTTTAACGGCAACATTGCAAAGTAACATGTGGTTCATCTATCAAAATAAAGTCTTTTATTCTTTTAAGGGGATGGATTTCTGTTTTCTGTTCTTTTCACTTGTTCTGCTTCCTCTTCCTCTTCCGCCCCCAAATCAATACACCCCCTCCAGACCATCATGTGTGAAAATGACCATAAGTCAACAGAAAAATACATCTTTTAACCACACATATAAATACCTACCTAAAAATTTAGTTTTCCACCAGGCAGCCGTTTATTTTGGCACTACAGTTTTTTCAGCGGTCGTCCCTCCATACATTACTACACCCACTTGCGCCAGCTTTTGCTGCACATTGCATCACTCTGCAAATCAGCTGTTAAACAAAAGATAAACGGCTGTCTGGCAGCAAAATAGAGCAGTTAGAAAAATCCTAAATTTATCGTACAATTTCATTTTTGAACAACTGAACACTGATTTTGAGGTAACCATTTACATATGTAGCTAAAAAGCGGTTTTCTGCTGACCCTGCCTGCAACAGTACAATGCTGACCTCTGGTGCAGCAATTCCTCCCCCCTTCTCCAGAAAGTGACAACACTGATCGCCACCTGCAGAAAGTAATAGAGTGACTATGCATAAATACCTCATACAACCCCACTTCAAAAATACTGATTTAAAAAACAAAACAAAAAACAGAACTATCATTATTACTGGATATAAGTTTATTCCTTCATTAATGTATCACTTTATCTGTCCAGGAAAATTAAAATACTTTCTGTGGTGAATGAATTCACCATCGACCTGCCTCTGATTTAGACCAAGCTATGGGGTTTAAATGTCTTGCAATGCAAGCAAAGCAACATCAATGCTAGTCATCAAACATTTTAAACTAGTATTAAGTTCCAGTAATGTGCTTTATTGTCCCTGAACTGTAAATGGCTGAGACAGAGTATATGCATGCATTATTTTTAACATGTCTCTGGAAAGCTGAGTCTTGT
This sequence comes from Naso annulatus, assembly GCA_029783625.1. NCBI lineage: Eukaryota > Metazoa > Chordata > Actinopteri > Acanthuriformes > Acanthuridae > Naso > Naso annulatus. The sequence goes on along the minus strand of JAPZDX010000004.1, from coordinate 11,315,255 downwards.
GTGGGGAATTTGCGGCTATTCTGGCAAGACGACTCCTCGGTGCTAACCACATGCAACATGTCACCAAAAGTAAGCTTATGGTTTTTCGTTTGAATTGTTGCCCCTATCTTAAACTCCAACTTACAGCCTGATCACCACCAAAAAATGTTGACAATTTTTGTTTTGCTAACTGTGGATACATAAAATGCATACATTCCATATGTAACATACCAATATTTCAGAAATAAATATCAACATGACGTGGTTCTGATTAAATGTAGGCCTAAGTAAGGTTAATTTTGTCATTCAGGAGAGATGACTGCCAAGCAGGAGACTAGTGTTCAGGACCATTTTGAGTTCAGCGGTTTTAACCTGGATTTTTAGTGACCCTCAGCACATTTTTTAGTTGATTTGTGGCGACCAAAACCAGTTGTTTTTTGTTTTTTGTTTTTTTAACGGGAAAAAAACATTTTCCAGACAGTTTTATGTCAATAATAATAGGCCTTTTTTAACAAGACGACATTAGAGTGAAAGCCTATTTTTTCAAACCAAATCAGCATCTTTTTGTAACCCTAATTAAGTGTGTTTTGTTGCCTAAATCTAAGTATACCTTAACCACAAATTAAGGGTTAATACCTGGGGTATACAGGGGTTGTTAAAAGACACTTTTTTTTTTCAAATATGTTTAGCCTCACACAGACAGCCATCTGTTTCAAGTATTATAAAGACCTGTAAATCTACACAAAAGAAGATTTACGGTACACTCTAGTAATTACATTTATTGTTACAGTAAAGGCTCTTACTGTTCTTAATGCTGTACGCTAAAAACAGTAATTACAGAATACGATTCAGCTCAGTCATTGCAGCGTGACATGAATTTGGCTTTATTTTCCTCCTTTTGTCTGTTTTTTATGCTCCTCAAAAAGAAAAAAAGAAGAAAAAAAAAACAGTCAAGAACCTTTCAAACTGTCAGACCTTAGTGACCTCTGTCCATGCCAAACTGTTTATCCTGCATCTGCATCAGCTTAACCTTGTCAGTCTCCTGCCTTATTACTAATTCTGCTTATTCCATACATTACTAGTGCACGCAGATGGAGAATGTTGAGAAAACTCAGTCAGGCATAACTAATCACTCCTGCAGATTGGTTCCTGGTTTTGACAGGTAGCTCTGGTGGCTTCAGTGTATGATTATGTGCATAAATATCAGTGTGTGCACAGGTTGCCATTGTCTTCGCTGGTTCTCTGAAAACAGACTCGGAGCCAAGGTCATGACATTAACCCTCATTTTTTTCTACCTGCTGGACATGTGTTTTAAGTTTTGCAAAACAATGTGAAAAGTGTTTTGAAAAAACTTTTTTTTTTTTCCCCCTGAGGCAAAAATGTAGCCACCACTTTGAAGGTGGTTTACAAAGGCTTTTAGTATTTTACGCAAAAGAACTAAAACAGTCATTTTATTTCAGCTGCAGACTGATAGTCTGGCAATAACGCTTAATTTGCTTTTATCCAGAGTGCAATAGTCGAAGAGTTAAACTAAAAGCATTAATTATTTTTTCTGTAGTGAATTGAATTAATCAGTCCCACATAGTGATTGTTGGGTGAGTAATTGTCCTGACTCTTTCTCAGAGTTTAGGTTAAATGCACAAACTCTGACACAGATAAAGTTAAAGGTGTTGTCAGTGGTGTGCAGTCAGGTGAGGCAAGGTGGGCAGTGCCTCACCTCGGCTAAGTCAATTAAATTCAAATTTTATTTCAGACACACAGAAAGGTCCACAGCATCAAACAAGATAAAAACAACACCACAATTCATCATTCAATTTAAAAAACAGTCCCAATGCAGACTGTCTCATCAGTGTTTTCTGAGACTTGATGTGTGCCGAGTGCAGCTCTTTCTGGGATTTGTCAAAGCTTCTACGATGCTGCTTTCAGATTCAGCCAGGCGACAAGTAAAACTATACATCAGACGTGATGTGTAATTAGACACTATGAGCATCTTCATACTGCTTCTACGCCACAGGTTAGCTGTATACACATGTGTACAGAAAGCTCTGAATAACAAACATCTCACATAACTAGAACACATACTACACTTAGGAATCAACATGTTGGCCTGAGCATAAGGTTTACAACACTGTCAATAAAAATCTCTGTCATCACTCAAATCATCAGTAAGAAAATGGCCAAGGTATTTTATTTCCTTACATGACATAAGAGGAGCATCACACAAACTAAATGCTGGAAAGACTGATTTCCTGTCCTCCCTGCTTCGAACCATCATGACTTGAGAAAAAAGAAAAACATATCAAAATATTGCTTTTCTTGTAATTTTATTTTACTTTAATTTGGTTTTAATTGCTGTTTTATTGTTGTCAAAAATAAAAATAAAAACATGAAATTAGTTGTTTTGACAATATAATGAATGCCTCCATTCAGGAGATCTTGCTAACAAAGCTGACGTGTGACTGCAGGCAGCTCAGGCAGACTCTACCTCAGCTTCTCTCTGCTCTGTGAATGAACACAAGAAGGTTAAAAGGTTCATGCATGTGTAGTTTTTTTAGTCTGTTTTCATGCTGTCTTCGGTGGGCAACATTGAGACACAATGTGCCTCGGCTTCTAGTCGCTGCAGCATTCTGGTATCGGCTCGTGTGACGCTGCTCAGCCAATCTGGCTGGAGCTTTTAATCCAAAATGGACAGATTTACCGGTATATGTTCATTACACCCGCATACCCGCAGGCGATAAAACTGTCTCAAATCCAATTCCCAGGTTATCATTAATAGCGGCAATGTGAAACAAACACTAGACTACTGTTGGCTAACAGCACTACCCCTAAGCCTGACCATCCCCCTTGTTAAAAAATAACAAATCAGCTACTGGTCTATGTAGTTAATACACAGTAATTGTGTGCATGCTATAATCCACCTATGTCCGTAACTATATTTTTTACAAAGGTGACTTGATTGACTTTGCAGTGGTCTTAATACTGAGCTATACCTCACATGTAGTTTTGTATGCACACACTATGCGGTTTGAGCTCTGGCTGATGCTGCCAACCTAGCCAAGAACCTCACTGCACGTTACAGGGTGCTGTCATCAATGTGTTCAGATATAATATCCTAACTGTTGCCGTCTCATTTTCGGCAGGGAAGCTATTTCAAGGGGAGACATTAGTCTGCAACTCCGCTTTTCAGTGCAGAGTGGCTCCTCTTGTAGTTGTATGGCTCCAGCCTGACAATGCAATCCACTGTTCGTTTTCATGCACTCAGCCTGGCAGCAAAACCACATCTGAATGCACGGAGTGGTCTCAACAGCCCTGACGGTAAATGCGGTACATCACATAAAGACCAACTGGAGAAAATTCACACTTTTCAATTTTTAAATGGCATGGGAAATTTATAAAAAATCTCATGATTTGGGTGTATCTACTCATAAGGATGCTCATTAGGATGTCAGGTCTGCCAGCAAAAAAACATCATGGTGTCTTTACCACTTTTACTTGCAAGTCAAAAACAACCTGTTTTAATTTCTTGCACAGATAAATGTATTTCATTCAGCATTGTGCTGCCTTGCTTGCCTCAGTGTAATGAACTTTTAAAAAAGAAATAAATCTTGTCTTGCATAGTCACAAGCTGCCCAGCCCTAATATCACAGAGATAATCTGTGAGACTTTGACTAAGTAGTAGGTCTATCTGCTGCAAAACATTTTTCATACATTATGAGATGACCTTTTCATTTCAGGACTCCCATTTTTCTTATTTTTCCATCTCTGTCTCTCTCTCCTTTTTTTTTTTTTGGACCACATTTCACTATATTACCCAAAGATTTTAGGTGAAAAGATTGGCTTAGCAGGAAGGATGGATCAAAATAGATCAACATAGAAGGCAACTGGGAGGTCCTACTGTCATTACATCTTCCTAAATCATTAATACACTAATGGAGGTAGAGGTAAAGTTGAGTTCTCACTATGACCCTAAAGGTGACTAGCAGAGTGCAGGTCAGGATATTGTTGGTAAGCTCACAATAAATCCAAGTTATCAAGCAAACTGATCGTTTCCTGCAATTTGAGGCATGGCTCTCTTATGCTATTATTAAGCTGTTAGTTGCATAAGCAGGATGTATCAACATCTGCGCTCAAGAGATAAGTTTACCATCATTTATACATTTTTATGACATCTCCTCAAATTCACTTTTTTTGCACAAACTTAAGTTCCTTCCTGTAAGAATACTGCCAAGTTACTGTAGGTGGCATATGAATTTTAGATGGTTAGCACCAAAGGGCACGTTGCAAATCCAGTTTTCTTATCCATCACTCTTGTGCTGTGAATGACACGGATGCTGACACATCAGGCTGACGTCGAACACACTGCAATGAAACCTTTACAGCTGACTGACGTGCACATGTCAACATGCACACATTCTGTTCCTGAATAAAGTTAACAATAATAATGATAATAATAATAATAATAATAATAATAATGCTTTAAATAAAGAAAAACAGCATTATTAGTTTGTACAAAGAATCCAAAAGAAATTAAGCAGCAGTTTCCATAATAATACTCTCATTACACAGTTTTTTAAAAAAGTAAAAGTAAAATTATGCCTACATTTTCTTTGTATAGCCAACATTTTATGTTTGTGGATGAAAAGAAAAAAAAAGGCCAAAGTGACAAATAAGAAGAAACTGTCAAATAAAATCATTGATTCACTCTCTCTTCTCTGAAAAATATTCAGTTGCCTCAAAAAGGCAGAGTGAATAATTCTGAACCCCAGCAAAAACTACATAAATAGCACCAAGGGCTTGTTGTGACCTGGTGTGTGAGGTATGTGGATGCATTGAGAAAACTGAATACCGTGTTTCAAAATCGTGTTAAACCCTAGCTTACTAGCTAAGCGGGCACATACGTTCTTTTTATATCATAGTACCCATGAGTCCTCATAGTACACAAGAGTCCTCCAGCTGATTGGGGTTGTAAAGGTGTATGTTTGTGACTTCCTCTGGCTTCACTGGCTGTCTTCCTGCCAGCTCCCCTCACCCATGAACGGTATTACATAAATTATTGATATGGCTTTTTGGATCAAAATCAGGATGTACAGTCTTCATAGTGTGTTTGTGATGCTCAGAAACTACTCATCATTTTCAAGACTTTAAGTTTTGGAACAATTTGGAAAAAGTGTTTTAAGTAAGTGTATGTGCTGAAATAGCAGAAGCTGCCAGTACACCAAAACATCCCAGCCATTGGGGCTTTGTCACAGCATACACTGCAGAGGATATGATTACATTTTAGGAGTAAAAGTATGGTCACTGTAGGTCCTCTCAAATATGGTAATAATGTCTTGTGTGTGTGTGTGGGTGGGTGTGTGTTTATGGGAAATCTATAAAAGCAAAGCATGGCACTCTGGAGAAACCTGATTAGGTCTGAGTTGGGCTCAGAAATCAAAATTAATTTGGGAGATGCTCCGGCTCTCTACCATTACCTGAGGCAGACCCATTTAGTTAAGAAATAGCTGCTCAGCCTCACCATGAGCACAGTTAATCTAGACTAAGCTGATACAGGCGCTCTATTGGTCGCTAGTGCACTAGATATGAGGCTGTGGTATGTGGAGTAATTAACATCCGTAGCTGTATCGCTGGAAACATTCCTCATTGCCATGGTCTCTGAATGCAGGTAGAACATTAGTTTGGCTTTAGTGTCAAGGCCCACACAAGAGAATTCATTCTGTACAGACATTTTCTCTTATCTAATCAATAATTCGCTTGCTTGTTGTCTGAGGTTATATGTTTGAAAAGTTAGTCATTAGGGCCTAATGGGTATTCATGTGTTTCTGCTGGTCATTCATTAGCCAAACGTAAACCCAACTGAGAGCTGCCTGTGTCTTCATGCATTCACATTTGTGCGGTGCTTTGGCATGCAGTGATAATATTTACATTATTCCATTTCTCCCCAGGACTTGGGTTTGAGAGAGACACGCTCCTTTGTACATGAACACAAGCTCCAGTGGGACTTGTGCTTTTACCAATTCTCTCTTATCTTCTTTTTTACTCTCTTTGATGGCAGACAGGGTGACATTTTCATTTGCTAAACTTACAAAAGTACTACAAGGATGCAGCTGAAGTGTTTTACAATAGGACAAACCCATAAAAAGGGGTAGAGATAACTGAAAAGGTGACATTGCATTATTTATTCTCTACAATCGTGAGCACCTATATTTAATGATAGCTATGCCTCAGTCATAGTTAACTAATGGAGAACTAAAACATAATGGCTCAACAACTAAAGGCAAAGGACGACCTACCATTTGGATTGTCTTGAATAAAAGCAAGTTTTGTTGATATTGAAGTAAAATCAAATATTTTTGTGTGTAAAAAAAAAAAAAATGTGTGGACACTCACTTTCTACAAAGACTCTTTCACAATTTATTCTTTAAGTATTTGGTAGATAGAAAGACGTTAGTCTGAAGCTGTGTGTCCACACATCCCTGAGCCTTAAAATTAAGCTCAATAAGCGAGCCTTTACTCCAAACATTCACAACTTTCAAAATCAATCTGCTCAACGTCTCTCATGGGTATAAAATCTTGTTATCGATGGATAAGAGATAGCCACAGATGTGATTTAAGGGGATATTCAGCCAATCTCAGGACCCTTTTATTTAATTTTTTACTAAGCAACATGAACAAAATACCCATCTGCTATTGACAACCGACAGCATAATGTCCCACAGGACATTTGCGATGCTTCAAATTGCTACCAGCATTGTTCCTTAAAGGTTTCTGTTCCAGAGTAACGTCCATTCAGAAATATGCTATAAAAGCTGAAGGATAGTCCAGCTGTAGCAACTTACATTCAGAAATGCTTGCTGTTAAAATTAAGCAGAATTAAGGACTTGACTCAGACTTGTGTCACAACATTAATGACTGTAGACTTGACAAGACAAAATCGAAACAGACTTGCAACTCGACTTTAACACCCATTACACGTGACTTTACTTGATTTGAGTCTTTTGACCTGAAAATACTTGATACCATCCCCCAAGCTAAGAGACAGAAAAAGTGTGCCACCCATCAATTTATCTCAATTTATTGCTGGATCAACCATCATTAATGCTGTTTATATCAGGCAAGTCAGTGGTTAATTCTCCAAACCTACTTTATTTTCCCCTGAAAAGAACTATCAGTGTTACCTTCAGTAAAATTGACTTGTTCAGAACTTGTAACTTAAAAGTTTGGGACCTGGAGCTTGTAGTGAGACTCGTTAGTCTTGACTTGGGATCTGACTTTGGATTTGCCTGTCATGACTCAGGACTTGAGCGCAAACACTTGAGAATTACTTGTGACTTACGAAACAATGACTCGACCCACCTCTTCTATTTAATGCAGAACTAATCCTTTCATTTGGAAACATCCAGGTAGCAGTAGGGTTAGCTGGGTCCACTTAAGCAGAATACATTTCCCTTGCAGGAAGAAATAATTTATCAAGCAATTAATATTTCATGAAGGGAACTGACACATCATTACAAGGTAAAGTCAGCAGAAAAAGTCAGCAACCTTTCTCAACACTTTTCAAAACTTATATCTATATCAAAAAACCAATAATAGTTTCCTTTCTTTGCAGTTACATTTAAAAAGAGAGGACAACCACTTTGATACAGTGTGTTCTGGTCAATGGGAATTAAAATACCGGTAGCCTGTGAAGAATTTTGAATTAACTGCTGGGTCTTCCTCAAACTACAGCGAGTAAGGACTGTCCTGGAAACCGAGCAGTCTACACGCCTTTGCACACTGAGTCCATTTTTGTCGCAGGTTAAAAAAAATACAACCTCAAGCTGTGTCATTATTTTTTTCGGAACAGGTTGGATTTTTTTTTTTTTTTGCATCCGTCAAAATGGTTTAAAATTAATTAACAAGCAAATTAATTAATAACCGAACAGAGAGAGAGAGAGAGATTGTGTGTGTTCCCCTACCTCAAACGTACTGCCAGCTGCTGCTCAGGATCAATCGGTTTGCGGAAATTGGTGGTCTTCTTATTGATGTGTGGTTCCAGTACAGCAAGCAACGTATCGAACTGGACCGCTGACATCCTGAAACACACCTGGAAGCGATTGCGATATTTCCGCAGCTCCTTTACCAGCAGGTGGAGCTCTCCTTGCTCTTCTCTTGTTTTTAAAATCAGATGAACCTAGTGTCTTCGTTTTCTTTTTTCGATAAGCGACAGAACCAGAAAATCCTCCTCACTGCCTGACAACTCCATTTTTTATTTGCACTGTGAATTTTCGCAATAAATAGAAAAATAAACACATCAGACTCAGTGTGCAAGGTTTCTTTTTTTT
>JAPZDX010000004.1:11288943-11301362 GCA_029783625.1 Naso annulatus | reverse complement strand
ATCTGTCTCCTCTCGCACTCCCTTCTGTGTGAGTACTATTAGCTGCCTGTCATTAGAAAGCATCCACTGTCTCTACTGACTCCTGTAACTGAACAGCTGTGTGTTATGATTTTCTCTGTGGCCTCAGACCAATGCAGACATGTCATCGCCATCTGCTGCTGCCTGGTCCAAAGTGTCACAGTCAGCCAGCCGGGTGCCGACGCGGTCTGAAAGTCTAACACTGGAGCAGAGCAGCAGCAATTCATCTGATTTCAATTTTCAGCTTTTTCAACAAATAATGTAATTTTTCAAAACATCTGCTATGCCTGAGACCAAAAATATTTCTAATTATCTTTTTGTTTGCCACTACACAGAATTTATTACCACAAGCATATTCTGTTCTTTGCCAAGCCCTGCATGTATGTGGCATTTGATGCAATCTGCAGTCCTGTGTTTGTGTATGTACATCTACACCTGTCAGATAAACATCTCTGATGAAAATGTTTTCCCACATTTGACAGGGTTGTTATGGAACTGCTGCAGCACAGAAAACAGAAATTATCCACATTCTCTTGGCTTATCAGGTTCTCGTGTGTCTGTGCAGGTGCCCATGAGAATTTTAATCACACACAATCTGTAGGTAGTACAATAACTCCGCTGTATGAGGGAAAGCTATTACATGAGCTGATACGCGGTGCTACACAAAGCGTTGTATCCCTGCAATCAAACTTGTTGGCCCTTTGGTGACAAAAAGCATGAAGGCTATAATTTATGTTAGTTACTTCATCATTTAGCAATTCAAGAGGCTCAGAGGTTGATTTTAAGAGGAACACACACCACTAGCGTCTTTGTCTTTGTAATTATACCATTGACCCTTTACTCGTGGGTGATGGGAAAAGGAACACTAAGAAAGGAGAGAAGGATATTCACATGGATGCCTCTTGATTTGATTCTACTACGACTACGGGCTCTGTGGTCTCTCCGGCTTGAACTGCATGAACCCGGGTGTGACACTAAAAGACCAGCTGTCCTTTGCTGCCAACATCATTAATACCCCTTTTCCACTGGTCAAAAAACCTGTGTAAACCCGCTAAGAGTGGGGTTTTGTGCGCAACGGGAATGCATGCACTTGCCATTTGCAGCAAACACAGCTTTTTCTCACCTCGGCTTGGCTCAGCTCTTAATGTAAACTTAAGACCCAGTTAAACGCGCTAAATTCTGACGTATATTCCAATGGCTTCTTTTCCCTCTACATCTGGTGCATCATGTCACAGTATTTAACAATAACTGGCAATGTGCTGATAATGATTTCTGCTTGACTTGTGTCTCTATAAGCATAGAGCATTTCTGTTGAGACAAGCTTATAAATTGGCAGTGCAATGTGCCACTCTCTCTGGTTAAAAGTCAATCTGTCTCACCCAGCAGACCTTTCTCTTTCCCTGCAATCAAGTTAAACAAAAAAATTATCCAGCCAGATCCATTCAACATACAGAGATTGCTTTGTAGCTGCGGGCATAAGAGTCCAGTGCACACACATTATTTTGTGACACACCAGTTTATCAACGTGCATGACTCATATTTCTCTCTGCATTTGACAATATTGTCTTGTCAGTCATATTTTGTCATATCGCTTCACTCTTTCATACAATATGTGAGCAAAACGAATGTACTGTGAAGCGTTTCCACCCAGATCCAACCTCTGTAAAGCGAGACGCCCAGATTGATTTCTGATACATCTGCATTTGTCATTAATCACAGTTAAAATCGAAGTTGACCGGCATTTGTCTCACACATCACAACCACGTGTCCACACAATGCAGCTCTTTTATGGAAATATGACGCTTCAAATAAAATTCACAGACAGGCTGCCTCGTCTGCAAGAAGTGGGGACGGGGTCAACAGATGGTTTTTAGTGGGTCGACTCATGTTTGAAAAACCTGTGTAGACCCGCTAACTTTGGTGAAAAAGCAGTATACGACAAGCCACTCTTGCAGATTCATTCTTCACAACATTTTTCTTCACACAGAAGGCAGCACATGTCCAGTCAGCACTTTCTTCTTCTTGACCCATAATCCTGAAACAAGCTCTTGGCTGGTGTGCCTGCAAGTGCTGCCCGACCTGTGCAGATCATCAATCAATCAATCAAAGTTTATAATAGGCTCAGGGTCCAAAAGAGACAAGACATACATAAAACAAAAAAATGCTTTATAATAAAATACATGGAGTGCATGAGATAAACACAAGTACATAAAACATCAAGGCAATCAAGTTAATCAATGACCTACACGCAGACGGCTGTGCCAGTGTCTCCATAGCTGAGACTGGTGACATGTCATCCAGACTGCAACTCACACTACACTGTACTAACAGTGGCTGCTTGATTCTGATTCAAGACACTGCATAGTGCTCAGGCCCAGTCTTTTTTTTAACCACAAGCCATCCACCAATGCTAATGCTAATTCGGCCTGCCGTTCCCTCACTTCGAGAATGGCAACAACATCACGACTGTTTGTCTCGGGTTGACATCAGGACAGCAGACACACAGCACATCTTCCGTCACAGACTGTAAACTCATCTATTCAAAATGATCTTTCATTGTTTTATTTACAGCACTTTAGAATGCACTTGTCGTTAGTTGCTTTGGATAAAAGTTTCAGCTGAAAATATGTAATGTTGTAAAATGTGCTTCATCGTGCTTTGACAGCTTTGTGCATGGCTTTGTTGCCTCTAATCATTCTCAGACTTCATAATTTATTATTATGTACATTTTTTTGCCCATACCTCAATGACTCTTTACTGCTTTTGTTGAGTTATTTCTTTGAATACCCCTGTTTAAAGACAGCCCGAAGCAGTATTTCCATAGTAGGCCTATTTAATTGCCATGTTTTGACGTATTTACATGTGAAAGGGCTTCAAACAGGATGTAGAGGTGGGATATAACTTTGGGAGGAATTTTATTGGAGAAGACTTAAACACGCACCGCTTCACTATCCTGTTGGTAACAAAGACAGCTAGCTAGCTAACTACCTACCAACCATATTGGTAACTTTACCGCTAACATAAGTATTTTACTCTGAATCCATCTGTCTCTTACTAAATCTCTCTCTCAGTCTGTCTCTCTCTGTAAATGTCTGTCTCCCTGTCTATATCTATTTAAGTCTGTCTCTATCTGTCCCTCTCTCTCTGATAAATTTTTGGTCTTGGCCGCCTGAAATATGAATTATTATTCACAGGTAGATGTCATGATACGATTGTTAAAAAAAATCTGTTTTTTCTCATTTATGTAATAATTAGGCAGATTTTGTTTAACATGGATAGAAAATTGTAGACTTTGAAGCAAGAATAGGCATATATTGTTAAATAGGTGCACACTATGACTGGAGCTATAATCCCAAAGGATTAAAAATGCGTTTTGATTTCATCTCGACTTTAGCATCACAGCAAGAGGATTCTGCTTCTTGTCCGTTATACACCACACACTGAGAGGACAAAAACTGAAGAAATGATAAGGATAGGGTGCAGAGACTCAGGTAAGTTATGGACAGAAGCGCTATCAAACAAAAAGAAGAGGAACTGAATAGAGTAAAGCGCATAGGCATGTAGTGAGCGGCAGACTGATGTGTAAAACATTTATTTTATGGCTGTGTGTGTACAGGTACAGTATGTGCTTGTGCACATGAGGATGCCTTTGAGGTTGAGCACTAGAGCCTCAGTAAAGGAGATCCTGTAATGTATTTCATTCGCCTCAACATCTTCCTGGTTAGGTTTTTGTCTTTTTTTTTCTTTGTTGTGCGCTTCAATAAAGTTTCCATCAAAGAACAGAGTCGGAAAGAATTTTCTCCAGCAGCAGGGTGGAATGAGGCAAGAAGAAGAGTGAATAAATTTTCTTTTTCAACATATTTACTTCTCAGATAAGAAGATGCTGCTGAAAATTCAAATGATGGTCACAAACTGTGATGCTTCATTATAATATAAAGAAGTTGCACGGAGTTTTTCATTGGACTTGACAGAAATTGCACTCTATGCTTTTGGGGTTGATTGCAGGAACACTTAGTCATTAGGTATACAGTACACATGCAGCTCTTCACCTCTAGATGTGAGAAACACAGCTAATTCATATTCTGCAGAGATTTCAGGAGCAGTTTATTACTATGCTAAGGGAAAATGAAGAGAATAATTGGACTCAGAATTACTGGCTAAAATGAAGTCTGATTATTTTGATGTTAAACCCATTCTTTGTGATAATTCATTTACTTTTGTCTTTTCCGTGAAATACTTGGACTGGAATTCCAATTTTTCCTCAAACAGCATTGTTCTCGAACCATCCTCTTATCGCAAAACACAGCTTATCATCCTCTGTGCGAATCAATTACGCACAAAGACTTTGGCAAATTTACACAGCAGGGCATTAGCTTTGATGAGGGAGCCACATATCCAAACTATTTACCTCTGCAATGTTTACCCTTTCTGTTTATCATCCAAAATACATTACCATTTTTTTTACCCTGCCCATCTTCAATTCTTCATCACTAGAGCATTACAAAGACATTTGCCACACTGTATACATTTTCATTAAAATGCTCTTTCGCTTTTCAAAATGCATGAATGTCTTTAATTTAAGTGAGGAGGCAGTGAAGCGCTGCAAAGCTTTAATTTCGGTTTCTTATGACCCCTCCCTCTTCTATTTCACACACTCTCTACTCCCAAGGGAAAGACACGGAGAGGAAGAGATTTGGGTGTTTCAAGGCAGGGCCTCGCCCACCCAGAAAAAGCTAACAAACCTCAGCAATAGAGCATGAAGGGGGAAGAAATGCTTATATTTGTATAAATTAGCTAGCAGCATAAAAGGCAAGGTCAAAAAATGTCAGCACTCACATGGGCTGAGCTGTGGGGAGATGGCGGCAGTATATAAGAATTTAAATCAGATGCTGCTTTTTTTTTCCTTCTTTAACACACATTATACAGGCTCTGTGGCTTCACTATCACAACGTGTCCCATCCTATCCCCTGCTCCTGTCCTTTGCAAACCCTCCACCTGCCAAATACTTGTCAAATTATTTTTACTCTCTCTGTTCTGATGTCATGAATACACAGAAAAACACGGAGGCCTCAAGCAGAAATGTAGGCTACAAAGTACTTTCAGACACGTTTTAAGGATAATTTACACAGTGTCTGCTGGTTTGCGCGAGACGGGTAGCAATACCAACCCATTAATCATAGTCAAGTCTTATCTCCCCTTCTCCTATCAGCTCAGCCAGGGGGAACTAAGACCATCTCAACGGACCCTTCAAACAGCCACCTTTACATGGTTCTTTGAATTTAACCTTTAGAGTAAATTCATGGACATACATTCAGCGTCTGACCATCTAATTTCACAAATATAGTAAGCAGCAGCCACTTCTTCCACATTAAAATACCCCTAAGGTGATAAACAATGCAACAGTGGTTTTGGATCTCTTCAAAACAGATGGTTTTTCATGTTGTTTGGCAATAAGGAATTGTCAGAAGAACATCCAGCACAGCAAAAATAAATAATGCCAATAAAATTGGCCTGTGGATTACTTTGGCATCAGATGAAAGGGTACATATATCTGTGTTAAAGGGACATGTTTATGGCACTGGCAGTTATTAGAAGGACTCTGCCTTGAGGGGATTGACTGATCCTTATTATATTTGCTACAATATTTTGTAATAAGAAAAATTATGCTTACTTAAAGGGATACTTGCACATTTTGGAAAATGTGTTAATTTTTTGCTTTCTTTCAAAAGTTAAGTAGAATGAGAACACTGACACGCCTGCACAGTAAATAAGAATGGCAGCTGGACTATAAAAAGTCCATATAATGCCGCCCCAGTGCGTTATTTTAAATAGCATGCCGATGTTACAAATGTAAAGAGGCATGGTGGGTGTGACATGTCACACAACTTTGTCAGCGTTGAGTTTAACACATGACATATGACAGCATTTTCTAAACAATAACAATTGCATAACATGTGAATAACAATCATTTTTTATGCCTCAAGGCCAATTTCATTCTCTGCTTAGAGGACAAAGAGATCCAGGAGCTTAATTTGCAGACATTTTCAGTTACTTTCCTTATCCTTGAGTTAGCAGCAAACTCTTGCTAGATGTTTTTTAAATCTCCCACCAGTGGATTGCACACAAAACACGACATCAAAAATACATCCCAGAGCTCTACCGTACAGAAGTCAATTTGTGCTGTTACTACCTTTCTTACGGGCAAAACAACTATGACCTTCTATTCTGCCTTTGTAAAAACATAGTCTGTCACCTCTTTTAAACAGTTTGTATGACTTAAATGAGATATAAAGTGTTAACTACTTGTTGTGCTGGTGGATGGATTTTGTCAGTTGCTTTGCTTTAGCTAAGCTAACTGGCTGCTGGCAATAGCTTGTTTTGACTGTACAGACGTTAGAGTGATTTCAACCTTCTCATCTCATACTCGGCAAGAAAGTGAATGAAGTGTTTCCCAAAATGTCATTGATATACATCACTGTGAAAGCTTTGTTTTTGTCTCTCTGCTAGAATTAGGATAGCAAAGTCAGCACGCACGCCGTCAATTCAGCCTGCCAAGCACAGTTAGCATCAGATCATGTTTGATTCCTGTCAGCATTGGTAACCGCAACTCGCTTGGCAACCCGTTCCCTTTAGCACTTCTACTAAGGCTGTACCTCACTTGACCCGTAACACTGTTTGGGAATGTGCAGTCATAACATGTTATGTCCCAATCATAACATCTGTGGATAGAAGCATATGGGAAAGCTCTTATTATGAACACTAATGACAGCTGAAGCCTTGAACTGGAGAGGACGAGAGCCTCGGAAGAGCAATAATATGCACATTGTGATTTTTATTTCTCCTCACCGCTCAGGTCAGCTGTTGGAGTTTTAGAGGTTTGATTTGGCTCACATAAATCTGTCGCCCCAGTGGGCAGCTGTTCGGCGTGGCCGCTTTTTGTGTCTCCGCAAGGTCGTGTGGGAACTAAATGGCAGGGGTGGGAGCCCAACTCTCACTTTAATGCTAACTTGGCTCTAAAAAGCTGGCATGTAGACACACAATGGTGATGGGAGGAGAGTTTGTCCTCACAGAGTCAATGGATGAGGAGGCTTTTATAGACACCCATTCAGCGTCTCTCCATTTCAATACAACACAGGGATTACGAAGCTGAACTTCACCCAACTTCACAGTTTTATGTAGATTTTGCACATCTTGATAGCTTTGCTAGTTTTTAACTTTTGAATTTTGCCAACTCACAGGCTATAAACAACGACCTTCATCTAACAGGGCTAATAATGTAGTCAGTGTTTGATTTGCTCCTTTCGGTGGCGTTCAATATAATCAACATGTTTTGCCGTTGGACGGCCACGGTCTGCTGAAAATTGGCTGTGCCTGACTGTCTGGAGATGGTAATGTTACATTTAAATACAGATTAATCATAAGAGCCTAATTCATCACTATGACAGCTGTGAAAACATCCTGCCAAGCCCCCATCCACTCCTTCTTCCTCTTCGTCCCCTCCGGTCTTTTCAGATTCCCCCTTAAAAAGGACCACTTTTTGAAAACGGCATGCATGGCTGTAGAATATGTATTGCTGTGAGGATATTCATATGCTAATAGCTGTGGAGCTGAGAGTGCAAAATTAACCAAGCTTGACAGAGGCCCATGTGACCCCAAGAAGATGTCGGGAGAGCAGGGAAAACATCGATCATGGGACACCGGCACAGTTGAGGCCAGCAAGGGCTTGGGCAAGATGGATACTCTTTCAGGCAGCACATATAAATCTCTAGGAAGGTTTGAAAATATTGAAATTAGAGCTGAATTATAACAAATAACGCCGGCTGCCCCTTCTCAGGAAAAGTGTCATCTATCCTCCTCCCTCTTACTCTCTGCCTGTGTCAGATTCTGTGTGTGTGTGTGAGAGAGAGAAAGAAAACAAAGAGAAGGTGTTGTGAGACACAGGGACAGAGAGAAAGAGAGAAAAACTTGAGTGTGTGTTAAGCTCGTGTGTTCAGTAATGTGACTCTAAAAGGGGTCGGGGTGTTGAGCTTCTCAGTGTAAGATAGGTTGAGTGCTGTACTGACCAAAACATGACAGGAGACAATGCAACTGATTCATAACCAGCCCATGTGAAGCCACTGTAAGGTGTGTGTGGGAGAGCAAGACAAATATAACCTGAGCCTGTTTCTGTGACTTCACTCAAGCCAGGCTGCACATGACCTCATTTTAGCCTCTCTAAATGCTGTCAGGTAATGGCACCAGAGTGGCGTGCGAGAGATAAAACTACAGCCTGTACAGCAGCAGCAGTAGCAGTAGCCTTAGCATCACCAAGAAGTGAAATGCCCCACTCCTATAAGCACAACATTCACACAAGGCAAATTGATTCATGAATCATTCAAAACTCCCGGCACCTACCTGACAGCGAGGTCTGAAAATGGCTGTCTTTAAGATCTGCTCTGCTGTTAAAAGGGTACAATGCTTTTGATGTACAATAAAGCGTATTTCATCATCATACTCGAGCAGGAGTGCTGGGGCGAACTTTTTGGTTTCATACCAAAAAGCTGACAATTTGAAAAGCATAGAAAGAGTTTAATAGCTGTCCTGAAAGGAGGGCTGAGTGAAAATGATATTCTGTAGTGGTGATATTCTGAGTGTAACTCGCAACAACATATTAATCTGTTCTGTGCTTACACAGACTGATAACATTGCATTATTCTCATATAGATGATACCAGGGAGGAAGTCTAACGTTTCTACTTATTACAGTGTTCAGTCCCTCTACAATACGGATTGTATTTGGTGTGAAAAACAGCCTTTGCACATAGAGTAGAAGCATCCATTTTGCTTGTGTGTCTGTGTGCATGAATGTGCCCGTGTGTGTGTGTGTGTGTGTGTGTGTTTGTGTGAGGGAGAGAGACGTGTGCACCCTTGCTTGCACGCAACATCAGCAGAATATAGATCCCCTAGCTCCCCTGTAAAGGCGGGTTTATCAGTGGCACAAATGCATGAGCTGCACTCTTTACAATCACACCACACACAACGTGCCACAACTTTTGTATGAGCAGTGCAGTATGTGCGGTTATGCGCGTCCAGGTGAGGGACTGTGTTCAAGATCACACGCGTGCATTGCAAGATACTGCATCTGAAACACATGATGTAGTTTTTCACATTTCTCAAGATGAACGCAGCTGTTTCAATTTCTTGTTTACAGCAGTTGGGAAATAATCCGGATATGGCTGCTCAGGTCCAAACTTCCCCACTCCAATCACAGTCCGGGATGGCAGCAACAATTTATTTCCTGAATGTGAGGTTTAACTCATTTGCGAGCTCTGCTCTGATGATGTTTCACCTCAGGGAAAAGATGACTGACTTAGAGAAAACTGAGTGTGTAAATCTGAACTGCACAAATACTGCACAGAAGTCAGTTTGACCACTTGAATATTTCTTGAAGCTTTTTTTCTTTTACCTATGAAATGGCACAAATTTGAACCTTTATATGAAAACTTGATCAAATTGGTGTAGTTCACAGGCCAGTATTTCACATTTTCATGATGATAATTTGTCATGTCCTTGATGTGTAAAAGCATTCAGTGATAAGTTCCCTGAGCAACAACATAGATGACAACATATGTAACAAACTGATTAACTACTTTTCTCTAGTAAGTGCTTTTTTTTTGGTTTTTTGTTTTATTTTTTGGTTTTTGATGTATGCACATTGGCTGCAAGAGGGTAGTGTGCAAGGGGTTGTGAGTTCTAGTGATACAGAGGGGCGAGTGTTTCTGTATCTCAGCATGTTTCAGGAAACCACCACTGCAGCTGTTAAAAAAAAAAAAAAAAATCAATACCCTCACCTTAGGCAGGCTTTATGCCTTTTTTTCTTTTTTAAAGACTACCACTCTCCCAGTGGCTACAACTGTCTAAGACAGTCTAAGTTAACTTCAGATAGGCTCACACCAGATTTTACATGAGGGAGTAGTTATGTAGGTTTGAGTCATCAGCAGTTCAGCTCTTGCTCACATCACGGCAGATGAGCACAACAGGAGAGGTGCAAAATGTACAGACATACAAAGGTTGCTAGGTGCTCTAAACTGGACAGGTCAACGTAACGTTGATGCCACAATGCGGT
Source organism: Naso annulatus (assembly GCA_029783625.1). NCBI lineage: Eukaryota > Metazoa > Chordata > Actinopteri > Acanthuriformes > Acanthuridae > Naso > Naso annulatus. The sequence continues at coordinate 11,291,240 of JAPZDX010000004.1, read as the reverse complement.
ATAAGAGAGCTGTATGGACAGGAAAAGATTCTGTAATAGACTTGATGAATCTCTAAGCACATGCAGTCAGAAAATATTTAAGTTGTTAGCAATTTTCTGTTTGTGTGTTGTTTTGGCTCCGTCCCAATGAAAATGAAGCCAACACTTTGATGTTAGAGTGCTAATAATCGGCTGCAATTTTAGAGAGTTTGTAAAAAATTACATGAATTGTGTAGGAATATTAGATTTTCTTTTATAACATATTCCACTCTACTGTTTGCATCATAGAAATGTCAACACCTCCAACTACATTAAAAGCTGAAATTCAGTGCTTCAGCCTTCAAGAAATTTGAAATTCAATGTCCTCCAGAGGGGGAAAAAAAAAACACCAAAAAACAATAAAAACATCTCAACGCTGGACTGTGTGTTTGAAAGAGAAAAGCAAAAATCTCTCCATACACAATACAGATTCACGTGTATGTGCTCTACAGGTTTGTTTGTGCCGTGGGCCAGACAAAGGCCGGTAATGAACTGAGGTCATGGGGTGTCACCAATGTGCACCCACTAGTAATTGATGTAAAAGGAGGCATTAAGCCCTGCTTTGGAGCCAACCTCTCCCTGCCTTTCCATTGCACTGCATGCCACGCAGCCTGCTCAGTATTTATTGAGACACCTCCAAAGCAATCTGGGATGGCAGGCACAGATGGCTCCTCTAATCCAGGTAAATTATCTTTGAACCTTTCAGAGTAAACAGACGTGCCATTCTCCTGAAGTCTGCACTCTTATCGGCATGAAAAGGGCGGTGGATGCGGGCTGTGTGTGTGTGAGCACATGCGTGCATGTGCAACACTCAAGAAACTGTATATACAAAAATTAACAGGGGCTCTGTGAGAATATGACTGTGCATGTAGCACAGTTACTGATGTGAAAATGTTGGCCAGCAAATCTAAGAAAAACTCAAAGCATCTTCGGTTTGCTGATAGTAAACGTTTCCGCACCGCAAAGGATTAGACTTTTAAAGATCTGCTTGTGGTTCAGAGCTAAAACTCTGGCAGTTTCAGAGGAATAATCCAGCAAATCTTTTTTGTGAAGTCGGACTTTTAGAAGAGGTGTAAAACAAGCACCCATCTGTAGCTGTTCACTAACATTTTGAATAAATTGCACTTGCTGTAACTGACTGGCATCTGCTGCTCCATTCATGCTTCATTATAACAGGCTCATTCATCAGCTGTTTGGCTACCGGCTGACCAGCGATCCAATCACATCAATGTGGGCTCACAGCACAGTCATTACAGACACTCACCATTAATATGCTGATACAATAAATGCAGATGTTGTTTGAAGTTCCTGCCATCACCTGGTCAGGTTTATGTGCAAAGCTTTTGCTACCGCTTTATTAAACTTAGATTTTAGCATTATTTCAGATAAAATCTTTATATGCATCTGTATTTTGACTCAAAATATTAGTGGGAGTCCATAAAAACAGATTAAACTGATTGTTGAAAGCTATTTTTTTCAAAGAGATTGATGTATTCAACAGTAATACATGGCAGTAGTTGAATTAATATAATGCAAACATAACCATGAACTGATCAAGCCCAAAGAATAAGTTATGCAATTTCACATTAAATTCACTTTAAGGCTGCAGTGTTCATACAGTAGACAAAAAGCAAGTGAGACAGAAATAACAGAAGTAGCATACTGCTTTGTGGAAAAGTTTTGTCTCTCCAGTTTCTATTCACGTGGAATGTACTGTAACAAGTACAGAGAAAGCAGTGTGCCTAAAGCAAATAACTATATTTATATAATACCGCAGAGAGCACAGAGAGCTGGACATGGTAGCTTATTAGGCCAGCACAGTGCAGTGCAGTCTTCCTGCCTTGGCACTCTTCTAGGTGGCTGAAGCAAGATCCATTTGAACAGGAAGGAGTCTGATGTAGGCCAGAACAAGTAATATCAGCGTTTCTGTGTTGCGCCTTGGAGGGACAAGGCAGAAGATGCTCTGCAGCTGTGCCAGTGCACGATACAAGTGGCAGGACGAAAGGAGTTGTCAAAGATGGAGTTCAGTTTGGTCCTCCTCCTCTCTTGTGCCAAGGCCTCCAGGGTGTTCAGACTCAGCCTTACAACAAAGACGGCCTACACCACCAGCTTGTTCGTCCTGCCTGCATCCCCCGGCATTGACGTTTTCTCCCCAGCACACCACTGCACACAACAGTGTGCTAGCCAACACAGATGAGTAATCTGAAAAAAAACGTCTTCGAGAGGACACACAATGCACACAGTTCACAGTGTCTCCATGTTATCGGCACAGTCCAGAA
>JAPZDX010000004.1:11111837-11122737 GCA_029783625.1 Naso annulatus | reverse complement strand
AATTAACTCCTGTTAAAAAAGAAAAAAGAAATAAAACAATGCATGCAGGGCAGAATTAAGAAAAAAAACTCTTGCTAGTTTTTAAGACTCCAGAAAGAGCAGTCAAATTCCACGACCACAAGAAAATCATTAAACCACATTTTAATTTTTACAGTAAAAGGTCTAAAATGCACAAAGAGGAGCAGTTAAAAGTGTTCCCTTCAATCTGCGAGCTCATCCTGAGGCTCAGTAAACAACACTTAGTTCTTTCAGCTCACTACTAAACACAAAGAACACAAACCCAGTAAGGAGCCCCAAAATATTCAAATATTGTGCAATTATAATATGAATAATTCATGGAGAATATATACACACACAAGCAATTAGTTTAATGGTTTAAAAGAATCAAACTTAACTCACTGTAAAATATGTTTTCCCCCCACTTGTTTTCATAACAACAGTTTATTATTTCCGTTTTATTTCTTGATAGAAGTTTGTATTTCAAAATGACCCTTTTCAAGTGTCTGTTTAGATTTCACAGCGGCATCTTTCCCTGTTTATTTTTCATGCCGCTTTTTATTTCATAATGTCACATTTAACGACAGTGGTGTCGTCTCTGCCCTCAGCTGTGACCTCATCAAATGTGCCCTGCAAGGTAAGCAGCACGAGCCTTGTTAAGCTTCATGAGGGAGACGTTTAGATCTGTATCTGTGTCTCTTTACAGCAGCAGCAGCAGCAGCTAGATACTCAGTTCAAAATGGCTTTCGTGTTGATGCTCTAGCTCTGCTGTCAAACTTTTTCTCATCAACGACCCTTAAACTAACACAAATTAGACCACAGACCCCCATTCAATTTGAGAATTTTGCTCTCAGGTGTCTAATTAGAGAACGTTCACGCAACCCATGACTGAAATAGTCATACATTTTATAATTGTGTTATGGATGGATTAGAAATCATTCCCCTTTTCGGCAGACCCCCTGGGCGTCCCACGTCCCACTTTGAAAACCACTGCTCTAGCATACAAGTGCCAGCTGGCTTTATTTGGTAGCCATTGTTGCGCTTGCTACTTTAGGAAATGAAGGTGGTGTATTTGGCTAAAAGGTGAGAGGGTTGTGTGCCTTTTCTGCACATCCAGTTCTTAGTAGTGTTGTTGAAACCCTGGTACTTACAAAATATTTGCAGTATAAGTTGTTTCTCCAGTACCAGTAGAAAGCAGTAGCATTTAACATGTACTGATTCATATGATTAAATGCACACTCACACTCCGCGGCCCCTATAGTCCATGACTGGATCAGATCTTGACAGTGTGCGCTGCAGCAAAGCCTGCCAAGCACGCAGACTTATCCATACCAACCAGCCACTATGGCCTTATGCAGAGATGGCCTCGTCAGACTGGGTGCTCGAAGATGTTGCACCTCTCTATGTTGTCAGGTGCTTGCAGGTTTACCTTTACTTGTTTTCTACCTGAAGTTTATCAAGATGTTTTGAGCAGCACACCGCAGTTCTGTTTTTTTAAAACAACGCATGGATAAATTAGAAACCTATTAGTTGTGAGAGAGTGCACAATGACTGATGTGACTGACCTCAATGTGAAAAAAAAAACAAAAAAAGCACGACATGATAGAGACTCAGGGAAAAGAGTTTGTCTGCGGTAAATACATATAAATTCTACTTTCAAGCAAGAGACATGACAGGTGCATTTCCTATACACTGAACACATTATAGTAGTATTAGAGACAGATGCAATACCTAAAAATTAAAGTAATCACACTTAAATACTTTTGCACAACATGCGAGATTTCAAAATAAAGGTAATCACACCTAAAACCTTTGCACAACATGTTAGATTTCAAAATAAAAGTAATCACACTTAACCTTTGCACAACATGCGAGATGTATTTATTAATATTTATTATGTTATTTATTATTTCTTGAGAGGGAAAGTCGATGAGATACAGACAGACAGAGAGACAGAGAGACAGACAGACAGACAGAGAGACAGATAGATAGATAGATAGATAGATAGATAGATAGATACATAGATACATATATAGATAGATTGATAGATAGATGCACCAATGCACTAACACTTGAAATGTTTCCGCTGTTTTTATTGTCTGAAGTAACTGTGTGGGTTTGTATGGAAGGATGCACAGAGACAGCACATCATGAGCCCCAGAGAGGATTCACAGATGCAGACAGTGAATCTTCCACCACCAGAAACCTGCTGGGATTTGAGTTTAAAAACCTCTGATCCATTGCTGAGAATCCTCGTCGTGCCCAGAAGGCTGATTTGTTTTTCATACAACAAATAATGCAAGGATACACAGACAGATATTTAAATTAGATTAGATTCCACACAGAGATATTATCACATGAAAGGCTTTTCAATGGCATCCAGCTAATTCTGTTTTATTTATCAAAATGTAGACCTAATGGGCAGAGTGAAAACTACAGAGTGAACACTTTGGTGGGAATTTGTTATTTTTTAGACATGTTGCCACATAACTTAGTGTAGAACGTAATAAAACGTAGATACCTTTACTTCAGGTACTCAGACCAATAAATGCAATACTGCAATTCAGAGGGAAATGTACCTTTTGTTCGATTACATTTACTTGAAAGCTGTAGTATATTTTACAATCAAAATATTACACACAGAACATATGATGAACTCATAAAATACAAGGAATTTATGCAAAATAAACTACATAGAAACTGAAAAGCTCTACAGTTAGCTCTGCGTCAACCAGCTACGATCAGTAAATTGTACTTGTGCACTGAGGAATCAGTATTAATGATCCAATACTGTAATATAATAACACATCAGCCCCAAAGGTTTTTTTTTTTCTGCAGAAAAGGCACTTTGACACGTGATTCATCGAGCACCTATTGCTATTAAAGCTCACATGCTGTAACTTGAGTAGGTTTTTCAGGCTATTGAAATATCATTTTCACATTATTGTACTTTTACCAAAAGCTCTGAATACTTCTTTCACATACCTGTGGACTCCCGTGGCCTCCAAACCAGATGTTCTCCCAGCTAATCTGTAGCTCAGACACTTGCAAAAGGTCAGTTAAAATACTTCAACCCACTACAATGCAATTCTGTTTATCGGTTTGGTGTATAATCCCTTGCATTCATCACAGCAACCACACGACAAGTTTTTGTTTTGTTTTTTTAGCAGAGAAAAAAGCACAACGTTTGATTATTTTTCACACACACACATAAAAAACATAAGTTTGTGTGTAGCTGAGTTTCTGCACTTGTATGTCCTCCTGGCTGTAAATAGACAATCAATGGATAAAAGGGCACTTGAGGTGGACAAATATGTTGTTATTGTTGCCAAGAGAGCTTTAAAAATATTCCATCTCAGTTCTCATCTTTTGTATAAAACATTCACACTGTAACTCTTATGTCAAAACCACTATGACATTTCCATCAGACAGAAGTCTGGCCTTAAAATGATCTAAATAATTAAAACTGATAACGGAGAAAGGGCATATCCTATTATCTATCTCTTAATGGGCAAGAGAATGTAACCTTTCAATGATTGATAATACAGTGTGCTGACTGCCGTGACCTCTGGAGCTGATGCCGGAGTCTCTCGGGGTGGAGGCTCTTTCTGAATGGAGAAGTGTGATGTCAGAAGTGATGCTGTGGGATTATACAACACATTTCACAAACAACACCTCATCCCTCCTTCTCTCTCACTCTGCTGGTGTTATGGTGTGTGATTCAGTTTTTTTCCTCGTTCTTCTTGGGCGTGCACACACACACACACACACACACACACAGAGATAGAAATATGAACGAGCCAGCACACGCAGCAGCAGCCAGGCTGATGAATGTGTCTTTTAAACGTCAGAAGGCTCTCTGCAGCTCTTCAGGCAGCTGACAGCACATTCAAGTAAAAAGCACCTCTAATGTTGTCGTCAAATCTATTTAATGACACAGCCCTGCAAAGAGGGTGAAGTAAAAAAAGATTAAGTGGGATTTTTTTTTTTTTCCTTTTACTATTTTTTAATTGAGGTGAAAGGATCACTACATGGAATAAATAAGGAGCGCATTAGTTGCAATTAGATATGCAATTAAAATGGGGGGGTGTGGTGGTCAGAGCAGGGCTGAAATGGAAGAGCAGTTATGTTAATGAAGTGTAAGGAGGCACCGAGCGAAATAGTTCCTTTCGAGGGTATACGAGTAAAGATGACTCATACTGGCGACGTGGCCAGCTTGTATGGAGATGCCATTAAAAACCACGAAACATAGGTAATGAAATGTAAATATTTAACTAAATTTAAACAAATTTATTACATTTGTTTCTTACTAAATGACTTTGCTCCATCTAAGCTTAAAGAGTATGTACTGAGGCTTTAATCTTCATGCACAAACAAGCTGATTTAGATTGTTTCCCTCTTAAGAGAAATATGTCCAGTATCTAGAAGTGACTGTTTTTCCTTTCCTTGAAGAAACTGCATCTAGGAAGAGAATTGATGACACCAACATGTGATCGAGTCAGTGCTTTTGATTTAGTGAGATGTAATTTGTCCTAATAACAGGTGCAAACATGAATATTTGATGATGGTGATCACAGATGTTTACTGGATGATACCTGGTGAAAGGAGCAGGCTACTCTGAGTGTGAGGCTTTTGATCTCGCCATTAACTTTGTCGCCGTGCACCCGTCCGTGACCTTTTATCTGCAGGTGACATGCTGTGGCCTCTTAATCTTGTAGAGATACCTTACCCCAAGCTTAGAGAGAGAGAGAGTGAGAGAGAGAGATGGCTGCTCAACTGCGACAGCTACTCCGCGGTGGTTTTAGCCTGTGAGTCATCGCTAGAGGGTTTAACTCTTCATGCGCCATGAAGAGAGAAGCTGTGGTAAACTATTATTTTGCATGTGCTTTTTTTGTAAAAGTTACAAAGGAAACATGTTATTATGCTTTGCACATGTAAAAATGTGCCCTAATAACGTTTTTATGGCATCATCTACGCCTTAATGTGGACGTTTACAAACAAAAAAACGGAAATGAAATGAACATTTTGGATGTTTTCCCTCTTGGTTAAAATCTCCCTTTAATAACAGCCTATATGTTTCCAAAGGGTGAGCAGTTTAATGTCCCGGTGGATGAACATACATATAAACATATCGCTCTGTGTGTGAGAGGCAGCACACAGAAGTCAGCAGGACTGCAACCAGAATCCTACAGATCTTTGCAGTCGCAGAGACGTGCTGTGCAACAGACTGGACTATTTTTAAATGCAGCCAGGGTTTTTTTAGCATGCCATATGATAAACCTGAATCATTTATATGGATTTTTAGGGCCGGCTATTGCGTGTATTGTGTGATGACGCGGTGGTCAGGTGTTGCCTCATATAACGACGGGGGCTGTCCAAGTGCTGAAAACCGAAGAGAAGCGCCTCGCTCCTGAAGAGATGCCATACACCTTCACTGCTGTCTGAGCTTTATTGCCAAAGGTAAGGCGCGCATTTTCTGAAAACAAACAAATATTTACATATTGAAATAATTACCCTCGTGTCTTAAACTCGACGAGTCTGTTTTTTATATTCGCTTTTGGCAGATTTCTGTCAGAACGGTTGCTATGTTGATGAAACGCATCCTTGACAATAGGTGCGTCAACGAAGAGTTGTTTTTATAGCGAAATAACGAGATAGGAAATGTTTTTTTTAATGAAGGTTTGTGTTGATCAGAGGAAATGGGATGCTGAGGTTGCCAATAACAACGCGGGGAGTGACTCATCCAGTGATGTGAATATATCTGCTCACGCACAGCATCAATTTGCGGAGCGGAACTCCCTGATAAGCATACAAATCTCAGATCAAAACAGACTCGCTCACTCTTACTCTCGTTGCTTTCCAGTTAGGTTTTTTTGTTAAAATAACTGACAGAAACATAGAATTCCTCGACTGTTGTTTTGTTTTTGCATTGCTTCACTTAAAGTTTATGGTCTGTTGATTTGCAGGTAAAAAAAATTGCCTATAATGCTGCATTTCCACCACAAGTTGCCCGCGGGGGGAGCCGTGGTTCTGCTCGCCGTCCTCCTCCACGGATGCGCCGTGCAGGCTGCGTCTCTCCCCCGCCACTACAGACTCCGAGGCGGGGAGAGTGCGGGGCAGCCGGCTGCCTACCCACCCAGCTCCGACATGATCAAAGCCCTGGAGTACATAGAGAACCTGAAGCAGCGGAACGGGGGCCGACCTGAACCCGTGGATTATGACGAAGTGGACAAGTTCAGGGTCCTGCTTCAGCTCGCCTCGCAGCAGGACGAAGGTCCCGGGGACCGTCAACCCGCCCCCGCCATGCAGAGGCAGGACGTTACCGCTGAGCAGCTGATGAAAGCCCTGCTGAAGTCTCTCCAGGATCAGGCCGGGAAAGACGCAAAGCTCAGCCCCGCATCGGCGCCCAGGAATGACCGCCGCACGCACCGGCACCGCACCAAAGACACTGAAGTCCCTGAGAGCGCACCGGCAGACTACGGTAACTTCCCCAGACCCCACAAAAAATACCCCCTCATGTTCGAGGATGAGGAGAATACAGACGCTTCCAAGCGGGCCACAGAGGACCTGGATGAGCAGTACACACCCCAGAGCCTTGCCAATTTACGCTCCATCTTCGAAGAGCTTGGGAGGATGCCCACGATCACCGGCCAGAAGAGAGACGTGTTCGGGGACGACGATGACGAGGAAGAGGACGGATTCAGCCTGAGAAACCAGGCCTACGAGGATGTGGCCGGAGGAGAGGAGTGGGTCCCCGTTGAGGATAGGGAGGAGACGGAGGAGATGGTTAACAGGAGCCACGAAGAAATGGAGAGGGCGCTCAGTGACCAGGAGGAAGCAGAGAGGGAGGAGATACAGCGCCGGGCGAGCCAGAACCAGGACGACACCGATGATGACACAAAGTTGGTAGATTATTACCTGTTGAAGGTGCTGGAGATGAGCGACCAGACGCAGAAGAGGGACAAGACCGGAGAGCAGAAAAAGAGACTGATCCGCCCCTCCATCGTGGATCCTCGGACAGTGAAAGAGTTGCTGGAGCTCTCCCTGAAGCTCCACGTCCCTCCACAGGACCTTATCGACATGCTGCTCACAGAGGAGCTCAGGAAGCTCCACCGCGATTCCCACGCCTCTGCGCGCTACACGACCGGCCAGACCCCCAAGATCAGGTACTTCAGCCGCAGACTGCCGGTGAAGAGCAAGCCCGCTCCTGAGGACATGGACCGAGAGGACTTTTTAGACATCATCGGCGTGGAGACGATCAGCAACGAGTATCCTGTGGTCGAGAGACCCTCAAAGACCTCCCCCTCCTCGGACAGAATCCCAGCGGCGTCCAATCCTGCTGCAAATTCAGGTCCAGTAAAGATCCCTCCTCCCTCCGGGCGCAGGGAGAATCTCTTTTTATCCGAGCTCAACAAAATGCCCCTGAAACGTCAGGCCAACGGTGCCGCGGATGATGAAGATGATGACGGCGACGTGGAAGACGAGGTGACGACCTACCTGGCGGCAAAAATCCTCACAGAGTACCCGAACAGCATCAACAAGCGGGACACCCAGGCGCAGCTGAAGGGCCAGTTCCCCTACGAGCTGTACGAGCGCGCCCTGAAGGACTACCTGGGGCAAGCGGACACTGAAAAGAGGCCAGTGGCCAAGAGGGAAACCGAGGTGGCCACAGAGGAGAAAGTTAATCCCACGGAGATGCAGGAGATAACGGCCAAGACCTCGGCTCCACAAACCGTAAACGAGGAAGAGGAGAAGGAGCACCGTGAGAAAACAGCGGCTGCGATGTAGCCTGACGCCCTGCAAGACGCGCGAAATTATGAATATAGTATTTATACTGTCTTAAAAATAAAGTCTGGTGGACGTGATCTAGTTTACAGATTTCTATTATATGAACTATAGCTGGTACTAATATCACCCTAACTAAAACAGACTACAGAAGTCTTACAGGTCCAATACATTTTTGAAAGACATAGCCTACTAGTCCCTACTTGCTGCAAGAACTTTATAGATATATTGTAGTGTTACCATAGGAGATTAAAGGTGCACGAATGAGAAAACAAGACATCCTCAATACACTTTGATAGTATGTGAACCTCCGGTCACTCAAATTGCAGATATAAGCATCAACTATTATCAAATGACAGTGAAATCCAAGTTATTGAAGTTTTGTGATGTTGTTAAAGGTTTGTTTACATTAATGGTGTTTGTAAACAGCAGAAAACAGGTCTATATTTTCAATTATAATCAACTGAGTAATGGTGAAAACACTTATTTTTCATTTCTGTCAAACTACTCGAAACACACGTGTGAATACATCTGTAAATTTCAAAGTATAACGCTGACTGGGCCTTTAAAACAAGAACACAGTGTAATAATGACAGGAGTGCTATAGGAATATTATAGAGATTTTGCATTCGGGCAGTGTGCTTGGCTGAGAATGTTGTGACTCTAAATATATTCAGGGTAAGTGGATTTAATGTTATTATTATGGATACTTATTTCCAAGTCTAAATATCAGACCGTCACCTGCCTTCCAACCCTTTCATACTGCGAAGCTCTGTATTGTCGGCCTACCAGTGGTTGTGCTATGTATGCTCATTTTTAAACCATTTTGTACATGTTCAATAATGTGCGATGAATCACAGATGAATAAAGCATCAGCTGTATTATTTTTCTTCTTGCTGAGTTGTGTTGCCTTCTTATAAAAAATGAAAAAAATCAATAAAATAACGTCACACGTCATTGTCAGTCAGGGTTTACAGTCAAAGGACGCAGCGGAAATGAATTTAAAGTTATGCTGATTCTGGCAAACACCGAATTGAACGAGGTTTGGTTCGTTTCTTTAAAATCAGATGAATTCTCACATAAAGTAATCGTCTGAATGATTTCTCAGAGGAGGCGGTTTATCAAAAGACATATTTTAATCATGAGTTCACACGTCATAAAATGCACATTATAAAAAGCAGTTATATTCACACCTACACTAGAGACTGCTGCACAATCCCACACACTCCTACTTGGTTATACAGAGTCAAACCAATGAGAAATTCGTCGTTATCCATCTCATTCGACATTGGTTGGTTTACATTAGAATTACAAAGCATCTTAAGACCATAAATTATAAATATTTGTTATATTTTTGAGGCTGAAATTTGTTCGTTTCCATGATCAAACCTCCCTTTCAGTGTATTAACACATTATTTAATTACAAATGCAACAAATTTATAAATCTAGAATCACTTCATGCTTATGATTTTATTACCTCGACCCTTGATTACTACTTTATTTGAATTTAATAACAGCAATCCATATAAAAACACCCCCCTCTGTTCCTTCAGTTGACTTAAATAAAGTTACACTGCAGAGATGCTTCACACAGGCGGTGAGTAGTCTTTCAAAATGCCCGTTTCTTCATTTGAAAATGTTGAATAGAATCAAAGTAAATCCCATTGTTATATTTAAAAAAAAAAAAAATCATGTACAGTACATTTGGCTCCTGTATTCCTTCCTGATGTTACGTTAAGTCCTTTTTTTTGCCCTCACAGGTTAAAATGCAGGTTTGCTCATATACTCCTCCATGGTCTGGAAAAGGGCAAAAAGAGCAGAAATCAGGTTGTAAGCCTTAAAACAAAGCATCATAAAACAATCGATATTCACTGGCACACATCTACACATCACCTGCTACTGAATGCCAGCACCCCAACACAAGGTAGGAAACTAACACAAGCAGATCATCTAACCTTTCTGTCCATATTCAAGGTCATCCAAACAGCTCCACCTCATACCAATCACTGTTGTCATCCTGAAGCGATAATGGTCAAAATGAATGGGAGGCTACACTGCACACAATCCAACTCTAGATTAAAAGGGTTAGTCGCTAGGCAGCCCTACTCAGAGGCACAGAACAACACACCCAGTTAACTACTGTACCACACAGAGCCATGAGCCCACAGGGAGAGTGGGAAGCATCAGCCAAACGCTAAAACCTACGCCACGTTCCAAGGAAATCTGTCTCTCACTCGCAGAAACACTGGCAGAGGGAGAGAGAGATGCACACACACACACAGACAGACAAACAAACACGCAAACAAACAGACGGTAAGGAAAAGAGGAGCACACACACACAAATCTTCAAAAAGGAGCCAATATCCACAAATCTATCAGCTACAAGACAGACAAAACGAACACAAGGGACTCAGCAACACCACTGTTAATTGAACTCATGTCTAATCCACACGGACACAAATAAGCTGCACCAAGTTCCTATAATGGAGCTTGATACAGCATCCATGGTAAGTGCTGACGTTTGGCAAAATGTAAAGAAGCAATTTCAGGATCTTTCTATTCAGAAACCCAAAGTCAAGATTTGAAGAAGAAGACATAATCAACTCTGAACTACGTGCAAATCATATCACCATTTCTTTAAAGTTGCAGTGGGTAACTTCTGCTAACGAGCTAATGTTAGCTGTAGCATTAGACTCGTTGGAAAGCAACTGCGCTGTGGCTATTTGGGCCGGCTCGCATTTCATTTTGTTTGCAGTCGTTCTCTCAAGTCGAGTTTGAACCGAGACGAAAGGGTTGCAGAGAAAGCTGCAGCGGAGTAAACTGGTCCGTCTCAGCTCGAGCTTGAGCCGGCTGTCGCTTGCAGACACTGTTGACAGCAGAGGCGAGTCAGAGCGTAAGGCACGAACAGCTCATCGGCTCATTCCGACATCACCTGTCGTTAAGAAGCGCAGCATACACCGGCCAATCAGGACTGAGAGTACAGGGAGTATCACTGATTAGGCAAATACAGCGGAGTGACAGGATTTTTATCAATCCTGAATACTGAGTCATGATGGGAAAACACAGAGATCTCATGACACTCTCAGACCACGTCACTTACTTACAGATGTCTATGGGT
>JAPZDX010000004.1:11045808-11056322 GCA_029783625.1 Naso annulatus | reverse complement strand
TATATAAATAGTTAGGTTTGTGTGGCGGCTACTGTGTATAATGCATATATGTGTTTATGTTTGAACATCAGCTGAGCCTACTGTCATCTTCAGCTTGCAAAGCATTTCTTTAAATTATATCCTAAACTCTGGAAGATCCTTTCAAATTTTCCATCCGCACAAACAATATTTATCTGGCTAACCTTATCGCTCTCTGTGTGGTCTGTGTTGTAGCTCCGCTGCAGCCCATAATCCCTTTCTCTCCGTCGTTGTTTGGTGAGGGTGGTAATGCGTCACCGGGGGCATATTGTAACTGTTATCATAGATTAACACTCCCTCCCTCCTCTATATCTCCATAAGCTCCGCTGGCCACATCAGCTTGCCCGACCACTAAGCTTTGCAGCATGGATCACTGTGTACGTTGAGTCCCGGCGGGGAGATATACACGTAATCGCAAGGGGATGAGTGTGTGTTTACGGTCTGATATAGAAATGCAAGCCACAGCGGAGCTCTCTAATGTCTTCACGCTATTTAAAAAATTTACTGCTAATTTGATGCTGAATGAAGCGAAAAGCAAAAAGAAAATCAATCGTACTGTACTGTAAAAGGAAACTTTTTGTCTATGAGTCGCTGATTTCTTCTTGGTAGCAGGATAATGACACCACATCCGAATTTAAGCTGTGAAATAGAAGGCAGTTTTTAATATTTCACAGTATATATATTTCAAACAGTTTTCAGTCTGTGGTGCACTGAATGTCAGGAAATTCGGCTGAGCTGATATGTTTTTATATTTCGTGGCAAATTTGAGTGCACAGTAGACAAAGAGACCAACCGCTGGGCCGGAGCCCTTTGAGTCTCCGCTGCTGTCCAGCAAAACAAAGCACCATTCACAGTTTGTGTGTGAGGAGACGGGGGCTTTCATCTCTGCGTATGTTTGGACAGAAGTCACTGGAACGCAGGGCAGAGAACGGCGTCACACTACGACCCGACGCGACTCCGTCCCGCAACACAACACAACACCAGAGCGTGAAAGAGAAGGAGAAAAGTGGACACATTGTAACTGTTACTGTCGCTTCTACTGCAAGAGATGAAGCTTTAGAGTGGTGATGGAAACATAGACACAGACATAAAGAAGCTGTCCACTCATGTCACAAAAAGGATTTCCCAAGTTTTTAGTCCCCGAGGACTTCAGTAAAAGTTTTTGCAGCAATTGACAGCCAGAAGAAATTAAGACTGCTGTAAATTTGCAGTGACTGACTGAGAAAAAGATATTTGACATAATCCGTGGGTTTCACAGCAGACATTTTGAGGACCAACACAGGTGTGATCAGCGCTGGCTTCATTTCATTAAGTGTCACATTAAGCCAGGTCAGTGAGTGAGCACGCGCGGTACCAGAGCTGTGGAACGAGCTCACCTCAGAACCCGATGGGTTTCATGATGGACATTTTGAGTTGTCAGAGGCAGAGCAGGAAAAGCACAGGTGAAATTAATGACATTCATTATGGCTGCTTTAATTTAGGCGAACTTGATCCAGAGCTCCGGTACTGTGCATGCTCACTCATCCACCTGGCTTGCTGTGACACTTAATGGAACGAAGCCATTCATTGGTCGCACCTGTGTCGGTCCTCAAGATGTTTGCTGTGGGACCCGTCAAACAGGAAACCAACAAATATTGCTGCCATTTACATTTATTTATTTTATAATCACTAGGCAATTACACCTCTCCAGACCTCTATACATAATTAAAGTAAAACAATCTGAGATTGTTTGTTTAATTTGTTGACACATTGTTTAATTTATTATGTATCTTGCAACATGTTGACACATATTATTAATGACACAAGGCAGGTTTATTTGCTCGGCACCTTTCGGCAAAAAGTTTGTTGTAATGCCTTGCATAATACATATCAGATATCAGGACAAGTTATGACGAAAACACGAGTTTTCTTTCCTTTATGAGGACTCGTTTTCTGGTTGTTTGTTCCAGTTGTGCAGCGTGAAAAAGCAGAAACTTGCTTCTCCCTGTTTTGTTTTGATGCCGTGGACAGTTAACAGACTACCTGAGAGGTGTGGATTGTTTGTAACGTAGCGTATCGGAGAAGCGCCTCAGCCCTCAGTCACTCAGTTCTTTGCAAGCCAACAGTTTTGATCAGTTGCAAAGCCAAAAAAAGCTCGGAACAGCTGGTTTATTGGATAATTTTCACTCCAGCACGTAAATAGAAGCCTGTTTGTTTCTTCACCTTTCCACTGTTTCACTCTTCCTTTCTCACACACTCATGCACGTTAACACATCTTGCCGCATGCTTCATCACTTCTCCTCCAAAGGATGGGATGCAGCCACACCCAGCATTCTTTATGCATTGCTTCATTGTTTGCTTAAATCCCACACAGTCACAAAAGCAGGGTGTGTGTCTGCGGGTGAGAGGCGAGCAGTTAGAGGAGAGAGCGATCAGGGTGGGACATGTTATTACAACCTCTCATCAATCAGGCTGCGCGGTAGCCAGTGGGATTATTGTTCCCTGTTTGGCCTGGAGAGTGGCAAGACTGATCTCACCAGGAGAAACACTGAGTCCCACTATTAATACAAAGCACAGCCCACACTGAGTGAGGAGAAGGCAGGGAAGTTCATGATGTGCTGCAGGAGCATGCTGAGAGAAACAAGGCTCACTTTGCTGCACAGGGAATGCAATTTAACATAACAATGTATTTTAAAGAAACATCCGTTGGTAATAACTTAGCTTGTTTATTAATGTTTCTCTTCCAAAAAAAATTTATCTTATTATGTAAAAACAACTTTCTAAATAAAATGCTTTGCAAAATTAGATTTTTTTTAAATTCAGTTATTCACTTTTTTAGTTATTTCTCTTTTTTTTCCCAATTTGGAATTCATTTTCCTGCATCAAAAACAAGGTCTTAAACTACATAATTTAATATTGTTCCAATTTAGTCATGCAACATACAAAAAAAAGGGGAAAGAAACATTCCTGAAATGAATGATGTGCATTAATCATTTCGAAGCTGCTCGCTTCCTAATTCTTGGCAGAGGCAGAGCGTTGACAAATCACTTTATTCACTGATCACATTCTCATCTGGTATTTTTTGTCACTGTGCCGTGAAAAATGTGATTTGAAGCCTTCTGTGGTTCTCCAGAGCACATCAGCATTTTTATCAGCGTAATTACCTTTTTAATTGTGTTCATATAATGGAATAATGAAATTTTCTGCTCCGGTTTCGAATCTCTAAATGGAGACAAAAGAGCCGGTCAGCTATTAGAAATGTTGCAGATGATATCTTTTCGGTCAGTTACAGTGCGAAGCAGCTGTTTCGTGTTGTTGTATGAGGCCGCGACAGGACAGAGAGGGAGAGGGGCATTGACTGGATGTCTTCTTAGTATAGCTGTGGCCTCGGGGTCAGTTGTGTCTGTAGTATTTCCTTTGCTGAGTTCCTGAATCTGCAGTCAGCGACGGGGAGGATTTCAGGAGTCGCTGTGTTGTTCAAGCAGGAGTGTCTGGCTGCTCTGTTGCCGTGGACACCGTTTCTCGCTGCGTTTTCAAGGCCGCTGATGTCACAATGACAGCCGCAAACACGATGTGAGAGGGAAGAAGTCCTCCTCCTCCTTTTTGTCTGCATCTCCATTTCTCTCTCCCCTCCCTGCATGTAACGACCCACACGAATCACTTCTCCTACAAGTTCTAAAATTTCCCTGACGCAGCCCAGCTCTCGCCATTGAGCTACTATTACTCTCTCTCTCTGCCTTCCGCCCTGACGTTTCCTCTCCAGGGACCTGATCTTTTATTCAAAATGGCTGCCGACGTTGGTCCATGGCTTTTATCCTTTGCTTAATTCAGCAGAAATGACGAATATAGGTAGCTCAAGTCTAAGCAACATTCTTAAACATTAGCCTCCACACCTTTACAGCCACCTGCATTTGCACTGCTGCAGTTGTGAATGCAGCCATCGACAGGCAGGGTCATACGGGGCGAAACGCAACATGATCCTTCGTGCTGCTGCAGCCCCCTCCACACACACACTTGAACTCACAGAACACAAACACACTATCACTCCACACACTCTCAGCCTGCCCCTGCTGCATGCCATTGTCACTCACTGGATGAGTGCTATTAAAACCTGCTTTCAGCTCCTCTCGTCTCTCACACAGACACGCTCGTCCGCTTTCCCTACACACACACACACACACACACACACACACACACACCTCTGAGTGTTGTCAGTGCCAGATTTCGTCTGAATGCCAGCTGAGCTTATGTACACACCTTAGCTCAGCCTGGAAAATTGTGCCTCTGTTGAATTTTCTTAATATCTTCATCTAAATTTCCCTTTTTTTCCCCTTCCTTTTATTAGTGAAACAGTTCAGTTTGGCGTGCAAATATTTAATATTTAAGGCACGTTCTTCCTTTTTATATTTAACAAAAAGCGAAGACAAAGATCACAACAAACAAAAGAAAAAAAAAACAGAAAAAAACACATTTAAACAATCACAAATATATCCACAGAAAAACAGCCGGACAGAGAAAACAGAGCTAGTAAAAGTTTTTCTCTTAAATGGATTCCAAGTTAAATAAACATTTACTTTATTTCATACTACCAAAAAATTCTATATAGTCCTTATGTGTTTGTATATGTTATTCAGTAAAGGAGTATCTCACACACGCAAATATATATATAAACACACACACGGGCACACTGTGAGTGGCTTTTACCTTTATGTGTCTGTGTGTACTGTTGCACATCGTCATTTAGAGTATTTTCTGACATCTTGGGAAACATAAAAATCTCAACTGCAGAACAGATCACAGGGTGAGACATGAGGATATTCCGATCTTGTGCAGTACACAATAACAATAAGATAAATGTGTCACTTTTTGTAGGAGTTTTTGCACGTATATTTAACGAGCTGATATAAAAGATCTAAGACTTTTTTTTATATGAGCACAAAGATTTATTTCTCTTCCATGTTAGTGAGGACTCCTAGTTTGCCAAGATAATTTATCTGCTTGACAGGTGTGGCTTATCAAGATGATGATTAAGAAGCTTGTTTATTGCACAGGTGTGCTTGGACTGGTCGAGGTGCTATGAAAGGTGCAGCTTTATCTTGAAAAAAATCTGCAAAAAAACTATGGATCTGGTGATTATTGTCTTAGAGAAATAAGCCTTTTGTGTGTATAGGTGTATTGTGTGTAATTTAAACTAAAAGACACTTTTTGCTGTGTTGCCTTTATATTTTGTTGTCATCACATCTTGCGTCTTCCCCCACAGTGTATCTGTGGGGAGGAATCTGAAATATTTTTTAAAAGGAGATCCAATGATAACTTCAGATATCAGCTTTAGACGTGAGGGCAAAACAAAATATCTTAAAGCTGCCCCCCCCTTGCCATTTAAGTGCCCCCTTTCTGCTCCTCGTCCCCCCCTCTTTTCCCTCGCACCTGTCTGGTGCTCCAGTGTCGGTGAAAGTAAAGGAGATGGGAGCGGGGAATAAAGTCATGGCGGGGTAAAGACATGAACCCTATGGGGACAGCTCTGTCAGCAAGGAAGGAAAAGTGCAAGCTGCCACAGTCAGCTCAGCTGCGCCACAGGGCTAAAAGTAAATACAAGTCTTCCCTAAACTGTGGACATGTTTGTGTGACGTGTATCTGCCACCTGTTACACGAACATGACCCCTACGTGCGCGCGGTGATGTGTATGCATTCCTGCTTGCATGAAAACGTGCGTGTGCGTGTGTGTGTGTTACAGACTTAATTCCTTGACTCCTTTTCTGCACTCTGAATGTATAATTGGATACTCAGAGCAGGCAGCAAAAAGGGATCCCTGGCTTAGATAATGATTCAAAGGCTTTGAAGTGTGACCTCCGGATGACTGCTGATACAATATATACTACAGCTCGTATGAGTGGACAGTATTTATAGCGTTGGTCGGACATGTAGCTAAGCCTGGGGCTAGCGCACACACAAACACACACAGTCATGTAGACACGACCCTGCTGGTACTGACAGAAATAGCATGTTGTTAACAATTAGTAGACCTGAATTTGAGTGTCTGACATTGAGCTAGCTATAAACAAGGTAGCATGCTTTTATGAGGCGTATAATCTCTTATTTCAAGAGGGAACATCCATTTATTCCTGCATTTAAACACCGTTTTTTTGCTTGATCGACTAGTGCTGATTGTGATTAGTGTTAATAATGATAATGCGAATACATCTGCATGATGGACTTTCAAAAAAAATCTCAGTTTAACACACAGCTATGCTAGCTGTGACATTTAGCAAAATGGTTGGCACCTTTTTCATGCTAACCATCTTAGTTTAGCATGCTAATATCCGTAATCAGCATGAAACCCTAAGTAGAGCTGATGGGAGCTAGTTATGCAGGAAGTTGGTCCTAAATAAAGTCAGAAGGTCAGAGGATCACTAAAGTTATCACAGTTCATACTCAAGGAGTGAATATACCAAATCTGTAGGAAAATGTAGTTACTGACCTGTTTTTCTAAAAACTCAAATGTCTTTCAAACAGGACTGAGGTGCTGGGGTCAAAGAAGTTTCAAATAAAATAGAGAAAAGGCATCCGCACTCTGAGATCTGTGCAAAAATCATTTTAACCTAAGCGTTCAGTCTTTTAACCTTCTTCAAGGCAGCAAATTGATAGTAAAAGATAAAAGGTCAGAGGATCACCAGAGTTATTACAGCTCATACTCAAGGAGTGTATGTACCAAAGTTTTAGCAAAATACAGTTGCTGACCCATTTTACTAAAAAACTCAAATGTCTACCTCATGATTGCACCAGAGGAAAAGTCGGGGATAACTAAAGTCAGAATTCAGCGTATGGGAAGCGTGAATATTTGGAAAAAATGTTGTGTCGGTCCGTTTCAGTCTGGACTGAAATTTTGTACGGGTTTATTTATTTTTTGTGAATGCAGCCTAACCTGCAGTATGCGAATCTCTCTGACTCTGTTGTTCCATATTGTCACTTCTGCGTGCCTCCTTCAGGGCCGCTGTTCCAGGGAGAACTGCAAGTACCTGCACCCTCCTCCCCACCTAAAGACCCAGCTTGAGATCAATGGCAGGAACAACCTGATCCAGCAGAAGAACATGGCCATGCTGGCCCAGCAGATGCAGCTCGCCAACGCCATGATGCCTGGCACGCAGCTACCACCTATGGTGAGAGGACACACACGTATGAACACACCACAGCTACTGCCCACGGTGAGACCACATGCATGCAAAAGCACAAACATACACAGCGCCTTCACTGTCTGCGTGGCTCTTTCTCTCTATCTTTTTCGTCAGTCCCTCTCTTTTCCACTACAAAAAGCTCACCGCTTCAGGTTTTTATCCGCTGTCATTTCACCCCTCTCCCTTTTTCATTTATTTTTGTTCTTGTCCAGCCCATGTTCTCTGTGACGCCAGGCCTGGCCACCAACGCCAGCGCGGCAGCAGCTGCAGCCGCGGCCTTTAATCCCTACCTGAGCCCTGTGTCACCAGGCCTGATGCCCCCAGAAATCCTGCCCAGCACCCCTGTCCTCATGGCCTCCAGTCCCACTGTCAGCCAAGTCCCCAACGCTGCCGCCGCTGCAGCCCAGAAACTGCTGAGAACAGACAGACTTGAGGTAACACATTGACTGACTTTAATGCATTACAAAGAGCGGAATCAACCCAATTTGCAAAATCTCTCATAAACTTTATGTCATGATGTATCTCTTCTTTAGCTGGAGTGGAACAGGATGGAGCAAGATAATGAGCCTGTAAACAAGACAGTTGTTGTTAACAAGTGGTTTAACAAGCATACAAATAACAACACCCTGTAATAGGCTCGCATGAGCTATTCCTGAGACTGAACTGTAAGATTAATAGCAGGTACCATTATGCAAAGTAGATTCTGGTTAAAATAAAACCATCAGAGGTTCATAAACTCCAATATTTCATGAGCTTATGATGTTGAGTGCTCTCCAAGAGTCGCTTTGTAATTAAGAGTTATTTACTTTTTTAATGCACCCACATTTAATTAATCTGCCTCGACCAATTCCAGCACACTGTGTGCTTTTGTACAGTGAGCTTAACAAAACACGCCATTAAGCAAACACCACAGATGAGCCCAAACTTGTTGCATATTAATTGGAGTGAAAGGAGCCGTGAGGATCTCAATAGCAGCAGCTATACAGTAGTTTTGCAACAGCAAAGAAACACATTTTTTGTAGTATAGAGACACTCTAGTCTCATTTAAGTTGTGTCAGCACTTTACTTTGGTTTATTGAGGCTAATGTTAGCAGAGAAGTCGCCGCATCTTCTTCCTCTAACGTGGTCGGTGGTTTAAAGGAGAAAGAAGCCTGTTTGCTCGCTGAGACTTAGAGGTGTCCTTCAAAATCGAACTTTGATGTTGCTGCGCTGGAAATTGTAGATAAATGAAATATGTCAGCAGCACTTTCCCACAGCATCTGTTAATGTTTGTCCACAAAAAAAAAAAAAAAAAAGAATCACCAAACACACCAGACCCAGAGAGGCAAGGAAAGGCACATTATCAAAAAGCAGTTTCAAAGTGTTCATGTTGTAGAATGACTTCTATCTTTTTTTTTTTTTTTTTTACATGTAAAGAAAATTAGAAAGTCAAGTGTAAATGCAGTATTGAGCACATGTTCACCTCAGCTCGATCGAGCACTGCTGACACACTGAGAGCAGGAAAGCACATACTTAATACCCACGTGTTCGTTATACCTCGAATGTAAAATAAGGTGCTGCCCTCTGGTGTCTGAAAGCCACACTCCAACAAACACATCACAGATCTTTATGAAAGAAAATGGGGTAAAATTCTAAGTTATTGGCATTAAAGTGTAAAAGCTTCAATATACTTTGCCCTGGACCTTCCTCAGTGAAACATTAATTCAGGAACTGCTCGTCTAACAGTTCTCCTTAAACAGGAAGTACGCTGCATAAGAAGGAAGGCAGAAAAATAAAAAGAGGAATATGATCTTGCAAAGCATTTTCATCTATATATCAGACTGCAGGTCTCATGCATTTTTTAGTTTAATGGATTTTTGTAACCACACATCCTCTGTAATGACTAAGCAAGATCTTGATGAGTCATTCCGAAGATCGTCTTATAAATTCATAAAGCAGAAAATGGGCTTTATGGAACCCTTTGTGTTATGGATTCGCAGGAGCCTTCATGCTTTTTCATTACTCATCTTCTTCTCATGTTGTTTCCAGGTGTGTCGGGAATACCAGAGAGGAAACTGCTCCCGGGGCGAGAACGACTGCCGCTTCGCCCACCCCGCGGACAGCACCATGATCGACACCAACGACAACACCGTCACCGTGTGCATGGACTACATCAAGGGCCGCTGCTCCCGGGAAAAGTGCAAGTACTTCCACCCGCCGGCCCACCTGCAGGCCAAAATCAAGGCAGCCCAGCACCAGGTGAACCAGGCCACAGCCGCCGCGGCCATGGTGAGCAGTCTGTGCAAGCGCGGTCACACTCATTCACACCCACACAACAGGCTAAGGAGGAATTTTTTGAGGAAGCTATCACAAAGTAGGAAATACAGTATGTTCTGTGGCTCACAATCACATTCATGTTGAAAGTGTCTCATCTTACTGGTTGGTATTATGAAGCTTTTTTCAGTTCTGCTTTTGCAAGGTCAATTTTTTAAGGGTCTGCAAGTTGAATCGGGGTAAAATCTGCTCAGAACCGGATGATATGAAGAAGGATCTGACAGGAAATTATTGTGTGCACGTTTAGATTTTCATTCCTAATCTGAAAAAGAATGATTGTCTTGTTCCTTGTTCATCTCATCCCAGACCACAATCAGAGTCGGTTCCCCTCTTTCTCTGTCTCTCTCTGTCTCTCTCTCTCTCTCTGATGGTCTGATCTTATTTGTGACACCACTGTTTCTGTGCTTCCCTATCTCTCACTTCTCCTTCCTCTTGACATTAATTACCAAAGGTATTCATTGTGCTTTCAGTGCCGTCTCACGGTAGCAGCACCTTTGAACAATAGTGCAGCCACACTTGTCTGTTGATCACAGTGTTTTTTCTACGTGCTCCTGCTGACGTAGCGAGACAGAGAGCTCAGGGTGAATCATTGTAATGTGACACTGACTACAATGTGCACAGTGAAACAGAAACCTGTGAATTTGAATTTTGCTCCCATTTTTACGTCTTTTTTGTCCGATACAATTACTGAGTCCCACTTTAAAGTAATGACTGAATAATATTGTCATGGCTATTTTCATCCATCTCTGTGTGGCAGTAACTAATGTAGATTGGTAGTTATCATTGATTATTGATGATCATTTAACTGTCGAGCAGTAGAGCTAGTGTCCACACTGTGCATGCCTTAGTCCTGTTATCCCCTTGTATATTGCATTCCAATGATTTGTTTTTTTATTTGTTTTTGTTTTTTCTCACCTATACCCAAACTGCACTGCTGCCCCCATGATGCACCTCTGCTTGCTGGTTTATGTTAATGCGCTTGAACCCCATTGGCCCATTGCCATCATGTGCTCGCTGCCTGCTAATTAAGAC
>JAPZDX010000004.1:11025036-11040031 GCA_029783625.1 Naso annulatus | reverse complement strand
CTACTAGCCTTATTCAGCACCAGTTTTCTGCATTTTATCAATGTGTGCAGGTCAACAACATGGAGGACTTAGATTTGCATGGGGGAGCCACCTCACTGACAGTTTCCCTTTGCCCCTCCCTCATCTCTCCCTTCCCCACAGTCCCTCTCCTCCCCTCCCTGCTGTCCAAAAGTGTCTGTTAATCGTTATTGACACGTCGCGTCTGAATGAATTCTGCCACAACTGTAGCCAAAATTGCTTTTTTCTATCTCGTCATCTTCGTCCTTTTCCAGTAATGAACTCATCTTAATTTGAGAACTTGTAAAATGATTTGTTTTGTTGGCCAACGTCCACTTTGTGTGTTTTCGGTTTGGAATGCTTCAATTTATCTCTGTTTGTTTTTTACCCCCAGATTCCAATAATATCTGCAGATCATCTGAGTAGTCACAAGTACTTGACTCAAATGTAGTTCCTCACGAGAACAGTGAGTTTCTATTTATATCCTCGCATTCTCTATTCATTACAAAGTCTGTTTACTTTGTGTTGAGTCACATTGGCTACTGGCTTGAGATTTACTCGTTATTGTGTGCACAAGAGCAACTTTTGCACATTTCCTTTCCTCGCACAGACTTTGAATGTGGTGTTTCTCAAGCAAACTCTGTCGTGTCTTACAGATCAAATGAATGTGTGTTGGCACCGTCCAAGCCAAAAGAGTTCAGCCTTTATGTACATAACCTTCAGAATGTCAAGAAGCAATGGGACGAGGAGGGTCTGCCATCTGTCAGCCGGTCCACAACAATGGTCTCATCACACGTGTAAACATCAAGGGTGCAACACATGATCTGTGCCATCTTCCCACATATCAACGTCCAGAAGAATTTGCTGTCAAATTCAACGTCCAGCCGAGAAAAGAGGATATCTTGGTGCCGGGGTCAGTGTGTCTCTCCTTCTGCGGGGAACTTTCACTTTACACCTCTGTGTCTGACTAAATCATAGCACTCAATTTGTTCTAATTAATATCATTACTGCGCGCACAGAAGGTCAAGAGCGTGGTTGCATAAAGCAACATCTAGTGCTGGTACGATAGTAGACCAAGATCTTTCTTTCCTTTTATATTTGTTCTGCTTTTATTTTATTTTTTTTTTTAATTGATAGCCATATTTCATCGTTTACAAGTGAAATGCAAACATGCACCTTGAATTTGAAATGAAATCTGAAAGGCACAATGATTTTAACAGGAATTTTATTCGCCAAAAGAATTAGGCATGTACAGTATTGTGTTTTTACGGCTACTAGTGAAACTAGATGTTGAAATGAGGGTTTTGGACATATGAATGTTCTGGGTAAACCAACATACCTGTGTACCTTGAAAGCACAGCCAGGCTAGCTTTTCTCACCTTGTCATGTGCCATCAAGGCCATACAGCTAATACCAGAGTGTTATCTCAGCAGTGTTATTTGTTTACCGAAGGTAAAAGTTTTGTATGGCTCTTTTTTTGTATTGTTTTGTTTTCAATTCTCCATTGTGAGTGTTTTTTTTTTTAAAGTTGTTTTTCATTTCTCTAATTAATCAGTTTTTAGAAGTGGGGTTCTAATCAAAATTCGTTTGTTCATTTTTATGTTTTTTTTTTTTTCTTTTAAAATCAAAAATGGAGGGTTTTTTCTAAAGTTTGTCATACCTCTTTTAATAGTCTAGTGTTGTGTTTGTTTGTTTATTTGGGATTAAGTTGTTGCTCAAGTCCCTTGACTCTAAAGCCTGGTGAAGTAGAGGGTGTAGCTTCAATCGACAATGTGTTACCTTGTTCCCCCTCTTTTAAAGAGGAGCGACGCTAAAACTGTGTCTCCAAGAAGCACTGTTGAGCCATGTGTTGATGGGAATCTAAAACAACAGGCCCTGACGGTCTATTAGGTCATTTAAACCACATGTGCACTTGAATGATTGTTTTGTCTGGTCACCGTGTTTTTTTAAAATTCACAACCCATCTCGAGTGAACTGTCCTCACTTTTGAGGAAATGCAACATTTTGCGCGTTTGCGTTTCCGAGCAAAACACGAAGGTTCTCGTTCATTCGTAGATCTGACGACAGAAACCAAAGCACAGTTTTTCCTCTCAACCGCTTTCACAAAGGGTTACAGAAGCATCTCTCATGAGGCTTAAACAATTAAGGAAACATGTTTATCGGCTCTCATTCATCAGTCTGTTTTCTGATCACTTCCCTTTTCTGTTCTCACAGACGTGTGTAGTGTGTCTTTACCGATTGTAATGTACCTAACAAAGCCTTAGATTACAATTAATGGGTCTCAGCCCAATCAAATGTACTTTCAATCACCATGCAGGTAAAGAACACCAATGATGTTTTATAGTCCTCTCACATGCCGCTTATGATCTTTTATTTTGTTCTTTCTCTCTATGTAAAAGTAACAATTACTCTCTTAAATTTCATTGAACTTATGTGTTATGTACTACTTAAGGATTTGAATCTATTTGAGGTATGTAGTTGTAGATTTTTCTTTTTTTGCCTTACTATATATTACTTGACAACATTGATATAGCCGTTGTAGATTTTAAGGTAGTATGACATTCATAACTTTTTCAAACCATATAAATGATAATGTGTTGAGTCAGTTTTAAATATTCACTTCATTCATATAGCTGGATGTCTTTTTCAGTTGATGTTACATTATCAGTTAATTTTTGTCAATGAAAGACTTTTTTGATACAAGGAATGACATCGATTCATTAGCTGCCACGGCGGCATCTCTGAGTAGACAAAAAAAAAAAAGAAACTAATGTGTTAACCAACTTAAATTTTCCTTGTAAAATGTCAAGATCATGTTTGAAAATATATTGTATTGAAATATAGATCCATGTTTTAGAGTAAAAATTATTTTCTACTGTATCCATTTCAAAAAAAAAAAAAGATATGTACTTTTGTTTGAATATTTCTTAAGTTTGCCCTGAATGTCAGGCCAAAACAAGCAGTGAGAATGACGGGTGTCCGGATGTTTCGGAGGAGATCGTGAGATTATAGGAGCGAGAAAGCAAAAGACTTCTCCGCACCGGAGAAGTCGGAAATGCTGCAGACGATGAGTTCTAACCTAAGGGACGAAGGTTGACTTTTTGCACTTCTGTATATAGTCAAATGAACAGAGAAAAAAATGTGTATCATATTGAGATATTATTTTGAATAAAAAAAGATCTATAATTATAAGGAATTTTGCTAGATTAATTTAAATTCTTAAATTAGAAGACCAGCTAAATAAATAAAAAAAAAAATTGCTTGCAAAGAAGGGCACTAGCTTCTTGGCCAATGCATTCAGAGAAAGCTATGCGCTTTTTGTCTTATTTTATCAGTGGCTAGTATTGCCAGGGAATGTTGTCGGGGAGTAAAAGTCCCCGCGTCATGCTAACTCCACCCCTCTTGTAGGATGACATCTTCAGTAATGTCCATATATCATTTGTTGGACTTGGTCATGCAGTATTGCTGCTCCCATGGTACAGTCGATACATACAGTGAAACTATCAAAATTTATATTCTATCCTAGTTTGATTTGACTGCATGTAAAAGTACAAACATGTAAACAAAAGAAACTGCGTAGTTATGTAAAGAGAGATAACACATTCAGATTACAGAGTACACAGTAATATGTTTTTTTCAAATTATACATACAGTAGATAACATCCACAGTGGGGAGAAATAATACTTCAAAAACAAGTCATCTTACTCTTCTTCTTCTTCTTGCTGCTTCCAAGCAGACATGTTATTTAAAGAATGATAAAATATTAGCACTCATCCACCCCGGATACTTTCTCATAGCCATATAATTACAGTGGACACTGACTCACGGGAAGTTGTTCCTGCTATCATAGCTGTGCGCTCAGCAGGTGAAGGCTCACCTCACCAAATGCATATTTGGCAAATTAGTCTTTGAAATGAATGTAACAGTCAGCGGTCGACATGTTTCTGACTTGAGGCTGCTGTATAGTCGCTACAGAACCAAAGCACCATTCTCTCCAAACCAGTTCAGTCTCCTTTTGCTGCAACCAAGGTTTCTCTTCCCTGCTGAGAGCACACGTAAGCTTTGACTGCTTTTTACCTGTAAGTGCAAACCACCGATTACGTATTTGCTAACAGTTGCCACACAATAATGTACTATTCTGTCTTCGGATTTGTTTATGCACATTTTATCGTTGCCATAATTGACTCTTGCTGTATGGATGAAAAAAAAAAATCTGAATAAAACAATATTTGATTTGCTCATGCAACACCTCTGTGGTCACTGACTGTGTGTGTGTGTGCACTGGATGTGTGAGTCATGTTAGGACATGTAAAATTTAATATTTCCTAACACAGCAATGATGCCCTGTTGCAGAAGAAATCATTTACTATATTTCCAGTCTGCATCCAATTATTCATGTCCCTTTATGTTTTGGCATAGTTCACACTGTATGTAAAGGGAACAATACTATGAAGTATTCTATAATGATTCTGAACTTCAACCTCATGAACAGTTATCGTCACCTTGAGGGTTCAGTGTCAGCAAGACTGGAGCAGCTCCGCAGAGACTGATGTGTGACAGATGTGCAAGGTTAAATCGAATGCTCAGGGCAATTTTCATCACACTGTGTGTGTTATGTGGGTCAGAGCAGTTTGTACAAAAGTTACATGAAGCCTATATGAACTCAAAACATATCTCCCATTGTTCTACATATGTGTGTCACAAATCGACACTGTTTAAGTATTTACATCCTTTCATCAAATGAAAGTACAGATTCTCCTCCATTACAGGTAAAGGTCCTGCATTCAAAACCTACTAAAGTAAAAGTGTGTAATGTTAAGTATTATCCATAAAATGTACTGAAAGTATTCAAAGTAAAAGTACTCGGATCCTTTTGTGTTTTACTAATATTTGTAATGTTTTAGTATTGTTATCATTGATGCATTAATGTTGCATATTACTGCTGAAGACGTAGGTTGCATTTTTTCTAAATGCTCAATATTATTTTATGGGTAGTGTAGTAGAA
This sequence comes from Naso annulatus, assembly GCA_029783625.1. NCBI lineage: Eukaryota > Metazoa > Chordata > Actinopteri > Acanthuriformes > Acanthuridae > Naso > Naso annulatus. Next base: position 11,035,028 of record JAPZDX010000004.1, on the reverse strand, counting down.
TAGAAGAGAATAAAAAAATACTTTATTGTCTACTTCTGCATGTAAAAGCAGAAATTTGTCTTTGACTTGCGTGTGCAAATGATCTACAGCAATGCATCACATTCCATAAGCTCATCACATGTCTGTAGAGTCCCTACCTTGTGATGGCATGTGTCCCGAAAAAGTCACTTCATGAAATTAAAACCAGCTCAGCTCATTATTTATTAGGCCTGATAGCATTTGTGTCTTTTATTTAGCAGAAGACCCATTCACCAGGAATCCACCTGATTATCATAAAAATTCCAACTCAAAATCACCAAATTTGGAGATATGTGACATGGGAAGGATTTAAATAAAAGAAACAGAAACATGTATCTGAAAAGAAACCGGTCAGAAAAATGTAGCTAAAACATTTGCTTAATGTAGTGGAGTACTGAAATATGGTGTTGTATTAATAAAAATGGTCAATTAAATTCATACTTAAATACAGTACCTATATTTCACCACTGCATTCTGGTTACATCAGGGTCCCCTTTTCTATCGTTTAGAGAAAATCTTTAATTTTCAGAATGCCCTTTTTAAATCTTTCTTATAAAGTAATTTGTGTTTGCCAGTCTGTTATCTAAATATGAACATAGTCTCACCACCATAATTCAAAGCACAAGACACAGCACTGACACTTTGACACATTAAGAGGTTTTCTTATACAAGTAGTAAGATGCGGACTAAATCTTTGTATACTTTCATTTTGATCTAAGGTCAGAAGAGAAACTTGCTGCTTTTCCATCTATAACTCATTCTTTGCCTTTAGTATCTGTACGTTATCATTGTGTAATGCCACCATGATGTACATTAGCAGGATGTATTGTTGCCACTTGTCATCGACCAGAAAATCTGATCAGAGTCTAATGAAAAATAATTTATGAAAAATTCATGATTCCTGCTGGTAGAATGATTAGATTATATCTGGAGCTACATTAGATGCTAATCAGAAAAAAAATGTCAATGTCAATGATGGAATGCTGCTCAGTAAATTTACTCGTGGACTGTCTTTGAATAAAAATTGGAGGTACTTGTATTTCATTTCAGTATTTATAGGCTACTCCACTACAGTTTAGAGAGAAATATACTTTTAATCCACTACATTTTTTTGCTAACTTTGCCTGGCCTTATCTATGAATTTGACCATTAACCTGTTTAAAATGTTTGGTATTGTTTATATTTTAGATTTATTCAAATTTGATTAACTTCTCAGTTTCCATCAGGATAAATTAAGCTCTTATTTATCCAGCTGATAGACATTTTATATGTATTTTGTGCACCTTTGTACATAATCGTCCTGTCTATTCTTTACTTTTTTGTGTAGCTTTGCTGTACTTGTTATTAACTATAATGTCAATTCCTGTGATTAAAAAGAATTTAAACATGTAGTATGTTTTTTTTTTTAATGATTCTCAAAATTGTACTTAAGTGAAGTACTTGAAGTATGTGATATTAGACTTCTTTGCACCACTTCTATTATTTTGTAGTATTGCTACTTTACCTCAAGCACAGGATGTTATTCATGCTCCAGCGCCGGAGCATGAAGATAAATGTGCAAATTGAATAATGAGATAATAGATGACCTCATTAGCATACATGCTCGTGCATAATCGTGATTACAGGAGCAGTGTGCGGCTACAAAGCTTCTGTTTCAGGGCGATGACCGTGATTGTGTAGATGAGTTCAGAGGTCACGCAGACTGGGCCACAGACATGCCTACGCCTGCAGTATCTGGCCGGTCATCTGATTGCTGTGGCTGAGGTTTTCGGGTGACGGCGCCTTTAAGAAAACGGAACTGAGCCTCGGCGTTTGACGCGCTGAGGATGTGGGCAGGAAACGCCATGCAAGAGCAGAGAAACGATCACGCTTCCCCGCACCGTTGCACAATACAGTGCGATCAAAATGTGCTTTAATTCGCCACGCTGATGTCCAGGAGCGCCCATTCTCCTCGGATCTGTGCGCCGCGGCCGTCGCAGAGCAGGCTTGGGGGATTTGCCGGCGTGGGATTCGATTCCTATCCGAGCGAGAGGGCAGCCTTCCCAGCCTGCTGGGTTTGAAAACATCGGGGCTGGTCAGCGGGTGGGAGAGCGAGCAGGCTTCGTCGCGGAAAAAGGAGGTGTCTGCCTTTTTTTCTTCTCCCCCCACCAGCCATGAGGGAGTACAAAGTGGTTGTTTTGGGGTCGGGCGGAGTCGGCAAATCCGCGCTGACGGTCCAGTTCGTGACGGGCTCCTTCATCGAGAAGTACGACCCCACGATAGAGGATTTCTACAGGAAGGAGATCGAGGTGGACTCGTCCCCGTCGGTGCTGGAGATCCTGGACACGGCGGGGACTGAGCAGTTCGCCTCCATGCGAGACCTGTACATCAAGAACGGCCAGGGCTTTATTTTGGTTTACAGCCTGGTGAACCAGCAGAGCTTCCAGGACATCAAGCCGATGAGAGACCAGATCATCCGGGTGAAGAGGTACGAGAGGGTGCCCATGATCCTGGTGGGGAACAAGGTGGACCTGGAGGGGGAGAGAGAGGTGTCTTCCGGGGAAGGCAAGGCGCTGGCCCAGGACTGGAACTGCCCGTTTATGGAAACTTCAGCCAAAAATAAAGGATCAGTCGACGAACTGTTTGCAGAAATAGTCAGACAGATGAACTATTCCACTGTTCCCAGCGGTGGAGACCAGTGTTGCTCATGTGTCCTGCTCTAAAAAAAAACATACAGAAACAGTGCATCCGGGTTGAATTTGGGCTTCAAACTTGTCCTGCAGGCTTTGTTTTTTGCAAAACTATTCTCTCTGCTCACACTGTTGTCTTATTGTTGCACACAAACAAAAAAAAAAAATCGACAACAATCGATTATGTATTATAGTCTGGAAAAGTGTTTACATAACAAAGTACTTGAATGTTTTGGGATTTTTTTTATAGCTTTGTATATGACACTTCTCTGGAAATGTGCCTCAATGGGAATGTCTTATTGTGAAACCTAAGAGACACCTGTTTCCTGGTTCTTTCTCTTATTTTGTGGTTTTACTTGTTGAGTTGTGCTGTTGCATCTCCTGGGCTGGGTCCATCTGTCTTGGTGAATGGTGGTGGGTTGTGCTAACTCGTTTTCAGTTCAGTGCAGCGATTGGTCGTGTTTGGGAGACCTCAAAGCGCTTAAAACGCATCATTAAAGCCGTGCACGGGTTTCTCAGATCCAATCTCCATGATTAAATGTCCCCAAAAGGTTAAATGTGATCAAAGAGGCGCAGACCCAACCGCTAAGATACTGTGTTTGAAGCTGTGGACTGTGGTGGAGTTGTGTTTCGCCTACATATTTTTTTTTAAAATTTTGTTTTGTTTCGTTCCCCCCCTCCTCTCCAGTCGGGTGAAAGTGGATTTATCATGGAACTTGCACTTAGCTGACGGTGTCCCTCCTCAGTGTGCACAAACAAGGACCTTAGTGCATTGCTGTCGCTGCATGGGGGAACGCCACGACCCCCATGTCAAGTGCCTTCCTAAGAAAAAAAAAAAAAAAAAACTCCTGTGACTGTGCCAACTGATGAGCCCTACTTCCTCTGCAGTGCGTCTTGATGGCAATCAGAACTTTTTAGTAGTTTTCAGTACACATTCTAGTTTCATTTGGTGTCAGAGTGTGAAGAGCCTCCTCCTGCTTTACTGTCAGGAAGCTGCGCTTGTAACTGACCTGCTGTTTCAGGGTCAGATTCAGGCCGTTTTCTCGAGGTACTAGTCCAAACAAGAACAAAAGTATCTTTAACCTTCTAGGACTTTGGTTCAGTGAATGGCAAGCCATGTCTGTATTATCTAGTTTTTTTTTTTTATTATTTTATTTTGTTTTGTTTTTTGCTTTTCTAAAAATGTGACATGTTTTTTGACATACCCTAATTGTAATTCTCCCTTTGGACGAATCTTCTGCCATCCATCTGTCAGTTTGAAAAGACTTGTAATACAAATGGCATTTTACGTAACGCTGTGTGCTGTGCTTGTCTCTGCTGACATAAAGGGTCTCCATTTTACTTTAAGAGTACTTGAATTTCATCGTCGCTGTGGACAGTTTTCGCACAGCAACAGGTGGTTGACTGATTTTGATCAGGTATTAGTTTATGCAGAAAAATGTGGAATGTTCAGCTTTCCAGCATCATTAATGTGAGGATCTGCTGCTCCTCTCAGTTTTGATATCATTACAAATCTAATATGTTGTTTTGTAGGCTGTTGGTCACACAAAGCAAGTCATTTATAGAGATCACCTTAGAGTTTGGGCACATTTAATGAATATCTTTCATTTTTTCAACACTCTTATAATCATTTAAACCAAACCAATAGACTAAATAACCCTAAAAATAATGATTAAAGCCCTTCCTTTCTTAGTATTCAGGTATCGTGGTAATGAATGTGGCACTAGATGCCATATTTCACTTGTTTATAAGAAAGAATTACAGGTTCTAAATGTTTACTATTTATTTGAGGATTAATGGCCATCAACACCTCATGAGGATCATTAAGTAAGATCGTGGCTGTCGGGCCCGCCGTGAATCAAAAACCTCTCAGTCCACTTGTTTGGGTAGTGGGTAGGGTTTCCAGTAAGTGTGTTTAGCTGGGCAGAGCTGTTTCCGCTCTTCCCGCTGCATGTTTTCGAGGCTGCCGAGTGGAAGACAGAGAGGGCTTTTTGTGTCTGTGGCCCAACTTCAATCAGCCATACATACTGAAGGCTGGTATTTGGTGCGCCACTCCTTAGACTGGCCAATGAGCTGCTGCCTCAAGTGCCGCTCCGACCACAGAGGTTCAAGGTCAAATTACCAAATTCAGTCTAAGGACGTGCCTGCACTATTCAGCGCCTATGCAGAGGAAAGGTTGCATCCATGAGCCACGCAATGCCTGCTTTGTTTTCATAATGGCAACCTGGAGTTGCTGTAACAGAAATCCAAGCTACGACTGTACTTTGCAGCGTGTTTCAAATCATAGTCCTTTCAATAGAGAACACTGAAATTTACCAACTATTAGACATCGTTTATTACTGCAAATTATTCCAGTTTCTATTCTGCTAGTATTAAACACCCACATACCTTCACTCTTATCAAACCACGCATCTTTGTTGTTCTCTTGGCTCACACGTGGAAAAAATGTGCGAAACTCTAAGTACAAAAGGAGTTTAACCTGTGAAAACAGATTTCCATCTGCCTTTCTCCATTTAGTGTAAATGTAAAGAGGTAGGGGCAGTTTTAAAGCAATACATGCTGTCTTAATGATCACCAATACATGAATTGGTGCCTTTAATGTACTATATAAAAAAAGTATTACATTTAAAACGAATGAAACTGAAGTCTCATGCACACACTCGTGACTGAAGAGTAACATGCAGATAAGAAGGAATCACAAACATTCGCTGGTCATCAAAATCCCAACAATCTAGCAACACTTTCGTTTTCATGCTTCTCAAGATCACTAAACAGGAACACACAGCACAAAGAAATCTGTCAAGTACAGTAGATGTGCCAAAAACTGATGTAGCTCGTTGTTTAGCTCCTGAGTTTTGATAGCAAGTGCGAAGTGCTGTTACCAAACTCAACGGCTAGAAAGAGCAACAGCAGCCCTTCCTCAGTGTGAAGTAACAAAGTGTATTTCATGAAGTTCTGTGCTTGCATTTTAAGTTACTACAAAGTTCCACTTCATCACATTTTCAAGGGAAATATTGCGCTGTTTACCCCACTACATTCATATGAAAGCTGCAGTTATTGCTTTATTTTCTGATAAAGAGCAAGATTTTACAGAAACATTTTAAAATATGAAATTTAGTGCATTTTCAACCTTTGTGACCCCTTACAAAAAAAATAACCTTGTCTAGACAGGACTGAGTTGTGAACAGTCAGAGAGAAAATTCCCATCTAAACTAAGATCGTCTTATTTCAAGTTCCCAAAATAGTTATAGTCGCCAATATTTTGTACAAAAGAGCAAAAATGAGCAGAACTTACAATCATCTCACAACCTGTGGGATTTATTTTGTAAAACCACTGGAAGGGTTCCCAAGGGTGCTTCCTGACTCTGTATAAAGTTAAAGCTAACACCCCTTTAACTATTTATTTAAAGTTTTACATAAAACATCAGAGGACATCCTGATGAAGTTTTTCCTTTAGCTGCAGGACTGAATAAAAAACTGGTCTGTAGTGGTATTACACAATCTACATGAATTGTTTTTACGCACAGTGGTTTCATGCCTGCAGGGCTTCAATCATATGACCCGTCAGGTGCGTCACCATGGTGGAGTTTCCCAAGTGAAGCTCATATAGTAGTCACATATAGTAATAACATGAATGCTGCCTAAAACTCCTGTATTTTTTCTGCATAGACTATATTAGTGTTGTGCTGCTGGTGTACAGAAAGGTGCCGTAACAGACACTCAACTAAAAACAGTAGCAGTAGCAGTGCAGGCTGGTATATCCAAAATTAGACTGAGTGTGAAGCACACAAGAGGCAAAAGGATTTTACACATGCATCTTAAAACGTGCACATCCTGCAGTAGTAAAGTGCTGCTTTCGTGACATAATATGAAAATACAAATACAGTTTTCACATCGCCACTGTGTCTTTGGAGGTCGGCCGAAAATCAAACCATTTTCTGCTTACTGCAGCATTACACAAACCTTCTCTGTTCAGGAATTTCACATGCTGCACGACACAGTGCAACACGTGTGTTACTGTAAGCCCGAAGCAATTCTCAATTCAGCTTATTTCCGCAACATTTACCATGTTAAATCTAAAGCTTCTGTGCTTCTAACATGTGCCACATTGCATTCAATTCTATAGACGACAGCTTACTGATACGTAGGGCTGTCTCAGTGTATGGAGTAAAGGAAGTGTGGATGATAGGGCGTTTCCTGTGTTGCGGTATCTTCACTTTAGATCTACGACATGTTGAAACAGATATTTAGTTCCTCTTAACCATTTAGAAGCCTAAACAGTTTGCATTGTCACAGCCCGTCCTCCCCCATGTGACCATGACACAAGCCATGACCACAGTCCTGTAATGTGCCAACAAGTTTGTCCTTTATTCTTTTCAAGCCAAGCCAAACCTCGCACACAAAACTATCAAAGTGAGAATGAAGCAATTGAGAGAAAATGAAGGAGAAGGACAGGGAGGGAGAAGGCTGAATAGATTTCACTTGAGTCGCTGTTGTGCATGCAGTGGCTCCGTGTGATTTGATTTGAGCAAAGACTTCAGCAGGATCATATGACACTGATTTACAGTGGTTGACATGGCTGATCATTTATGAGCTGTTTGGTTACACAGTCTGAGAAAGAAATTGCATTCAAAGAGATTGTCTAATTTCCCTTAATACACTCCGGCCTTCCAACCGCTGCAGACACTGTTCCCTAAAACACCTCAACATTGAAGGGCCTTCATGCATTTATTATTGTTTAACCACGAAACTACATGACCTCAACACAGCTGACAACACACACACACACACACACACACACACACACACACACACACACACACTCTTGCTCACCCCTGCTGCAAGAATGGGTTTGCCGTGTGACGGAATGTGGAAGTAAGAAAGTCTTCTTTTGTCCTGTTTGTAAAGCTTGACGAGCGTTTTGCAAGAAGAAAGTGCAGCGCAGAAAAAGGAAGAAATCATAGAGACTAAAAGCTGGCAACTTAACAGACATCGAACGGTTAGTTAACAGTGGCACTGTTACCGTTTTAGTGACGCAAACACTTTTTCAACTTTAAAGGAATAGTTAAAGATAAAAAACACAAACACACATTACTAGCAGAGAGTAAGATATGAAGATTTAAATTCCACTGTCATATCTTTCCAGTAAATATCAGGCTATAGGCAGCAGCCAGTTATGAAAGAATAAAAACAAGGAGTCAGTCTGGCTCTGTAAAAAATAACAAAATCCTTCAATCAGCATATACTCTTGTATAACGAATGGGACCAAAGACAGCAGAAAGGTGTTATTTGTGGTGATTTTTGTAGGCCCTACTTCAAAATGTATGCTTACTGCCATAACTTAAATTACAGGGATATTCCAGAATTTTTGACATATAGCCTCATTTTCAACTTACCGTCTAGCTGTAGATGCTAGTGCAAGTCAATGGCACCAGTAGCATTCTGCTCCAAACTAAGATTAAACACTCCACCCTGCACCCAAAGCAAGTCAAATAAGACACCAATCTATGGAGGTGAAATGCTGTGTTCGTAGAATAATTTTAGAGGTCACAATACGGCTGATTTTCTGTAATTTGGGACCCTGTTTGGGATTAGTAGCGACAGGAAGTTGCCAAACTATTTACTTCCTGTTGCTACTAAGCCTTAAATTAAAGAAATTCAACCTTAGTTTGACTCCTAAAATTATTCTATGAACACACAAATTCTGTCAATAGAGTGTTGTCATATTCGACCTGCTTTGGGGGCCCTGTACAGTGTTTAATCAGAGTTTGGTAAAGAAAGCTTGTGCCATTGACTTGTGCTAGCATTAGCATCCGCGGCTAAATAGTTACCGTCCAAGCTCTGTACTGCATCGTATGGGCTGAAAATGGTCTCTATCAAGAGGAATACGACTGGAGAAATCGAAAATGAGGGAATGTTAAACTTAATTACAACAACCCCCAAATTACAACCCCTCTCCAGCGGTAGATAGTACTTAAAGGCCGGTTAGCTGGGACATGAGGGTGATTCTAAGCACAGCGAAATCACATGTTAGCACCAGGAAATAACACAGAGACTCAAAGTCAAAAAATACAAAGTGGTCTGAGCATTTTTGTGCACTGTGGCTGCTGAGAGGATGTGGCAAAGACTGGCAGGAAAGCCAGGGTTGATACACTGCGGGGCTGATGAGATAATGATTCTCAGGTGTGCCAGTCAGCAGAAACTCAAGAGCAGGAAGGAGCGCCACACCCACACAGAGGGCAGAGTGAACACAACCAACACGGGGAAACAATAAAGCAGTATGCATGCACAGGGGATTGTGACAGATGGATGATTTGGATTCCAGACTAATTTCAATCAGGCGTATTGTAATGTGAAGTAGCTGATCAAGTTTCATTGGCTGTTGTTTGATCATCCTAAGTCAGCAAAACCACAGATAATTATTTACAGTCCTTTTTTTGGACTTTTGTCCTGTCAGTGATTCTTATTAGAAGTGCAAACTAAACAATTAATTGAGCCGACTGAGTAGCATTGACTTCAATTTATTCCTCTGTGTAGACATTCATCACCAATATAAAGAGGATGTTAAAAAAATAAAAAAATACTGCTCTTTGAACTTCAGCATTGATTGTTTTATAACTTTATTGCTGCTGCTTGATGGTATTTCTAAGATAAGATGGATCATAAAACGAAGTTATCCAATAAAAACAATATAACTGGATACAAAAAGATAAGATGACTGACAGTAAGTGAAGACATTGTTACATTCCTGGGCAAAATGTCAAACCATTTGTATTTAAGAATAGACAGAGACCAAAAAAGAGAACAGAAATATGTTTATACAGACGATATATGGATGAAATAAAATGTTTGTGCTAAAAGTATGGAAGTCCAGAACTGTCAAAATTAAAATTATATCATGATTCTAGCTCATATCACATAAATAGAAAAGGAAATAGCAGTTTGCAGCTTGCTTTAATGATGGCAGCAGTTTTTTTACAGCTCCAGTCCCGAAAATGTATTTATTACCACATTAATTTAATATCAGCGAATATATATTTTTCAGTTTTCACAATCATTCCTCTTAATCTGTGTATTTTAACATTTACGTTGATTCAAATTTACTGTGACACTAACATGTCTGCAACTATTTTTCCAGCAATTAAAGCTAAAACCAAACTTCACTCTCTGTCCAGAACTTAACAACTGAACAGAGATTTTGTCAAACATCCTGCTGGAGATCTTAATATTTTTGTGAAAATGTTGGTGACCGTAAACTTAAAATAAAAATTTAACCCGGGTTTTTTTTTTGTTGTTGTTGTTTCT
>JAPZDX010000004.1:10989417-11018151 GCA_029783625.1 Naso annulatus | reverse complement strand
ACTGGCATTGAGAAAACTGCAAGATCATTTAATATAGTGATAAAAAAGCTCAGTAAAATGAAAGAGGAATATTTCCTGACCAAAGATAATAGAGGGATGCAAAAATAAAGAGGAGTTTTTTTTTTCTCACCTTTAACCTTTAAAATGTCACTAATAAAAACAACAGAAAGCAAAACAAAATCCAGACAACAGGAAGACTGCACATGAATTAAGATTTGTAAATGTGGAGACAACAGTAATTAAGCCGGTCTTTGAGAGGAAACAGAGATTTTTGTGTGTGATTGACCACAGCAGCTTTCACTTCAAGGGTCTGCTTTCTCCAGCAGTGTTGCTGTGCCGCCTGCAGGAGTCAGATTGTGTACAAGTGAGGATGAGTCACTCTGGTCTTGAAGGGAACAGTGAAGAAAAGGCCTCACATATCCAGGGACTGAAATAGACTAAATGCTCTGTGTCTGCCTCTCACTTTGCTCGCTGAGTGGGAGGACACAGCAGACACACAGAGGTACTCTCAGCTCCCCCACATTCAGCAACATCTTATCCCCTGTTTCAGCCTATACACACTTACATTTACGCCTGTGAAGTGTGCTCGTGTTCACTGGTGTGTTTGTGTGTGTGTGTGTGTGTGTGTGTGCATTCACTTCCATCTTAATGATTGTTTCTGCCAGGCTGTGTCTTTCTGTCCTAGATGAACAAAGCACAAAATGTACAAAGACTTGTTACTGAGTGAGAATGTAAAAGTGAATTCCTTGGATCTAGCTGCTGTATCCTCTCTGTTCACAAGAGGGCAGGCAGGTACAACTGACCAAGAGAAAAGAGGGTACCTCATGTGCAATACTGCATGTGCAGCTTTACACATATACATTTACATTTTGGCATCAGTGGATATTTAACCACTAATTTTTAATACCACGTTGAATGACCTCTGTCCCTTCCTCGCCCTCAAATCGTGCAGACAACGAAATAATAAGTAAATGCGGAGATAATAAATAGTGTTTTCCAGTTAAAAAGTACAGCTTCAAAATCTGGCCTTAGAAAGCCGTTTGCAAAACTATTTAAAATCTATTTTTTAGGAATAATAATAAAAATAATAATGATAAAAACAAATTTAGGAGAAAGGTTTATACATTTTAGTAAGATTTATGGTTACATGAAAAAAGCAGCATAAAATGACTGACAGCAATGTGTGACATAATCAGTCAATAAGAGATCTATGAAGCAGATAAAATTAAAAAAAAATTAAACAGAGAAAAAACAGAAATAGTTTTCGTTTTACTCTAAAAGATGATCTAAGAGCTTTTTAAAAAAATAAAGTTAAAATTTAAACAATGAGATATAATCTGGTGGTATTATATGCAACAAATTGAACTGGGATTTAAGTCAAGACAGTGTAAGACTTAAAAGCAGCCACCAAGGCCCCAAAGTTATATGTACTTTTACAGTTGCACACACTGGTGTGATGTGTTTACTCGCTGATAATAAAATGAAATATTATCTGTGACATGCTAAAACAGAGTAAAAGTTACACAGCAATTTATATTCAAAGTTAATGCAACAGCTAGGCTTATTATTGAGGCTGAGTGTTGGTGAGGTTGTACACAATAAGTTTTCTCTTCCTGTGTGAAATCTCCTCTAAAAAGAAAACCGGTATCTGCGTGTTCACAATGAATGCATTCACTGTTCACATGGCTAAAGTGGGTCCATTCCTGTTTGTGTCATTGTATAATATTTTCTCTACAGAAATGTTACCAGAGCAAAATAGCTGGACCAGATTTTGTTCTCAGCGGCATCTTAAATTGGCTGCACATACAGCAGACGTATCACCAAGATATTCCTGACATGTACACGGAAATATCGCTCCGGCTTTGTTTGGCTCACCTCGCAGACAAGCAGGCTTCTCTCACTGGAGCCACCAGGAGCTCAAACAAGAGCTGCTTTTGTCTTTTATTTTGTCAATCATCTAAGAATAAAGTTGACATCACACGTATGGCCCACAGAGAGATTTGTGCCCCTCTCTGTTATCTCTTTTTAAAATGTTTGTAGGTTAGTTTTATGTGTGTGTGCATCTGTGTGAGCTTGTCTTGGCTTTGTGTGTGCCCATGTGAACTTGTTGTTTGACGTCTCTATGGAAATTACTCTAAATCACCCTGCTGGCCCTGGGCATGACAAGAGCTCTTTGGCAAACAAATAGGGATATCCTCCGCGGTCTCGCATGACCAGCGTTGCATTGTACTTACATGGAGATGTTTTTAGACCAGATTCTCTCCACACGATGACTAAATATATTGAAAAGGATTTGCTAACTAAAGAACGTGCCCCATCAGCCTGTGGGAGACAAGGGTGATCCAAACATGTATCTCAAGGCAGCCTGCAGTGAAATCCCTGTGCCCAGGCAGAGAGGTGGGCCGAGGCTGGATCGCCTCCCCAGTATCGTCCAGCAGAGGCAGGGGGCAGGAACCAGGCTGTCCCCCTCAAGCCCCACCAGCTGCCTCCCAGGAAGCTTCGAGGCCTGCAGACCTCAAGAGCAGCACAATTTGGAGGAGCTTCTTCATGCACACAGAAATCTGTTTCAGGCATCTGCCCAACCTCGGGCCAGTATGGTCTACAGGTAGGATACTGTGTTCTAAAGAAGGGTGCATGCAACTTAAAAAACCAGCATTAGTCGAGTTCATTCAGACCATGCTGCATACTAACGCGCAGGTTTCACAGTAGTCAGACTGAATTATGTTGGTTATCATGTTGATTCTGCTGGATAAAATGCATTTTTTCCCCCTCTTCTAAGTGGTAAACATGAATTTAGTTTCTGTAAACAGCAGCCTGTTTGTCACTTTGCTCCTGTTTTTATTATTTATGAATCACTGGAAGTAAGGATTAAAGTTTAACTCTGCTCAGCGGGGTCCCTGTCCTGTTAAATACCTAATGCTTTCATCATCTCCTGATAAGGAAGAGTCCTTCTTAGCACAGAGAGACCCAGCACTAATTCCCCTCTGCAATTAGATTTGACGTTTAGGGCGCATGAGGCCACTAGCAGACATACTGCCATGTCTTCAGTGGCATCGGCAGTTTTCTGTTCTGTGGAAAGACCAAGGATTTGAATAAGTAATGAAGTATGAGCTAATGTTTGATTGTCATAGCAAAGCCGAAAGAGAGTGATATATCTCGCTCTCAGATGATTAGATATATCAGTAAATGAAAATGGAAGTAAAAAGTTCCAGAACTGCTGTGTGTTGTTTCTGAAATGTGATAATTTCCTGAAAACAGGGAGGATAGGCAGCTGGTATATTAAACTATTTGTCAAAGTCAAAGATACCTTTTTCTGTCCGGGTTCAAATGTAATGCTGAGACCAGATCCTCATTCCAAAATAGACACAGTATTATTGTGTGCAGGTGAAGTGACGAGTAATAGCTAAAAAATAAGAATGTGACAAGCAGTAAAAACCACATAAATGCATAATGTATTTTGTATTTCATCTTAACTTTAGTCTACAAGGGCATAAACAACAATGTAACATTGTCTTATAATGGCCAATTGTTTAAAGACTTCATTGACATCTTAAAAAATGCACTTAAAGCTCATTTGCAGTGAGTTAAGTGATAGAAACACTGTTTCCATGGCTAAAAATGGTGGTGCTGGGGCTGAACAGAACATGAGAGCAAGGGTGGAAGCAGAGGGAAAAGCCCGGCTCCGTCCAAAGTTAAAGAAATGAGCTTGTACTGCACCATCCCTAAATTTTACCGATTTCATTTGTTTGTTATTCTTCAAAAAAAATCAAACTCCACAAGTTGTGGTTTTATGGGGATTTAAGGTGCTATATGAAACATTTTAACAACAGCCGAAGTATAATTCCTCAAAACTCAGTTTGCTTGAGTGTGGCTGAAAAATGTGGTCAAATCGGGTTCAAATTATTTGACCCAGTCTTAATTTATGGGTCACATATGGATGGTTTTCACGCCTGAATTCGACTCCCAGATGGGAACAGTCTCATGTCTTCCAGTCAACTTTCATTACGCTTAAATACTTTAGTTCTTCCATACCACAGCTTGAACAGAAATCAACCCTGTACACGCAATACACAGCATTGATTTGATAATTGGATCATAGTATTGGAATTTTAGTGTAATTGGTGGCAAAGTGCTGCATTATGCACCTTTAAACACCTGTTGGACTGAATCTCGGCAGGTAATTATTACTTTTTGCTGTTTTTACATTTCTGTTCACATAATGATTAAACTATTGATATATGAAAAGTACAGAGCCTGAGGCACTGGTTAAGGTAATCTTTACTGTGCATTTGCTTCAGCCATGCCAGCTTTTCCCCCCTTTCCTAATCATCAACAATCTAGGTTAGCTAGCTGCTGGCAGTAGCTTTATGTTTAGCATAAAGACACAAGAGTAGTATTGATCTTATGATCTAACTCTCGGCTAGAACGCAATAATGTGTAAATCTTTCGTTGTCTTTTCAACAGACTGTATGTTGTTTGTTTTATTTTTGCAAGATCTAAGGTGTAACATGTTTTACAGGGGCTGTTGAGCTATTTATTAGCAATCCACTTGCTGTGACTTCTTGCAGTCTTACAATTTTGTCTGAATAGATAACAAAGCCCACAATACTTCATAGCAGTATGCTCAAGTCAGCAGACCGGGCTAACTCCCCCTCTGTTAAAGTCTTTAAGCTTTATTAAACTAATCGCTTCACCTCTGTCTTCATTAGAGAGTGCTATCCATCCTCTTATCTAATAGACATGAAATCGAATGAGAGTATCCCAAGCCCAAAATGTCAACCACTTCTTTAAAGGTAACCCTTTATGCACTATGACTGTACTAATAACCTCACTAATGACAACAAATAATGAAGCTGATTTGTACACATCCTGGCATCCGGGTGACACATCACACTGGAAAAACTGTGATGCCCCAGATTTGATTAATTTTGAGTATTCTATAATTAAAGTCCTTGGCCTTAAACATTTCTTGTTTCAAAATTTTGATACCTATAGGCTAGAACTACGATAAAGCTGTATCTCTGCATGTACGTAAACATTTCATCAGTTTCTGTGTAACATCGAGTGCTTCACCATCAGACAGAAATGCTTTGCATCACTTCCTCCTGTTATTCAGTATCCCCACCATGAGGCCATAAATGCCTGCAGGGCAGACAAATAAGGTCGGTGGGCATCTGTAGGGGTTGTCACAATAAAGATGTCAGCATTTATCAGTGTCACCATATGCAGTGCTTTTAACATGAAATGACACTGTGGCAGAAACTGGCTTAATAATGATGCTGATGGTGATAATGGAAAATGTCATAATGGTGGTGGTGGAAATGATGATAATGGGAATAGTGGCTAGTTAATGGTTGGTAATAGAGATAATTGGATAATATAAGTAGATGAGAAAGTTGATGCTTTTGATGAAGGACAGTTGCGATGATGATTATGATGACATTGCATTTTAAGTCAAATCCTCCTCATATTTTCCCTTCCTGTCAGATTTAGTGTCAAGCTTCTTCATCAGTATTTCATGCATGTTTGCTGTCCCGCGGTGGAATTTGTAGCACTTGATAACTGTGACAATTATGTCTGCACAGAGTCAGTAGCACCATATTAGGGGCAGATTAAACAACCAATTCTTCCTCAGTGGCGTTGTACGCGAAGTGCATCACAATGTCCTGTGCTCCCGGGTCTAATCTGCAGCATGGGAGAGAGAGACAATGGAATGGAAGGAGGGTGCCGAGTTCAATGGTGATTTAGAGGAGGAGAGACTGGCGAGGGGTGTGAGGGAAAGGAGATAACAGATGGACAAAAAGCAAAACGAGGAATGCAGAAGAACATCGAGAGAGAAAAAAATTAATCAAGCAGCAAGAGACTGGGACTGCTGCAGCAGTGACATCACAGACAGCTCAGAAAGGTTTTCCCCGTTATTATCTGCCATTTTCTCCACAGGAGGTTAGAACTGATAAGGAAAACTATCTATTAGACACTGGATATCCTTTCAAACGTTAGAGTAGATTGTGCAACATTAATATCTTTTAGTCAGTCAGCAGACAGTTTACAGGGCTGCAATTATGTGACATGGAATCTCATGTTGCTGAGAGCTTTATTTAGATAGCAGTGGCTATTCTAGGTTAAATATATGTTCCCTGTATAAATAGATGCAGTATTTCAGAGGAACACAGGCAGTGCTTTCAAGCTATGCCGACAGATGTTGCACGCTGTGGGAAATCAAGGGTCAGGTTGGAGGTATTTATCAGCCTCTTGAATACTACCTCGTGGCCGCTCATCCATTTCAAGACGTGCGTAGGCCCGCTCACCGTATGGAGGTTTGTGTCTTAGCAACAAAGTTTCAGAACTCTATTATTGGTTCTTACTGGAGCAATTAAAGCAGAGCGGTTTGCCTCAAGGTATAGCGTTATCACCCGTTGGGGATTTCAGCCAAGAATGTAAGATCTAGTTGTCGTTTTTGACTGACACACTTTTAAATGGGATCGACAGGGAGAAAGTTTCAGCCTTGGAGGTGCTGGTGACATTAGTGGGATGTTTGCAATTTTGTTCAGCGGCGCAGGTAGGCCTATGTCTCTCCAGAGCGTCGTGGAACAACGTGATCAAGCCAAAACAGGGTTCGCCAGCAGGCAAAGACTCTGTTAAGGATGTGGAGTGGCAGCACAGCAGATCCTACTTTGTGTGTGAGTGTGTGTGCGTGTTTGTATTTTTTAAGTTTTTCTAAAAGGTTATGTGACTTAAAGGTGCACTCAGATGATTTCAGCCATCAAGATTAATTTCCATGTCATCCTGTGGCTCTGGAGGGAGCTTTCCAAAGTCTACACTAATCATCTAAGGTTTTTTTAAGTTTGGGCCTTAGGGCAGCAACATCCTAACAGAATACTTGGTTAGCCAAGGCACAGGCATTTTAGCATTTACCAGGCAAGCAGGGTCAAATAAATATTATAGTTGCATCATTAGAAATGTAGAAGTCAGGATTTTTTGGAAGTTGACCCATACTCAGGACTACAAGTCAGGTTATCTCAGCCCCCGTTGCTCCAGTTCTTACCTTCTCTGAAAAATAGACTTATTAGTCCTCCAAATTAAGTGGGTCCAAAGATAATTGAAGATGGAGGGGAAAAAAAATAAAAAACACAGAAAAAGGGGAACAAAAAAAATAGAATAAAATCGTTACAGTATGCATTATTATAATAAACAGTTTAAATTAATAAAATACAACTAAGCCATCTTTTTGATTACCTGCAGTCAAAACCCCATTTTCTATGTCCTTAGATGTCAGTATTAAGTTGGTACAGTCAGTCTAACACCACACTCTTAGCTCCTGAAATCTAGCCAGTTAGCTCACTTGCTGGCATCTAGCTAGCTAGTTCTAACTCACAAAATTGGCGTGTTTTTGAAAAAGAAAAGACCTGATGATCGGATCAGCTAAAAAGAAGTTCTGGCCCAAAACCCACAAGTAAATGTAGCATAAAAGTAGGAATTTACTGCTACACTGTTTTGTTTTGTTTTTCTTTAACATTTAGGCTACCATAGCATGGTCAATGGGTGTTTAAAGACGTGTTTCAAAAGAGAAACCTGGCATCAGGAGTCACTGGCATAAAAAAGTTGGGTAACCCCTGTTCAAACGGACAGCTGACTTAACTTGTTGCTAAAGTAGGCTACCTTTAATGCTAACTAATGCTAACTGCATCTCCTTTTAGCTATTTAGCTAAGACAGCTGAGCAACAAGTGTTGCTAACTCTCGTCCACTGAAAATAGCATGAAACCGGTACAAAAGTCGCTGAAAGTTGCCAGATCATGTCATCAGCTTTTGCATGTTGATGAAAATGAGAATGCATTGGAACATTATTTATCTGAAAATATTTTTTGCCTTTTCCCTAACAGTTTACTGTAAATAAGTTGCTAAATTTGTCACCATATTATTTTGAAATAAAGTAAAAAAATAGGGTCTGAAAAATTTTGCCAAATGTACACTGCACAGGGGGTTTGGACTGCAGGAATAAGAAGGTTTATGGAACTGGGATGGGAGGAAACAACTGGGAAGTGTTGGTGGGGGAGAGGAGAGTCAGCTAACGTGACATGACTAGCTGTATGGCTAAATCAACTACCACCACAGTTACTGTTACGTTTTTTTAAGCAACAAGTAAGCTTTCAGTCTCTTGGTAAACTCTGTAGAACTACACCTAAACTACACCTCCCATCGAGATAAAACAGCAGGAGGAGATAAGAAAGAAAAGCGGAGTATAATTTCACAGTTAAAGTCTTGGCTGAATCTGCCGTAAATCACCTCAATATAAAAAGTGAAGTATTATGAATTGCACCCTGAAACTGTAGAGATGCCAGGTCATAAAAACTGCTGCTTACATAATGTTGCTTTGCAGATTATTTCTCTTGACTTACTGTCAAAATTTCACAAATGTTTCAATCAACATCTGAATCAAAAGGTTGAGTGAGAAAAAGGTTGATTTGTATCATACCCTATGGGAATCCAATAGTTTCCCTACAAGCACTTAAAAGGACAGAAAAAATTAATAACCTAAGTCAGGAGGACCCAAGTCATTGCATAGCATATAGCTTCTAAATATATTCAAATATCTGACCACCCATTGTGACCCAGAGGTCAACCTCGGCATCAAAAAATGACTGGGCCCTGCTGAACTGATCTCTCTGCCTCTATCAAAGGCAATCACAAGGATATAAATAAAACTGTGTTGGCCTCGAGGTTCGTGGATGTTCAATGAACCATGAAATCCTGCATGGTCACATTACTACTCAGTGGGGGAGGACTGATAAGACGCTGCACTGCCAGAACACTGGTTTAAGCTTTATTTCACTGTGCCACTTACAGTAACATCTGCTTGGAGATGTGAGCATCAGAGTACGATGACTCCTTTGGTTCCTCTTTGAGAACGTAATGAACTGTAGGATATAATTTCTATAAGTGCATAACATGAACTGCTGTTATCTTATTTGCACAGAGGTCATAGATACTAAGTTAGCACTTGTTACACGATTGTAAAGGTTACTGCAGTGTACAGAGGGCATGCACTGTGATGGCAGACAACAGAAAGAGCAAATTAAATGCCTCATAAGTGAAGCGTGCCTGTAATGTTTGCGTGCAAGTTACTCAACCATTACATTATCCACCAATGCCGTAACATCCTGCCTGAGGTGGATTTCTTTAAGTTAATGAACACAAACATCAAATTAGCTCCCCTGACTTCCATTCAGAATATACCTCTTATCTCTCATCCTCTCTCTCTCTCTCTCTCTCTGAGTGTGTGGCGCCATAGTGAAAAACACTGCAGTTCTTTCAGCCAGTCAGTCAGAGCCAGTAGCCTATACACTATGTCTCTCTCCCCCATTCAGAGCCTGGCTCACTCGCTCTGCGCTCAACACGCGCTGCTCTTCGCCTCCTCACTGCATCTGTCCTCTTCTCCCTGAAGTGAGGTACCATGCATGCTCCTTTCTCCTGCTCCTCTTCGCTGCTTGTCCGTTACTGTTTCAGGGTCCCTTCATCAAACGGAGCATTCTTGCTGCAAAGCCGGGGACCATAAAAGAGGCTGTGTTACTGTGCTCGAGGACTTTGGAGACGGGACAAGGCTGTGTGCCGGGTCTGAGGACAGCTGGCGGAGACGCTGCCGCTGCAGCTCCTGTCGGGATGTGGATCTTTGCAGGACCTCTGCTTGCTCTCTAACACAGCTTGATTCCTCTCAAAGTTGCAGGAGAGCACAAATCTATGAAGAATCTCATTCTGCTTCATCCTTGTTTCTCAGAGAAGGCTGACAACTCACTTGGTGTAAGAACACTTGTATCAGGACAGATCTGGTTGTATGTGTGTGTTTAAGTGGAAAAAAATGCAGCTGTTTGTAAGTTTGTAAGAGCACAGTGTTCATTTGGAAGTGTTTGCCGTGCTGTGAAAGCATGACCTTATTTTGAAGACGTGTAACGGGGAGTGAGAGGGTGCTGAGCGTGTGTGTACAGTGTTGGAAGCAGTGCAGTGTTATAGTGTTACTCTCCTCACTCCAGGTGTTTGACTAAAAGGCTTAGCTGCGGTTGGGGGGCAAGAAAGATTCCCTTGACACCCTCAACTCCTGGCTGGCTTACAAAACCTGTCAGACGCCCTCAGGAGAAATGCGTTAAAAAAGGCATTAGATATAGACTTTGGAAGCAGGAATAAACTAGAGACCAAATTTGGAAATGGAGTTGGAAAGAGCACAATACTTTATATAGGTGAGGAGGATAAAACAGGACAGACACAGAAAAGAAAAATGAGCTGGAAAGATAAAAACTAGGGCAGGATTATTCTTGCATGTTGCCATGTGAAAGTAGCTCAGAAAAATATGCACAAAAGGCACTAAAGTGGAAAAACAGCATGGAAAAAGAAAACATTTCTCATATTATCCATCATTCTGGTTTGGCAGGACATTTTACTCGTCCTCACACCTTTAACCCTCACCCCTCTAACCCTCTGCAACAGCACACAATCTCAAGATCTCTTCTCAAATTGGGCGACCCGTTCAGCGACTTATTCAGTACCTCTTCTCCTTCATCCTTCTCCCTCCATCTCCATCCTCTCTCATCTTTCAGGTGAAGTCAGACTGGCACAGGATCCACATCTCAACTCCTCGCACACCAACAGGGACTGGGCCGCTCCTATGTCAGATCTTGACGTAACATCAGCTTGTGTTTCTTCTCTCAAAAGAAACTGAATAATAATCTCATGCTCCAGTCATTCCCGCCCGTGATTTCCATATGAGATTCGGCATCAGCAGGCAGAACCGGCCTGGACGACTGACTTTTAACTTTACATAAAAACAACGAGGACAAAATCTAAGTTCTACAGACAGACAAAGAGACTGTTAGCTACTTAAAGGACACAAACAAAGGCTTGTTTGTTTTTGAGCAGCTCGAGTGGCCTTCACCAACAGCCATGCAGGTGTCATTCGTATGTACGGACCACGTGCTGAAGGCCCCGCGTAACTGGTAGCACAGCAAGCAGAATGCCACCAGCCCCAACACAGCCAGCCAGGCTCGCGCCCGCTTTCGCACTGTGGCCCTGATCGCTCGCAGCCTGGGCTCCTTCACCCACCGCTACCACCACAACCTCAAGGAGTCGACCGCCAAGCTCACCGGCATGAAGTACCGGTAAGTAGACTGATGGTGGAGACGGAGAAGGTGTGTTTAGTTTAGTTAGATTAGTTTCCTCTCATCTGCTCAGGGTATGCTGTGCAAACTTGCCACAAGAGTGCATGTGAGAGAGAGAAAATGATTCAATGACTGTGAATGACAACACAATATAATGTGAGAGACAGAGAGAAGAGAGACTAAAGGAGCCCTGATGGAGACAATGAAGATATATGAGCAGTGACAGGTGATGAGTGGGATGGTGTGTGTGTGTGTGTGTGTGTGTGTGTGTGTGTGTCTTTGTGTCAAGATACAATACAGATATTTTTCCAAGATACAGAAATGTTGGCCACTCTTGATTATTTTTTAAAAATTATTTTTCCACACTTAATATTACGTGTGTGTCGAACTGAAGTTTGGGACAGTTTAAGTTGTTTTAAGCACTCAGAGGTTCAGATATGAGCGGGGTGAATTTAATCACATGCAAGTGCAATTTTAAGAGAGAGAAAAGATATTTTGTTGTTGTAATCACACATGAAATTGTATTTAGAGTTTTTTGTTGTTGTTTTTTAATTTGGCATTTTGCTTTTAAACAAAGATCAAGTTTCTGCCTTACAGTGTCGTTAGCAAAAAATGTTAACAGATTAACTGCACCTGGCACTCAGGGTGAACAGCACAATAAACTTTACTCTATTTCACGGTTAAATGGCGAGCAAGTGCAAGGAAAATAACGCTCCTTTTGCTTTTAAAACACTAATATTGTAAAAATAACATAATAAAATGAACAACAAAATCTCACAAATCATTTCACACTGTGTGATGCAGACCCAGCAACACGTACGAAAGGATAAAAATGCAAATTAGATTCTGACAGTGAAGCTGACTAAAAAGTGGTGCTGAGCATCTGTGCCAGCTGTTTGTATCGTCAGTATCTGCCTATAAAGAGAGGTGGAAGCACAGTGATGCTGCGGTGCAGAATGTATATCATAATTAAAAGTGCTGGAAAATTCAACCAAAGGCTGATTTTTCTTTTGTAGACTACCTGGCAAAGAAACAGGGTTGATATAATAGGTATGATGTTATCATGACATGTGAAATTGAAATAAAAATGACATACATGTAAGAAAAAACTGTGGAATATTTAACAGTCCACATAGCGAAATAAAACACCTGACACATTCTGTGCAGCTACGGCACAACACTCCATTGTATCACAGCTACGTTTTATCTTGAAGGTCTCTCCTGAGCTGCAGTACCAGCATCAGTCTAACACTCGGGCCGAGCCGCGAACAGATCTCCACTGACCGTCACCATACAGTACGCTGTTGGGAGAGTGTGATAGTAAAGCCAAGCAGAGCAGAGCGGTAGAGCTCTCGATGTGTGTCTGTGTGGGAGTCGTAACAAGGCTGGGCCAAGTAAACAATGCTCTCTTATCTCAGTGAGTGGGCTCTTAACCCAGACCGCTGGAGCAAAATAGTAGCTTTCACCTGACAATGTTAACTCGCTGGAGAGGGTGACATCATCGCTTACAGTGTCAGGATGGAGAGACACACGCAGAGAGAGAGAGGGAATGCTGGGAAGGGGCGTATTGAAGAGGAAAGGAAAGAAAGAACCAAAAAGACAGAATCAGAGATTGAGCGAGAAAGAAAACTGGGGCACGTGGGTCAGCTCACAGAAAAGAGGCAATTAGCAGAATCTCGGCAGATTGGATGCGGAGCGGCTAAATGTGATAAGTGTCTGCTTGTCACACAATCTCATCTCGTTTCCATAACAACATTGAAATGTTCAACTTCAATCTGTTCCCGGCGCCACACAAGCCTGTGACTCCATTGTGCTAACTGGTTCACATTTACAAAAGACTTTTTTTTTTTTTTTTGCACGAGATGGAAAAAAATGCTCCATGAGAAGATTGATTTTGAAGTTCTTCCGCGTATTTTTATGTAACACATCCAACCATAAAAGAAGAGACCTTTCTCATGCTTGTTTCCCTGTTCTCCTCAGTAGGGGATTGATACAAAAATACTGCAGCACTGATGCAGGAGTGATGTGTAGTGCAAAGTGTCTTTTGTTTATTTTGGTTTGCAACACGAGGATTTGGCCCTTGTAGCTTCCTCTGAAAACAGGTGGAGGATATTAGCTGTAAAGCTTCCTCCAAGCCGTCAGCAAATCCCCTATTTTCACCACAGACAGGCAAATATTGGATGGAAATCTCATCTGTCACATCCCGACTCTGCTTCCTGTTAGTTTGGCGCTTCCTGTTCCTGCCTACTACATCTCTCTCCCCCTTTCTCTCCAAACCTCTGAGGTTTTTGCTTAAAGAAGACGTTGGCGCTGCTTTGGGCACCATCCGACAGGGAATCTCTTTCTCTTGAAGTGATCAAAGTCTGCAGCCAAATCTGCGTCATCCAAACTGTTTGAAGTTTTCTGTGTGCGATAGCAACTTCTCAATGAGACCAGAGAGTGTGTGTGTGTGTTTGTGGGCGGACGGCTTGGCACATTGCGTTACATACATGAGTGCATGTGTGTGCATTAATTGTGTGCGGTGTTGATGCTCTACATTGGGAACATCCGAAGGCGTTGTGAGCCGAAGCGGAAGAAGTGTGCAGGAACTAATAATACCACCCTTTGCAGCATTTTGGTTGTCATGACAATCCAAATATATTTTAGTTCTACTTGTGGTGTCCCCTTCTTGCAACCTTTCGAGGCTGTGAGACCCTAAACAAATGCACAAACTCACGAATCGCAAGTGCACAGGCCAAAATATGTGATGGAACAAAACAGGCTGTTGAATTTGCTGGCTTCACAATTTGTGCCGATTATTTCTGGTTTCTGGTAGGGAGCCCCTGGTCGCCTGGATTGAGGTTCATAACGGTCATTAGGCAGCAGAAGGCCTTTTGACAGTCCAGGAGGTTTCGGGATAGATTGCGCTCGGTTGGTTCAGAGCTGCGCTGCAGATGGACATGCAAATAATCCCTTCTGTTGGTTCCTTCAGATGCAGGCTTATCAGTGGCCAGCAGAGAGAGAGAGACACTCTCCGCTGTGTATACATCTGTGTGTCGACAGTGCTGAGGAATGTTTAATGCAGCCAGCGCACAGGATAATCAGAAAATGTTGTTAATTTCACCGTACTGCACGCTTACGCACAGTTGAGCTGGATGAAAGTTTGAGAGGGAGCTGTAAGGGTTTCTGTCCCGTTTGTTTGGGAGAAGCAGCCCCCGGAGCGTATGTCACTCTCGCATTCATGCTTGACTCCACTGTGCCTCCAGCTTAATCCTTTTAATTAAATATCTTTTGAGTCCCTCAATTTAATAAACCAATCAGACCTTAACGCAAAAATATGGCTGTAAGTGAGTTCTGGCTAACGCAGTCATTTCTCCTGATTGACATAAAACGCTGACAGCCGATCACTGAGTTGGGAAAATTAAAAATTCACTGATGACATGTGGAGTATTATTGTCAATTGGAAAGCATTTTGTTGCTATTGCAAGGCGTTTAATCAGCTCATTCAAGGCAAATGTGGATTCCTTCTGCACACAGTATGAAGTCAGCAAGAAATCTGCATTTTTATTCACTTCAGATCACTCAGACGGTTCCGTCGAGGCGCACAGAGGCTCATGTGATTGAAGGTTACACAGAGAGCTGCAGGTTTTAACAGCTGAAGTGAGGACTGATGTCAATGAGATAATAGATTTTCTGCTGCTGTGGCACTTGTCAGGATGCACCATAAATCATAATTTGCCCTCTTGCTGCTCTGTGTGTGATTGTGTTCTGGAGTGAACTTTATGTGTGTGCATGTGCATGTGCGGGCGCATGTGTGTGCATACATGCGTGTGCGTTTGCATGACTACATCTCATAATTCTGGTTTTTGCTCAGTGACACAGTGTTTGGCAGCGTGTATCCGACATACTGAGTAACTGTTTTGGGTTTTTGTCATCATGCATCCAAAGTCTGCATCACACTCCAATAAGAAAGATGTCTTTTATGTTCCAAAAAACCATTTACTGAATTGATGTGTTTTGCTGTGATGTGTAGTTCTAATAATATGAGCCAGGGTGTTGCACAACAGGAGCTCTGTAGCACAGAGCTGCACTCTGCCTAAAGACCAAACAAGCCCCAGAGGATGAGAACTGCCCAATCTCTCAGTTAAATAGCACAGATGTTTGCATGGACTTTTGCATTTTAATAAAAGGTCACAGCTTAAATGGTTTTCTGTAAGCGTTATGGGGTTATTATGGTGTTGCCTTGCAAATGCAATTTTGCCTTATTCTCCTTAAGTGGCCTCTGTAAACAGACTGTGAACACAAAGACGATTTGGAAGCGATAAAAACAAAACAAAAACACTGCTGTGTGTGTATAACAGTGATACTAACTGAATAAAATGACCATAAATTCCAAGAACATGCTTGTTGACCGGGCAGAACAAATCATCAAATAATTGTATAAACTTTATGCATGAACTGAACATGAGACGTCCACATCTCTCTTTTTTTAATATGAGCTTGTGTAATTGACCTTACATTTGTTTGGCAAGATACATTATCAATATTCAGCGTTTTCTATTATTACTATCAAACCATAGGATTGTACCTGCAATGTAGGGTTAAGGTATGTTCATCTGATCTCCTCATTAATCCCTAAAGTTCTTGACAAGGCAGTGAAAAATTCAATGTGTGCCAGTGAACAGAAAGTACACCTAAAAACACCGTGACATACTTCTTTCAGTACTGTATTGAGGTTTTCCAGTTAACATGATATGAACTTTTTTTTCCCACGTTGCTAAGCTCTCTTTAAAATCGTTCTGAATCAACCACTTCAGATCAGCCCACATGTTTTTCAACACGGGATCAGCCCACAGGCCACTAGCTTCAGTTATGTGTCCCTGCCTGAAAATTCAGTTGATCTGTGAGAGATCTTTGTGGCTCACTCGCGCGTTCTCATC
Organism: Naso annulatus; assembly: GCA_029783625.1. Classification (NCBI taxonomy): domain Eukaryota; kingdom Metazoa; phylum Chordata; class Actinopteri; order Acanthuriformes; family Acanthuridae; genus Naso; species Naso annulatus. Next base: position 11,002,087 of record JAPZDX010000004.1, on the reverse strand, counting down.
CGATGTTTAAATTGCAGCTTGTGAAAAGAAACGTCAAGCAATTTAAATGGCCTTCAACAATGCAGTGTAAAAAGCAGTGAGAGCACGCAAAAGAGTGTTTGTTTCTACTGCATGAAAACCAAAAAAAGAAGACACAATGTTGACTTTGGTCTGTGAAAAAACAAAGCAGGAAGTCTTGTCCAGACTCTGGCTCTTTATTGCACACACACAGACACACACATATGTACACAAACACAAACACACACACACACACTGTAGAAGCATGCACATTGTGCAGGGCCCTGTGGGGAGCTTGCTGTCATTTCTCATTTCCCATTCTGTGTCATATAGAATGCTTTATCTGTAGAGGGCGTTTGATCTTCTTAGACTTGGGGCTTTGACTTGCAACTCTGCAAGCCTCAGTCTGTTGCCCGTGTCTCTCTTCCTCCCTTTACAGCACTCTTTCTCCTTCTCTTTTCCATCTTTTGCCTTCTTCAGTCATTGGTGAAGATCCAACCATTAAGACTGTAGGCTTCATTAGTGATTTTTCGCCCAGCAACCGAGCTGCAGCTTGTCTTTCATTCCTAATCTGTTCCTTTTTTCCCCTCAAAGTGCTTGATTGTACTTCCGGACTTTCTTCACACCCACGCAGGCCTCAGCTTTGATATATTTAGAATATGACCCTCCTTTCTTCCCTGCGCTGACTCGTTTTTTATAACAACATGATTGTCGACATCAGGAGAGCTGTGGGGACCGAGGAGGTGGGTGTTGTCTAATCCCTCCGCCCATGAAGGTTGGCTTGTGTGGGTTTGCTCAGTCTACATTAATCCCCAGTGATGTAAACAGTTTTATCTGTTTTCTCACAACCTTGACAGAAGCGTTATCCGACAAATATTGATTCGAACAATCCAATATCAGGAAATATCTGGTAGGAAATTCCCTGGTGTGACTTGAAAACCATAAAAGTTCTTTCCAGGGAAAGAAAACAGCATCCTCCCACAATGAAGGGTCATCCCACCATCCCTCTGAAGATTTCAGCACAATAAATCATCCAGATGTTCATTTCATATTTTTGCATCAAAAGGGGGATCTGCTAAGAATAGAACGGGATACATGCAGAAGCAGCTTGCAGGATGTTCAAGTGGTGACAGGTTGTTGTGAGGGGGCGTCTTCAAATGACTCATTTGTCATTTTACTTCAAGGCTTCTTTTGGGCACAATCCAAGCATGAGGGACAGAGCCACACTCACTGGCTTGCAAAGTTGTTTGTGCGCGAGTTCCTACACACAAGTTGTCCTTGGTGCGTTTATTTTACCATTTAAGGGACTTGTGCCACTGCATCCAAGTGCCCACTTCCCCTTTAGTACAAAGTTATTCGTTTTCTTTCTTTTACTGCAATAAGATGCTGTAATCGTCTGAATCATTAGCTTCTTTTGCAACGAGCCTCTGCTGGCAACCACTTCCGAGACCTGGACGGATCTATTAATGCACCATAGCAGGCTGTTCAGTTAATAATCAGGTATGGCCAAAGCTGCTGCTTCCCCCAGGAAACACCGAGGACAAGAATACAGCAGCAAGGCGGCTTCTCCGCCTGCTGAACGTCAGCTTTGTTTTTCTCCCATCGTTAAGACAGATGGTATGAACTCAAGGCAAAAACACTGCAAATTAAGCTTATGGAGGTTCTCCAAAAATAAAGTTAGCAGTTCTTCAAGGACAGCCAGCTTTATTTGGAATTAAAACTGTGTCTGCCTGCAAGCTTGTTTATTGTGGAGATGGTGCGTCTGAATGAGCCTTTGTAAACATAAAAACACTATCAATGAAAACCCAAAGCAAATGTATACATAATTTAAAACAGTTCCAGGCGTGAAGCCCAGAGTGACTTGCAGTAAACGCAGCAGTGAGCATTCCTAATCAACGCAGGTTGTCCTCAATAACCCCTGACGGAACACACATAGAATCAGTCAGTATCACGCTTCTAACCTCCAGTAAAGCTCTCCCCTCACACTTTCATGGATCAGAGCTCCCATTCTATAATACATCAGAGAGACGGAGGATACAATATCCAAACTCCTCCACCATATCAGAGACAAGAACGCATCCCACGATTTGTGACTGCGGAGTGATCTGTCTCCTGGTTTTCTCCTGTCATGTTATTATCAGTCTTAATAACGCAATGCATCAAAAAATCCATAAACGTCTCAAAACATTCAAAGCGTTTGTATGCTAACACATTAGCTGGAGGCACGGTGAGATGGCACGGGATTGGATCAGTCTGCCTTCGTCCTGATGGGGCACAGGCCATTAGTTGTTAGGCAAGAGAAAATGACTGCTGGCTTTCTTTGCACAGCCTCGTTTGTTGTAATGAGTGCATGCCTGCAAAGCTGAGCAGAAGGCAAAATTCCCCAGACCAATTTGAAGTTGTTTCTGTGTCAAAGAAATGCATATTTGAACATATTCTCCTAAGATGAAGGGTGTTGCTCGTGATGGTGGCTTCGTGTGTGCATGTGGCCTTGACGGTTCTGTCAGACGAAAATGTCTCAATATCAATTTCCCACAAATCATTTCCTCTGTCAAATGGCCCTGACTGCCTATGCAGGAGCCGTCGATCCCCTTGTCACACACACATCGCGCTGCAGGAAGACACCTGTGGCCGCGGGGGGAACAATCAGCTCTCTGAGTTCCCCTCCCAGTTGGACCAGATGAGGCACAGATTGTAAAACTGGTTGTGAGGCGCAGGCCTTGGAGTCAGAGTCGAGGATGGCAAAACTCTGATGTCTTAGTTTATCTTCCATGGTGTTAATGAGAGTTGAAAGTGCTGTATTACATTGCAGCAGATCAGCTGGATGCAAATTAACTGTTATGGAGAAGACATATATCAGGGAGTGCACCACTGCTCGGTTAATAGGTAGAGGGATGCATTAAGGGAGCAGAGCAAAAGAGAAAGTATATGCGAGGAGCTATCCTGAGAAATGCTGATATGATCCAACCTCTGTGCTGCATCTTGTGGGGAAGACAATAACAGTAACAAGCCTGAAGGCTGAAGTGCTCCCTGCTGTAAGATGATGTCGTAGTCTGCCGGTATATGAAGAGGTAATTGAGTGAGGAATGATGGGGGACGAAGAGCAACGCTTGTCAAAAAGTACTGCAACAAACTTCCCCTTGCTGCCGCACAAACGCATAATTGGATTCTCTCAGTTATGAGTAAAACATTTTTCAGGGTCTTCGGAGGGCCTTCGTCTTCTCACAGAGAATGTGCGATACATATTGTTCGAATAAATCAGCCATCCTCCCCCCTGTAATCCCTCAGTTCTGATTCATGAATGCAGGTGTGATAAAGGTGACCCTCGCATTCAGTGATTCTCCTTTCCATCTAAATTAGAAGCTACAAGCCATTGTTATTATTAAACCCAGCATACTGCAATTACAATAGATTTTTTTTTGTCTGTATTGTACGCTCAACAAAAGAAAAACTGATGACTCATATTTCATTTAAGTCTGTAGACTTATAATGTGAAAACAGCATTGATTTGTCTTTGTTTAGGCTGAAAATCTTTACATGCTCGGAGCGAAATGCAGGAGCAAAGTAATTGCAATCACTTTTGACTGATGACATCTTGAGTAAATAGCGCTGGTTTTGTTAATCATAACCTGTTTCTCTTCATAGGAACCTGGGGAAATCTGGGCTGCGTGTCTCCTGTCTGGGGCTTGGTGAGTACATTTAATTAGCATCGCAGGCAAGAGTCTAATGATTTCATAAGCAACCAAGTGCAAATTCAACATGAGCGTGTGTGCATGTAGAGCCAAGCAGAACGGGGATGCAATTTCATTATATTATTAAACCCTATTCTAAACCTCATGCATCTTTCATACATATGTAGAGACACACAAAGGTCACAAAGCCGTTTGCAGTGTTATTGTTTCCCCTGTTAATATTTAATTAATAGCACTGTTTTTAGCAAACAAGTTGCTCACTTATCATACACATCCAATGCTCACCAGAGTGTGAAGCCCCTCATTCGTCTTGTTGGGACTGATTTATTCGTAAAACTGTGTGTGTGTGTGAGTGTGTGAGTGTGTGTGTGTGTGTGTGCTGGCCATATGCATGTGTGTACGCAGTGCTGCACCTTGTGTGTATGAGGTCACTAAAAGCGAGCGTGTCTCCAAAGACAAAGCAAAGGGTTGATGCTGCCCAGAACCAGCAGATGCTAAAACACTTATAGCGATGGAAATCTGTGAATGGGTGGTGATTTGAGAATCCATACCGTATTTAGCAGCAGAGAGGAATGCTGAAGAGGGAATCATCATTCAGCTTAAAGGAATTAGTTTCGAGCCTGAATATTGGCAAGCCTCAGCCATGCAGTTGTGCCCTTGAGCCAAACATTGATTCCTCCTTGTGCTTGTTTTCAGGGAAAAGAGAACAGAAGAAAAACATTGTGGGGATTAAATAGGCTACAGCATCTGAACATACACTGTGAAGGTTTCTGGTATGATCGCACTTTTAAGGAAAAGTTGAGCATTTGTCTGAATGAGTGTATTTGCTTTCTTGAGAATTAGATGACAAGAGAGATGTCACTAAGAAAGGAGCTACCTGTTGTAGTCACATCACTTAGCCTGGAAAGAATGACTCACTAAACACTGGAAACGGAGAAACACTGATGTCGCTGGGTCATTTTGTAAGATCTTAATCCTTGGAAATTTTGAGTGTAGCCCTGAAGAAAAGTCTCCCTTTCCACCTGCAACATATAATGAAGAGAGAAAGACAGCAGCAGATGATGTAGAAACAGAAAGGAGAGTGAGACGGCAGCAGATGATGAGGGAGAAAGTAGAGACAGACAGCAGCAGATGATGGAGAGAGAGAGAGAGAGAGAGAGAGAAAGAGAGACCAGTAGATGATGGGGAGAGAGACAGAAGAGTGACAGTGAGAAGAACAAGAGAGAGACAGCAGCAGATGATGAGAGAGAGAAAAAGGCGGCAGTAGATGATGGACAAGTGCACAGTACACACACACTACACCGAATAAACTACATCTGAATATTGTGTGTTTTTAGAGTGAAAGAAATCTTATTGAATATTCCAATAAAATAATTATATCATAAATACATTTAACTGTTTTTCATCTTGAGGCGATAAATATGTAATGATAGCATTTGTGAAGTACCAGCAGTCAATTACGACTCAGTATTATTACTAACCACTAAAAATTACTAACATTTTTTATATCAATATTCATAACATTCTGGAGAGTTAACAGTTGCTAAAGTACACATTTTAATTTTTTCAGTGATTAACTTGCTGCTTTGTTAATAAGACGGCAGATTGTATTAAAAAGGCATTAAAAAAAAAAAAATCTTGTTTGTTGAAGGAAAAAAAAAAGCTGCGTAGGCTCCAGGTTTGGCTTAAACTTCTAAACCGAAATTCTAGAAATGTTCCTGTTCTAAAGTTAACGAGATCCACCTACCACCTGCTCGAAAGCTCATTTATTACCACCTTTTATTTAATTTGTTCCATCAGCACAAAAACAAAACAGTAGCAGTGTAAGAGCAGCAAGCTGTGGTTTTCTGGAGGCTTATCTGTTATTTGCTGGCCGGTTGCAGTTACTTCCTGAAAGCTAACTTCAGGCAAATTTTTACACCTCTGTATTTGTACAGATTGCACAAATGCAGCATAGCGTGTTAATTAGTGAGCTTTAGAGATGCTGGTGGTTGAATTTTGTTATCCACAGACTGAGAAAGTTTGCCCGTCTCCAGTCTCTATGCAAATAACTGTCGGCTGGTCTTACATATAAACTGTAGAGACATGAGAGAGGAGTTTGATGTCTTCTCATCTAACTCTTGTAAAAAAAAAAAAAAGAGTGTATTTTCCCAGCATGTCAAGCTATTCCTTTTAAATTGTGCAATTTTATCGACTATAGCCAGTTGACAGAATTGACCAGAAAAACACACTGGCCCCATTTTTTTGGTGCCCCCACTTCACTAGTTTCTGCTTGCTTTTTCTTCGTGGGCGATGTAAAGATGTAAAACTGCAACATGTGACAGGATCAGGCAACAGAAGACAGGCAGGAGATGTGAAAGTTCTGACAAACACTCAGTTCAGCTGTTGCTGTTTGGAGAAAAAACATGGCTGCAACTGCATCCTTCTATTTAAAGGAAAATAATTTAGAACATCATTACATCATTGTGCATGTGTGGCAACTGTACGAGGACCTCATATGACCTGAGGCTAAATCTGATGCCTGATACACGGTGTTTATAGATAGCTTTACTACTGCTATTAGTTATCAAGTCTCTTTTAGCTTTTGACAGATGACAGGTGCTGTCTGTCAGTCTTGACGCCAGAAGGAAAGAATGAGAAGAAGAGAGATTAATCCAAGGAACTGCTTCCTAGAGGGCTTTGTCTGAAGCTTTTAAAATGCTGAGAGGAAGATTAAGAAGTTTCAGAAGAAATCTTGGTATCTGTTATCAGAGCGCTGCAGAGAGGACACACTTCTGTCGATTAAACATTTGTTTCTGTGCAGGTTTATATGTTTCACTTCCTCTTCTGTATGGTCAGGTTCGTTTAATTGGGGAAGAGATAACAATAATTGGATTGATTATTTTTTGACTTGACCATTTCTAGCTTCAGGCCGAGCCTGCATCAATCTGCTGCTACACTTGATGAGGTTGGCTACAGAGTTAATACCAGCTTCTGCATTAGTTCTTATTATTTCTGAGATGACAATAAGCAGCATGTGAAAGGATCAGGCAACAGATGATTGGGAGGAAAGTATAAAAATTAGAACAAAAACTCTCTGCAGCTTTTGCTGTTTGAACAAAGAACTGAGGCTGGAACAGCTTCTCTCTACCAGTGTGCATATGGGAGAAAGCTGTACATCAGTTCAGTTTGTGTACTTCATTCACTTCATTGTATTCACTTATTTGACAGGGACACTTATTGTTTAACAAAACCAAAAAGAAAGCGTTAGCCTTAAAGGCTACTGTTTGTCTGTTTAACATTCACCAGATTTTAAAAAGGCACACAAACTTTAGAAACCAAGACAAATATCAAATAACAAAAACTAAATGTTTCTTGAGGAACACACTGTACAATTTTGTGAAATAACATATAAAATTAACTTTTAATTAACTTCATTAACTTTTACAGCTCTGGAAACTCATATATACAGCTTGCACTGCTGATTGTATAATATCATTAATTTTAAAGTTGCAGGTTGGATATTAAATTAATCCGAAGCCTGTATAATTTTATATAAGATCTGAAGAACAGATTACTGTCAATGCAAACACCATATTCTTTAACTAGAACATAACTTATTGCTTTGCCTTCATAACATTACACATCACAGTGGTGATATATAGCTGTTTTGAGAAGAGTCCCCCCCTAGTTCACCAGTGTTTTAATGTGGATCATTGTTTTGTAACTTGCTGTTTTGTGCAACCATCTCCATAGATAACTGTGTCATAAGCATATAGCTGGATTTTTACCTTGGGTCAAATAAATAAAAGACCCCAGTATAGATCCCTGTGGGACGCCAGTATAAGAGTTGCAGCAAGAGGAGTAAGTTGATGATTATGAATCTTCACATTCTGTGTTTTGATATTAAAATATGAATACGTCAGAGAAAATCCAGCAAATAAAAAAATAAATAAATAATAAATAAAGGAAATAATTTGCCATCAGTTATCCTGTGACATACATTTGTGTATGCACAGCCAGTGTTACTTTATTTTTGTATTAAGTGTGTGTTTACTCTTACATGGATGAAAGTTTATGGATAGCTTTAAAGCTGCTGTAACCAAAAAAATATTTTTTTTTTTAGATTTTTATTGACCAAACAGTGCATAATAAATGTAACAGGGATGTGGGCTGTATAATGGCTCTGCAAACACAAAATCAGTCACACAAACACATCATGTACGCACATCCAAGAATTCCTTTATGGGAAATAAACACCTGAAGATGTGCATTTTTTAATTTTACATTTTTTTCTAATGTTAGGAATAATATTTAAAAAGACAGTGTGGCAAATAGAAATGCTTGTTAACATTGACTTAGCTCTCTATTCTATTGTCTAACTTTTCTGCATACAATATTATAAATAAAATGATACTCTTATTGCATAGAAATTTTAAACATAGAAGGTCTCAACACAAGAAACACACTGCAGGGAACCTCTTCTCCTACTTATCAGCACTCAACTCTGACATTTGACTGTGATGGCTTAGGACAGGGGTTCGTTTGTCATGTGTCTCCACCAAAATGTCAGAGTGATAATAAATGCATGACTTTAACGACTTGTGAGTGTGGTTTTACATGCAAAAGGTCTCACATGTTTTTGGTTTGAACCAAACCTTTGATGTTTCCTTCACTAGGCACATGGGTGACATTTGGAGGTCAGATCTCCGATGAGGTAAGGCATTATGTCAAAACCTTCTTTTAGCCCACACAGCTCATGAGTAGCTGTTGGCTTTGATTATTTAAGCCCTGTAAATGAGACTAGGAAGCAGTTGCGACAGCTTACAACACCGACTTTGTAGCCTCCATGGGAGCAATTGAGTGTAACTAGATGTAAAATGGTGCGAGTGTGAGGAGACCACAGTAACGAGCTCAATTTCAGCTTTCCAATCTGACAGTGGGCCGTTTGGTCCCTGTTGGTTCTGCCAAGGACAAATGGTCAGGTCTTTTTCCTCCCTGTCACAAGTTATTAAGCAGTTTATCACTGGCTGATGACCACTAGGACTAACTGACATGCAAAGAGCAGCAAACAACCTCACCAGAACAAACAGGAATCATGTATAAATGAAGAAAGTCATGATGACAAAATTGGTCTTCCTGTTTAGGAATCTGAATAAACCACAAGCTCAGGAAGTAGGTCAAAAAAAGTCTGGGAAATATATTGAGCAGTAAACAACCTTAGTCAACAAGCAGCCTGAACAGTTTTCCTGGTGATGTGTATCTCAGAGCACACAGATTAACTCTCTTTGAGCTTCCTCTGGGAATTTCTTTTTGAAGTGTAATTTGGGTAATATTTTTAGTCATGTGTTATACAACACTGGATACGATAAAGGAAACTTTTTCCTCTCTGTGTCAGGTGGCAGAGCAGCTGATGACTATCGCCTATGAGAGCGGGGTCAACCTGTTCGACACGGCTGAAGTCTACTCCGGGGGGAAGTGAGTGATGTCTCTCATTTCTAATCTATCATTCGTCCAGAGAGGACATTTTCTGCTCTTGTCAGCTGATTTGCCCGTGGGACATGAGATGTTAACAAGGTTTAGCCCCAGACAAGGAATTATTCACCTGAGGAGGCCAAAATGAAAGGCAGCAGTGACTTTAAAGTGATTTGCATATCTCATTCATCACTGGAGGCTCCCCATAAGGATCACAGCTCAATTTAACTTTACAGGCCTAGACATTGTCTCAGTGAATAATGTGGCACATGCTGTAGTTGTGTGGGGATGAACATTAATTTTCAAGGTTGCCGGTGAAATTCAGGCATTTATCCTTTATCTTGTACTCCTTCTGATTTTTAATCAGGTATTCATGCTGTAGATGTGAGGCAGATAACAGTCACGCTTATGTGCTCTTGGAAAAATGGCAGCCTGAGATATAATCTCATCATCTCCTTGTGTGATTTTCTCTTTACAGAGCGGAAATAATCCTGGGAAACATCATCAAGAAAAAGTGCTGGAGGTAAAGCACAGTCCCTAAAGATTCTGAATGTGTTCCATAAATAGGTTTTGGATTGTGTATGTGGGAACATGGCCATATGTGTGAAAGCAAACAAAATATGTACCCATATGTTTGCATCTTATTCCAAAGATGCATCCACTCTTCTGGGAAGGCTGCAGGAATTTATTATTCAGCTATAAAAGTGTTAGTGGGGTGAGGCACTGATGCCAAGTGATAATCTCTGGCTCCCACTTCATCCCAAAGGTGTTGTATGATGTTGATGTCAGGCTCTCTGCAAGTGTGTCAAAAGCCTCGATCTAGAAGACTATTTCTTTGTGCATCATTGTTACTTTACTGGTCACATACACAACGTACAATGAATTTGGTAACCCATCCCTGAGGAGCAGCCACATCTTAGCCAGTATCTCGGTCAAGGGTACTGACTGGAGGTAGTCATATCTTCCATGTTTTGACGGTGGGGGAAAATGGAGCACACGGAGGATACCCACACGAACTCAGGGAGAACATGCAAACTCCACACAGAAAGGCCATGCCCCAGCTGGGTCTTGCTACGTATGAGGTGACAGTGCTAACCACTGAGCCACCGTGCCACCCAGTACTTTGTGCATGTGGCCATTGTTACATTGGATTAATAGAGGGCTTTCAGGAAACTGATACCACAAAGGTTGATGCTACATTACCGTCAAACTCAGTTGTCCCCATCCTTTTATGGCACCTTATAATGGGTTTACATGCACAGTTGCAATTGAGCTATAATTAAAGCTTGATTGGGCCAAAAATGAGCTTTAATTGGACTTGTGGTTGTCCCAGTATACAAGAACTGGGGAAGAATAGAGTTCATGACAAAGTGTGTCCAGCTGCAGTACCTTTGGTGTCAGCTTGCCCCCTTACAGCCGGTGGAAATCTGACTTTCTTGCGGTTCGTCCAATTTTTTCTGCAGTTTTTTACAATATTTAGACATTTAGCGTTTTCCATCCATCCGGGTATTTTAGAATAGGTAACTCCTTGAGCTCAAACAGAATAAAGTTACTCTCATCCATCCAGAAATGTTCAGTTTTTGCCTTTGCATCCGGCATGATGATTCCACCTTGATAGTGCGCTGTTCAACTTCAGGGTTAAAGATGAAGATGTATGCATAATACTGCACGCCCATCCACACTGCAGTAAAAAGTCTCAGTTGTGCTCTTCGCGCTCCTCAACAAGTCATGCCAGCCCTCTGCCTTTACCTCAGCTTTGGATCTGTTTAAATTATTGATCACTCAAGTATGAGGGATTTTACACTGAGGGAAATATCTTGTTAAAGTTCAGAGAAAAGAGTCTGTTATTAGAGTCTGTCCGTCTGTTATTATTTGTACTGGGAAAGTTACATTTGAAAAAGCAGCATAGCCCATCTGCCACTTAAGGTCACTGGAGGACACTTACCATCATAAACAGAAGTATGACAGATACACCTACATGTGCAAACACCCACACTCACATATTCAGTCATGCACACCTGCAGGCATGGACATGCTGCTTTTGAGAACAACTTTAAAGCACTTATTTAACAGCCTTTTGATGTGTCTGTCTGTCATTCCTCAGGAGATCCAGCCTGGTGATCACGACAAAGCTCTACTGGGGTGGAAAGTAAGTGTGTGTGTGCCTGCAAATGTGTGTGCAGTGTTGGGCAGGCTACCTGGACAGTGTTGTACGCTAAGCTGGTTTTTCCAAAAATCAGCCACCAACACGTTACTGAGAAGTGCAGTTTAACTAGCATAGCGGAAGATATTGCACCGTGAGTTGCCCCAGCACAGATCAGACTGGCTGTGGCAACAGACTTTATTATTTCCTCCAACTACTCATATAACTGCTAATATAAATACATTTAGCTGCACCGTGTTGCCGGGCTCCATTCTTAGCACTAACAAATAGTCGACACTTCAAGGGCCACAGGCTGACATTCAGCCCCAAGTCACAGCACGCCACTGCATAAACAGAGGTTGATTAGACAATGTGCAACAGCTGTGCCAAATCAACACACCCTGGTGCTGCTCTGTGAACCAACCTGCCCAACTTCTCCCTCAGCAGCTGAGCGAAAACCGCACCCTGCTAGTACAACTACAGTACATACTGCCATGTTAGTGTGCTCCATGGAAGCTTTGATTTTCTGATTGTGAAATCGTTAAGGGCATGACACCTTTTAGGTGCTCTGCTATGTGTAAAATATAGTACGACCTGTGAGAGGCAGCAATGTTTGATCGTGGAACCTCCAGTCAGAAAGAGCAACAAGGATGGACGCCGATAGTGTGTCTAATGTTGAGTCATTCATCTGCTTCTTTTATTGGCATAGTTAGCGTTTTTATCACCTAGCCTTACTTCTAACAATATATATATATATAACTTTTTCTGTCAAGTGGTCACACGGAGTCCACGCATTCTGCCATTTTTGTTGTGCATTATGAAATGTCACATTTTGGAAGCTTAGGTAACATCCAAACTTCTGAATTTCCCATTTGCAAATATGACACTGAAGGACCGTTCCTGTGCTCACAACTCATAAATATGGTAAATACAATAGCTGTGTTCAAAATCATTCACTCACTCACTCCCTATTCCCTATTTAATGGTTGTCATATTGTGACCTACATAGGGGATGACTGAACTAGATTTTATACACCACACAGAAATTTTCTAAACATCATTGCATCAGTAGATGTGCCGGATATTCGTTCACGCAAGCGGGCACACCCAGCATCATGTAAACAAAAGGAGCACACTGGAGTTTAGTTCACAAACTAATAAGATAACGTTACTTTGCTTGCAAGCTAACGGCTATTTTAGCTATCAGTGGCTGAAGCTGTTAGAATAGAAGTCCTCTGAATGTTTTGCTACTTTGGGTAAAGCTTTTGCTTCTTGGCACAGACGGAGGCGAATTCAAACTTGCCTCAGGCATTTATTACGATGTTTCTGGTTAATTCGCCAACCACCTTCTATTAGCTAAAATGCTAAATAACATTAGCAAACC
>JAPZDX010000004.1:10966620-10980187 GCA_029783625.1 Naso annulatus | reverse complement strand
CAGGAGAAGTGTGTGAACTGTGTTTAAGGGAGAGGAACTTCTTCACAGGGTAACAAAAAGTTCCTTCAACCCTCGATGCAAGCTGGATCAAAAGATGTGGCAGGGGAAACAATCTGGCAGGCTTTGAGTCACATGGTCAGCTGTCACTTTGCCATGTGAATGAACATGCTGACTTTAAATCCTCCTGGATCCAATTTATCCTATATTCATCCTTCCTTTATTTTTACACGGTTTAGATTGAAAAGAAAAGAAAAATGAAAACTGGAACTCTTGAGTACCTTTTTGTACACTGATGTTCTGAACATGGCATGATTTTGAAGGACCAGTTTTTTGGGATTTAGATCTACTGGCAGAGATAAAATTTAATTTCCAAGATATCCAATATATTACAAAGGAGAGAGTCATTGTTATGCAAGTCACAAGTTAATCTCAAGTCTTTGCACTTAGGTCAAGTCCTTAAAGTATAAATGACATTCCAAACATTCTTAACGTTCTTTGTACAACTTTAAGCGTCAAATGAAGTTAAAAGTTGTCAAGTTTTTGTCTGTAATTGCCAACTTTGGTATCATTTTTTCAGCTGGAGCTCAGTAACGTAATATCAGTTCTTCATGGTTCTCTCCTGCACCTTAATTTAATGCTGTTGGATACTGGTTTGAGATAAGTTAGTTTTGCTGGAAGTAGATATCATTAACGTTATGTGCTTCAGGAAAAGAAGAGAGATGAACTGAGTTACGGCACACTTTTAAATATCACATAGCTACTTTTTATTTTTTTGGAAAGTCTGAAGGCCACTAGAGTTTCTCCTGACGTGATAAGATGTGCTCACATGGCTAAAATCTGCAACCTCATCGTTAGATGCCACTAAATTTTACATACTGGTCCTTTAAAACTAGCTTTTTAATATCTAACAACATTAAGAATTTTACATAACAGGAGTAACTCATAGTGATAAACTCTTTGAGAGTTATTACCAACTTTGATTCACTCTTAATGCTCTCATAGCATCTTTTTTGACAGCAGTGGGCAGCTGTTTTTAATACAAAAGCTTCATAAAAAAAAACAATCACTATGGTACCAGCTCAGCCTTGAATAGCAGCCGGATGGCTGGTGGCTAGCTTGGGAACAGCGGAGCATTAAGAAGCTAAAGAAATAAATATTTTTTTCGAGATGGTAGAGACCGAGCAGTGTAAATGCCGTACTTATATTCATCAGAAACACAACCTCAAAATAAAACAATAATGTTAGTCTTTATCTGCAGAATGCATACTGTAAACAGGCAACAGTTTGCTAAAAAGTTCCAGCTGTTTCTGCTGCCCAGTGCTCCTAAAACAGTCAGTTATTGCAGGCTTCTGCACTCTGAAAACAATCCAGTTGTAGCGTGAACTCATTCCTCTAGCTTACCTACATGACAGTGAAGAAGATAGCCAGAGAAATCGCAGGAAGTCACATAAAGAAGGTTAATATGACTCTCCCTCTGCAGATCCAGGCCAGCGTGCTCATGTCTAAAAGTGTCCAGGGACAAATTTTCTATTTAATATGTCTGAATGATAGGCCGACTGTAATAAGTCTCCTTGGTCCACTGGTATTAGTATTATTTTATGTATGAGCAGACAGATGATATTCAGGGCTGATGTGAGCTATGTTGAGACCTTGTTCCAAGTGTGTCAAACCATCCTATGAAAAAAAAAGTAAAATATTTATTGATGTGTTTATGTGTAAGTTGGTAGCACATTAACTAATAAGCCCAGTGCTCGAGATTCCTGCTGATTTACTTAATCTATGTTTTGCTCCACTTCTCTTCTGTCACTTCAGGTTTGAAGGGCTCCCTCCAGAGGATGCAACTTGAGTATGTGGATGTGGTTTTCGCCAACAGGCCAGACAGCAACACTCCCATGGAGGGTGAGTGAGCATTAACCACGACCCAAAGGTCCTGGTGGAGGCCTGGGGAAGGGACAAATGTATGCATGTTATTCTGTAACAAGAGAGGGTGAGAAATACTGACAGGACTGCTGTCCTGACCAGACGGGTGACCTTTGTCTGTGACCAAAGGGGTTTATCTTTGTCGTCAAGTTTGTGTGTGTCTCCCTTTGACACACACATATACATTGCCTCATTTCTTGTGCTGTATTTTAGTTTACCACACTTGCTATCTTTTTCTCTCTGTCTCTGTGGGATGGCTGGTTTCCACAGGGTCTCTGAGCTGCGCCCGCTCCCGGCCCTCCTTGTTCATCAGAAGCAGAATTTTCTGCCCCCCCACCCCCCAGGGGAAGCTGGTGTATTTTTGGGCTGGTCTCACTAGATTTAAGCCTCACTGTGCGATCTATTCCTTCAGCACTCTGCTGCTGCCTTTCCCACACATCTACCTTATGGCACCTTATGAAGAAACTGGAAGAATGTAAAAGAAATCAATTCTTTTACATTTTTCCAGTTCCTCCTCAGTTACTTCTCCCTGGTAATGTGGCCTCACAGACACTTGGGCTCCTTCTCTATCGGCCTGCATCCACAGGTAGTATTTGGCAGAAAGGATAGAGACTTACTGTGCTTACCAAAATATTTGCCAGCCTTTCCCCTTTGCCCCCCGATGCTTCCCTCCCTGTGAGCCAGCAGACTGTGGGAGGCCAATCTGTCATACTTATCGTTCCCAGGGCATTGCTGTCACTGGTAGTACTGGTGACAGGCAGGGAGAGCCTGCGGCGAGATCTGTCAAACATTCTAGTAACCCGTCTCCGCAGATAGAGTCGCTTCACTATTGACGACTGAAGTAGAGAAGTCTGATGTGACTGATAGAATGATTGATCGAGAATTTGACGAGATGATAAAAAGGCCACAGAAAGAGATGCCACATAAAGAAAACCAGACAGACAAATATCAAGACAGATAAGCTGAGTGTGTTTTGGCTTCAGCAGCTCTGCAACCCAGTCACATCCATTAATCAGTGTAAAACACGGTGCACGTTTTCTGCATCCCTTATAATGTGGAGCAAGGCCGCGGCCATAAATCACAGTGTAAAGGGTCAGTCGCTTTGAACAAGAGAGAGCTATGCTCCGTGCACAGACTCACAAAACTGTGTATACTCACACATTAGCGCTAAGGTTTTCAAAACAGCTTCTCTTAGGGATGAAGCAGCAGTGCCAACATGTGAAAAGTGAGAACTCTACATCGCGGTGAGCATTTGCAGTTCAATTCACATGTCAAGATCAAGATATTGATTTACACACCCACGTGTTCCTGAAACTTAAAAACTGGATTAACAGCATCAGTGCAGTGCACAGAAACACCCTGCCCGAGCTGCAAGCGCCTCATTAAGATCTTGTTAAGTAACAGGTGTCTGTGCATATATTTGTGTTGAATCTATGTTTGTATTTTGTTCTTGTGACTTTAACTGCTTGTGACTTTGTGTGAGACAACATGCGTCCCCCTAGGGATTAAAAAAAAGTGATGTCATGGCTGCAGAGTCTCCCTTTGTTACCGTCACTGCTCTCCTTCTCCCGTCCACTCACCCTTCTCTTCTTGCTTCTCTCTTTGTGCTTGTTCTTGACTGGCTTTTTCTTTGGCTTACATTGAATCTAACAGAGCAGACAGGCACAAATTGTACCACAAATATGAAACTCCCTTCTTGGCTCTGACTCCATTTTCATTCTGCCGCACTGCTCTTTACTGCTGTAGCTGTCACTTTTAGTGATGAGGCGTCCTCTGAGGCCTAGCTGGAATTTCATCTTCCATGTTGCTAAATACTGTAGTTAAGTCCTCACATTATAGAAAATATGACGAGAGGGTGCCTCAAGGGAAAGCTTCTGTGCCAATGTGAACTCATTGTTTTAACAGGCATACCATAGCCTGCAGAGAAAACTGTCCAAGTCAAACACACTGTTGCTATCCAGTCAGACAACATCATTTTTTATTTGACACATATATATGCAGCAAATTGAATGCATTCAATCAAGTGAATATGAAAATCCCACAGACCGAGTCGATGAAGAATAGGAAACACAGGCAGAGGAAAAAGAGCAGACATGGCATCAGTAAATAGACTTCAGAACAATTCTTCCTCCTGCCAAGAGTTATTTCACTGGAGAGCAAATGAAATGGTACAGCCACAGCGTGCTGAACGCAAACCCAAAAGCCATCCACTCGGGACATTCCTCCAAGTACCACGATTTCACCTCTCCCCCTAATGTTCAGCAATAAGAAGCTGCATAAAGGATGATCTCACCCACTCAGTAACCTAGTACTTATCTCCCTCTCGGCTGCGCATTCACAGCCCTCTTTTCCACAATTATAGAACTAACAATTTGCCATTGCAAATCTCCTGTGGTGTGACATATCGATCGCCGCCCCTTATGTGTGCATAAGGAGGATAAACATCGGCTTCAAAATGACCTTCCAGGAAAGCATATACAGACAGAGAGCAGCCCAGACAAATATGGATATCAGTGTGCGTTGCTCACTTTCCTCTCTTCCACACTTCTCGTTGCCCTTTGCAGAAGGCCACCGAGAAACCTGCTGGCTGAAGTTGACTAAATGTGTTTGACTCAGTGGCGTGTTGCTGCCGTCTCAAGGACAGACTGATATTGGCTAGCAGCCAGGCAGTTAACTGCTCTATGCATTTTCCACACAAACAGAGTTTTAACTACATGTCATGCATGTTTGTTTGCTTAAAATATAACAACAGAAGTATTTTGTGATTGGTTCCAAGCAATAATTTTTATGACTATTTAGTCAGAACATAATGTACTAAACAACACTGTCATATTTCAGCGTCCTCAGCCAAGCATGCAACATATCGGAAATATTCACAGGTGTGCCAATAAATAGTGACTTAAAGATCCAGCGTGTTGGATTTAGCGACATCTAGAGGTGAAATTGCAAACTGCACATAACTAAATATCTTTCCACTCACCCTCCCCCTCCAAGCATGTAGGAGAACTTAAAGGGGACGTATTATGTTTTTCTGTCTGTTTCAGCCAATAAATGATGTTACAATTTCGGATTGTCATTTTAAATTATGCTAAAGTATGAAATAATGAGGTGAGGGTATGTAGCAGTAATCCCTGTGGGCTGTTTCTAATGGCTCTGAAAGCTTCATTCTCATCATTTTTTTTTTTTTTTTTTAAATCTCAGACCACTAGTGTGTCACAGTGTGCTGGGCTTCTCTATAGGTTCATCTGGAAGGAGTGTGTTTGAACTGGCCAATCAGAGCAGAGTAAGACTTTAGAGGCGGGGCAGGAGCTAAGACAGAGTGTCTCAGAGGCAAAAATCCTGAAAAAAAGGGGGGGTTGCTGCAGTCAGCTGTATGAGAAAACAGATTCCTTTTTTGAGCATAAAAGCATGTAAACCTGCTCTAGTAGAAACCAAGAATAAAATATGAACCCAAAAAATGAACATAGTATGGCCTCTATAACCCCTAAATCCTACGCACTGGACCTTCAAAGGACTATACCAGCGCTACTACGTCCCTAAAATAGCTTTATATATCAGATATCATGTTTATTTACATTTTGTCTATATTCAATAAATGTTACAGAAAGGATCTGGAAAACGTGTGACAACGTTAGTTAAAAAAAACGTCTGTGTTAAAATCCTTCTTCAGCTAATATTCGAGCTAGGAAGGCAGCACTTGTAAGGAACTATTTTTCCAGGCGTAATTACTTTGATCTCCACGGCCTCCAGCTCCCCTTTCTCTCTTACTCAGCGATTTTTGACCAAATAAATACAGACCTTCTCTTTAGAACAGCAAATTACCTATACCTAGCAACTTTCACATGTCCTACAGTGTTTCTATATCCTGTTTCAATATGAATGGCAGTGAATGAGGTTTAAAAATGCAGTCTGGGATCTACTTAAGTCTATGCATGGTCATTTTGTAGACGATGGGGGCAAAGTCTGCTAATGGTAAAAGTCAAAAATAGACCAACGTTGTTGCAGAAAGTTAGATGAGAGTAACTACCATTCTTGTGTCTGTGGATAAATATGAGGCTATGCTTAGCTTGGCTTAGCATAAAGACTGGAAGCAGACGCAGAGCCAAGTCAAAGTGTTTTTGTTACCTTTAGATCAAGTCAGGCTGTTTCCAGCCTTTGTGTTAAGCTAAGCTAACTGGTTGCTCGTCGCACGTTGGCAGTCTTCTCATCTAAATTGTGGCTCAATCTCAGATGTTAAGAACTAATTCTTGTTGTTTATACATGCACACATCACCATGCACATGTGCCCACACCTTCACCCACATCATCCTACTAGCTAGGCTGCAGTGGGCTTTCATGTGAGTGAAGTGTTCAGGTTGTTAGTGGTTAGGGTTAGCTGGAGAGCTCACCTCTGCGCTCTGCTCAATGTGGCATCTGTTGTTGGAGCTGATGACTCACTGCGGCCCCGTGGCAAGAGACTTTATGTAAAGAACGGCCACTAGGTAAGCTTGGATGTTGCTGTGAATCAAGTTGTCTTCCTCTCCCTCTGGCACTGAGGCGGATTATTCACATGCTCACCAACTCTTGTGAATCGTGCGTTGCTCCTACGTTGTTCACAGTTTTTCCTTCTGTCCTTGCATCCTTCCAAATCCCTCACTCCCTCCCTTTTGGAGCAGATGTACTGTTATTGCTCTACCCTCGCACCTGCTTCACCCACACGCACACTTGCTCTCTGTCTCTCACTGAGCTTCATTATGGTCTAGAGAGAGAACGGCTGATGAAAAGGAATTGCTCTTTTTTAATCACACTCTGCCATGCTCTCATCTCTTAACCCTCATTTTTGTCTCCCTGCTTCATATTTTGGAGAATTTGCATTTCACTACTGTAGCAAACGTTTCATTGATGCATTTTGAGTGTATTTATGGACTAATACAAGCAATTATAGGTTAAAGAAATCATGTTTAGTAAAATAACCTGATTGCTTTGCTGTGTTTTTTTTTTTTTTTTAGCTTTAATTATAGCATTTTTGCACAGCATATAAAACACACACACACACACACACACACACACACACTCAAAATAATAGCTGTATTTCTTCCTTCTAATTGGAGATGTCCTTGATTTAAAAGCTCCTTTAAGAAAGAACTTCACAGTGGTTTTTAAGAGATAATATAAATTAAATAAATAAATTTTGCTTATGCCACCCACCATTATTTCCTCTCTGCATCCTCAGGCACAAATACACAAACCACTAAAGGCCACTGTGGCTGACTTCAACCCCTGCAGATGTAACTTGCTGTGATTTGTTCAACTGCACAAGCAACATTCTTCCAAGGTTGGCCGAGTCTTTTCATTTAACGCCCTGCAGGGTTTGGCCCCATTAAGTCTTATGACCCCGGCAAAGAATATCTGCTTGCACACAAGTTTAAAAGGAAACAGGCCTTTCTCACAAGGAGGCTAAATTCATTTCAAAACTCGGCTTTGTTTGTGTTTTCACCAAAGGCTTTTTCTGAACTTTGTTTTAGTCTTTTGTAAGAATTTCATTATTCTCTGATGCAAAATGCCATGTGAATCCAATTCTCATTGAATGCCTTTTTGTGTATATAATGTGATAGTAATGTATAAGATGTTGCAATGATGCTGCGGGTTATACAAGCTGAAACTGTGGCGCCATCCACTGTTTATTTATTGTGTACTTATGTGCCCTTTAATTTTTTTTTTATTTTTAACAGAGATAGTGAGAGCGATGACACATGTGATCAACCAGGGCATGTCCATGTACTGGGGGACATCACGGTGGTCTGCCATGGAGATCATGGTGAGTGATGTAAAACGTTTCTGTGCATCTTGAATCAAGAAACATGACATGTAGACCAACTCTGCCTGAAAAAATAAATGCTTCTTATTTTATTTTTTGTTTCATCTGTACTTAATTAAGCAATCTCTTGAGATTGAGCTCACTTTCACAACAGAGACCTGAGGACAGCAAACATTCACATGAATTAAATCAGCAAACAGAAATAACACAACCACATGATTAACAAGGCACCCTGATTAAGTCGTTTACAAGGATCATAAAAAGATATCAGATAATAAAGCTTTAAAATCCCTGAGGGAAATTTAAGATTCTAGTTTGAGGGCAATTTGCAGTTCAGTCCTTTTTATAAGATGCATTGTACCTCAATCCAGTTCTGCCGACATTAGTACATACATGAGCATACTTAAGGTTAAGTAATGACTGGGTCTTGAACTGTAGTTACTCAATTTAGGTGTGAGAAGAGATGTGATGCAGTTTGGGAGCTACGACAGACAGGACTTTCTGTCTGTTTTTAATTCTATGTTTTTGAAAGGTGCAGTCTGCCAGTAATGAAATTCTTACATTGAAAAAGGCAATAACAAATACTGTAGTTGTCAAGGAATGGGCTGTGTTCAGGTTTGGCATGTTCATTAATAGGATTGCGTGTTACAATCCCTGAAGATTGGGCAACATACTTAACCCGAGCGGGGTTGTTCTTGGAGGTGAACACCAGATGAAATTACAAGTACGACACATCATCAATTGTGAACCTCAACGTCCTGGAGTGTTTCAGCCTTTTATCGCAAGACACCCTCAGTCGAGGCAGGCCCACCCAGATTGATCGGGTCTGAGCGTGTGTTTTGTGGTTGGCCTTTAGGTGGTCACTTGGGAGTTGGACATGTCCAGGTATTTTCTGTTTACAATACAGTCCCGTTTAGTGGACTGTAAATCATGGACTGACTGGGAAAGAAGGAACAGTTTTGAGGGAAAGAAGGAGAACAAAAGGGTCTATATCAGGGATAAGATGTGGGAAATGAGACTGCATCTCAACCATAAATCCACTGGACTAGGAACACGCTGTATCCTTCCACCCTCCTCATCACAACAAGAAGAGACTTTTGGACTCTTCTTATCTTCGAGGCTTCTTCCCTGTATCAGGCACCACGTATTATAAGGTGCATGTCTTCCAGTAATAAAATTATTAGATTGTAAAGGCTACAGCAAATACTGTAGTTCTTAAGAAATGGGGCTGTGTTTAGGGTTGGCGTCATATTTATATTTACGAATTTTTGTCCATCCCTGTACTTTAGAAGGGGACAATGAAATCCAAAATAACTTAATACTATATCTTGTAACACTGTATGTATGCCATATGTAGCAGTGGGAAAATTAAGACAAGAAAATCATCAAACATTAAGATCAGTATTTTCATGTTTCCTCTTCTCATTAAGACTTCTCCCCTCTGTTGTTTTTCCCTCTTCTCATTTAATTAGGAGGCGTACTCTGTGGCCAGGCAGTTTAATCTAATTCCACCAGTGTGCGAGCAGGCGGAGTATCACTTCTTCCAGAGGGAAAAAGTGGAAACTCAGTTACCAGAGCTCTACCATAAGATAGGTAGGTCTGTAGTCAGTTACTTCTAACTGACCTCAGGATTTTGTATCCTGTTGCTCAGAGGTTATTGTTGTATCTCAGGTGTGGGTGTGGTGTCTTGGTCCCCGCTGGCCTGTGGAATCATCACTGGGAAGTACGAGAACGGTGTCCCAGAATCCTCCAGGGCCGCAATGAAGGTATGGCTGAAATTTTATTTGATCTGTCTAATTTTTGTATGTTTTAATGCTTTCACTCTCATTCAGCAAGTACAGTACAAACAATAAAATGGAATCTGGTTCTTATCTCTACCCGACTCTGACACCCCTTTCACACCTGGTAATAAAATGCGATCTGTATCCAGATAAATTATTTAGATAGTGAGCCATCCAATCTTGCTTTTCCATTTACACATAATATTTTAATGCATTCTCATTATCCATTGAGATAGGATCTCAATGTTCTCACAAAAGCTCTGCATGACTGCGTAGAAATATTAGTACTGTAAAGCATATTTTTTCTTTTTTTTTCTGCCAAGGAAGGGGTAATTTGTGTTGCTTTTCCGTCAGAAGCAAACACAAAAGACAACTGACACTGTTAGCAGCAATGGTGGGCTCAACAATACTCGATACTTTTTGTGCAGTTCAGTGCAGCACAGAATGATGACATAGCTGTCACAGGTCAAAGCAGGTGATGATGATGACTTTGTGTGTGCGGGTGTCTGCATGTTGTACACATTGCGTTACACCTGCATAACATCTGAACACTCTGTGAGCCAGACTACATTCAGATGTGGTCAGGCAGATCTGATCAAAATCTGATCCTAACATGTTTACACCTTGCATTAAGAAGCGTTTTCTCCTCTCTGAATAAGTTATCCGGATACAGATCGCATTTTAATACCAGGTGTAAATGGGGTCTGAGTTATAATTCTAATGACTACTGTTTTACTGCCCCTCCAGCCGTATCAGTGGTTGAGAGAGAAAATAATGAGTGAGGATGGGAGGAAGCAGCAAGCCAAGCTTAAGGAACTGGCTCATATCTCAGAGAAGCTTGGTTGTACTTTGCCGCAGTTAGCCATAGGTAAGGGACAACACGAACGCCCTCAGACCTCCAACTTTCCATCCCTGTAAAAGCAAACAAAGAAGACATGCTCACAACCAAATTCAGTGTTTTTTCTGCATACTCTCTGATGCCTTAATATCACATAGCAACTTTAATAACTCTTCTTATCCCCGATCTTAAGCGTGGTGCCTGAGGAATGAGGGAGTGAGCTAAGTGCTGCTCGGATCCTCTAATCAAAGCCAGCTAACGGAAAACCTGGGAGCCATTCAGGTACTGTGCATGTTTACTTGGCCTGAATAGTATTATATATTACTGTGGCATTGGGTCTAGTCACACAGCTCTTTCTTTTGTTTTGTGCACCACAGGTCATTCCAAAAATGACAGCAGGCATCGCCACCGAAATCGATCATTTACTGGGAAATCGTCCTCACAGTAAAAAGGACTACCACCACTAGGACGGACCCTGTTTTAGTGAACTATGCTTGAAAAGGCTTATCAAAGCTCACTTCTCACAGCCATGGCACCACAAGTGTGTGCCCAACTTTGCTTGTGTGCGCGTATGACTGTATGTGTGACTGTGTAAAAGTACTCCGCTTGGCTCCTTGTCTGTATGAAGATCAACCAGTACTCCTTATTGTAAAGTGAGATACTTGACGAAACATGCATGCTACAGCCGGCCAATGGATAGAACAACAGTTACAAGATCCAGCAGGTTGATTTCTGGAGGGAAATTCTCTTCCCAGCCAATTAAACTGCAGACACTGCTGTGTCCTAACTTAAAAAAACAAAAGAATATCTCATAGAGAAACAGATTTCTTCAAGATCAAGGTGATTAACACTAACGTGGCATGAGTCAGCTAGTGAATCTTATCAGAATGAGAGTGGCATTGTATCAAGAGAAGTAAACTCTGTCCTACATGAAAAAAGATGTGGTGTATCAAAATGTAGGCTCCATTGTTCCAGGAATCTGTCGCACTAGATGTTGGTGACATTAAAAAAAAAAGAAAAATCAATAGAGGTTTGTAATTTGGCCTGGTCCAAGCAGACTGGATGATATGCTTACACTTCCCATTAAAGCAGCAGCCAACCTGTCAGCTTGATGAATCGTTGATGATGAAATGCTGCTCACAATGTTGTTGCTAATAAGGGAGATAAGTTAAACTATGTTTAAAAAAACATCTGTACCGACTGTTACATATTCTCCTTGTCAAGCCGCTCTGACAGAATGGCATTTAATCTCCATGTGTTGTATTTTTTTCCCCCACTTATGCAAAAGTACAGCACAGTATACCTGTCTTATCATGCACCTCTAACTCATTTTCTTTTAGGCCATGCCAGACTCTCTGTTAGTGATGATAATGTCTAATTCATTTAATTTCACTCTGTGTTGTGGCTTAAACATTTGTCTGGTCAAAGTTAAGGAGATAATCCTCCTAAGAGGGAGCTTTTGGACTTAAAGGCAAAGCAATGTAGCTAATGAAGCAACCCAGTAAAGAGAGAAAACAGAAACCATATGGACCCCCGCAGTCATTGCACCTGGAACACAATGAATTCTCACCCAACTTCTCCCAAATGCCACTTTTACATAATGGGATGATCTCTGTTATGTTCTGTCTGTACAAACATGTATTTCGGTGTTGTTCATCAGATTTGTACATACAAATAAAGAGCTTATACTGTAATTCTCTTGTGATATGTTTTCAAGATCTATAGTAATTTTCTAAAAATGTTATGGAGGCTTTTTAATTTTTCGTCCCTCGTGAATTTAAATAGCAAAGCTAGAGTAGACTTTTTGTTTGCTGAGTTACATTTTAAACCGCAGTAGTTTAAAAAAACGTGAAAAAACGTGACTTGAAACATTCTGGAGTCGTTACTGCTGTTTGCTGTTGGGGTTCGTCTCAGTCTTCCTATTTATAATAAAATAACATCGAATAATGTGTGAATTATTTTACTTGTCAAACTGTTTTTGAAGGTTTTTTTCCTTCTTCAAATTTTATTTATTTTGTTGTTTTGGTGGCACGGTTACCCTGGAAACAGAGGCGGGCGTTTCCGGTGAAGTATCCAATGAGCTTTTCTTGTTTAGAAGCGTGACATTTGATTGGCTGCCGAGAACTTCCTCGATTCTACTCGGCTGGCGCTCGAAGCCCGCGGTTTATAAAAACTACAGCTGGTCCAAGTAATATAGTCATAAAAACATATATTTTTTGATTACATAAATCGCTGTAATCATGCCGGACTTGTACCAACGCTACGATAACTAAAAGGAAAGACTGCTGGGGAAACCCCGCCACCTCAGAACTAACACGTAACTTTAGCGTTTTGTTTGTTGTGGCGGTAGCGTTAGCAGATGGCTAACGTTAGCTAGCCAGATTGCGCAGGGGAGGTAACGTTACCTTGTCAACTAGCGTCAACTGAAACTGCTGTGCTAATTCAGAGCTTGTAAGACACAAACCGCCCAGTTTCTTTCAACAATTTGAGGTGAGTTTTCTGTCAGACTTCAACTTCAAATCAGAAAATGATGTTAGAATGTTGTCGTTAGCGTTTGTAAACTTGGCTAATCATCATACAGTATTGTTAACGTTACCTACACAATGCAACACAATCCATTCGTTTTCTCTATGTGGGTCAATTATTGTCAATCCCAGCTGGATACCCATCAGCAATGTCGCTGTCGACTGCGGCTCATTTTGAGGTGTGCCGAAGCAGCAGAGGTAAAAGAGGCACTATTTGTGTGGTGCCCGACCTCTCCACGGATCTCCTGGAAGAAGACTTCGATCTAAATAAATCCTACCCAAGCACTCAGAAGCCGCTGTACCAGAGGAGCCTTTTGGCATTGCAACGTCGGTATTATTCTGGTTCCTTAAGCGGTGAGTGTAACTGAGTCGGCAGTTGTAAAGTCCATCGTCACACAATCATTCAAATGAACAATATATAAAGCGAAAATGGCAATATTTAAGATGTTTTTAAACATTAAATTAACTATATGAAAGTTTGAAATATTTGAAGACTTAACCTTGAGCTAACACAGACATTATGGTTAGTCCCAGCCCTAAATATGAAGAAGAGGTTTGGATGGCAGGATGGATGATTCTTTTAAAATATCTGTTCCCACCTTGTGCATACAGGCGAACATCTGGATGTTTGCAGTTCTGTCGCAGCAAGAAACTGCCAAATCTCAAGCTTACATCCTGACTCCCAAGTTTCTGCCGCTTCCCTGCC
>JAPZDX010000004.1:10930070-10955122 GCA_029783625.1 Naso annulatus | reverse complement strand
GCGATGAAGAACTCATCAAAGGACATGTGAGTATCTCTTCCCTATTCTGATGAAAACACTCACTGTTAGTGTCCGTCTAATATTAAATCACTCACAAGTCTGGATTTACCGCCTCTTGCTGCGTATTCTCGTCGATTAACCAGGAGATAGCGGAACCTTTGAGTTGAAGCTCAGACACGGAACTGTATGTACGACGGACAAGCATGGGTGCTCGAGTTGCTGCACGTCAGGTGAACCAGAATGCTAGAAAACGTGACAGTTTCTTCAATTTAATGAAATTATTGCCTCGTAAAACTTGTAATGTGACGGTCAACATACTTGAAACACGTTTTAAAAACGACTTATTGCCTGACAGCCGCCATAAACTTCCGTTATAACCTTCATGCTTGCTAACTAGGCTAATGATATCACAGCTTGTTTAGCTGCGTTTCTCCTGCTAACTTACCTTTAGTTATCGGTCTACAGTCATACCGTTGAGCATTGTACTGTTCTGACTGTTTTTATATTACAGGAATTCAAACAGTAACTCAACTACTATCAGTTTTTTATAGCCCTGCTTTATTTTCCTCAGGTTCTTGGATTGACTGTAAGAAATGCCACCTCTTTATTCAGTCCATCACAGTTTGGGAGATGCCGCCTCCAGCCTCTGTGCATCCAGTGCCGGTTGCTGTGTTCCTCCATCAGCCAGAGCACCTTGCAGTCAACGAAACACAGTCAAAAACAGCCAGTCCCAGAGCTGTCTGTGCGCTCCTTGGGTGATATGGGATTCACTGACACCCAGGCAGAGCAGATTTATGACGCTGTGTCCAAAGGCAGAGGAGGTGCTGCCAAACATGCTCTGTCAACTCTCACAGCTCTGTTTGTCTTGGGTCTCAATCCCTCCAGTGTGCTGAAGCTGCTGGAAAAATGTCCTGAACTTTACGCTGTGAAGGAATCGCAGCTTCTGCAGCGCATCAGCAACCTGCGGAAACTCGGTTTAGTCGAAGGTGAGATCACAATAATACCGTATTCATGCAGCACAGTTGTTGTAACATTATTAATGCATCGCTCTAAGTTTAAGCACTACATGCTCTATGTATGATTATCAAATTGGTATTTTTTTCTTTCTTTACACCCCTTCAGGAAGTCTTCAGAGAGTTGTGGCCCATTATCCTCAGATCCTCACTGTGCCTGTGAAGACAATAAAACATGCAGTGGTGTTCCTCAGGGAGAAGTGTCTGTTTACTGTGCAGCAAGTCACAGACATCCTCAGAGATAGTCCAGCTGTGGTCCTGGAGAACACGGGCCAGCTGGAGTACAAGTTTCAGGTCAGCATGTAAACAGATAAGAGAGGAATGAGAGACCAACAAATGTTTCCCACACGTAATGCCTTAAGGAAAATAGAAGTCAGTGAATCAAAATATTACAAGCACATAATTTTGATAACTGATTAATCATGTGAGTAAACTATCAAATTACACACTCACTGGTTCCAGCTCCTAAATTGTGGATCTCAGGGCTTTGGACTGTTAGTCAGACATAACATGCTACTGAAAGACAAAACATTTGCTCTGGAAAATGTCACATACTTTAAAGAAAAGATTATCAACCAAAAACCAATATCGCATCGGGAAGAAAAAAAAAGCATCACTTGCTGGTCTTATCTGTCACATATTGATTTACAGCTGGGTAATAGTTTCCATTGTAAGTGCTGTTTGCATGGTAGACTGCAGATTTATTGATGTCCTCAAACTTGATCAAACATATCAAAGGCCACCTTGGTTTTGCAACACAACACCCAGAATGATACCTGTTCACGTAGGCTGAGTCCCAGCTCAGACTGGCCAATTACTGCATACACTGCATACGTGCCACCATGACAGGTTTTTTCTCATGTCAATAAATTAATCATCTAAAAAAATAGATTAGGATTTAGGTAATATGATGATGCAAGATGCTACATTTTTCTACAGTCAGGTACCAATGAGTCATTGTTTACATTTCTGAAGTCTTCACAGATTTTACAAGTGACAGCCAAAATGAGGCGATTCAGACCCTGGCTGTAAGGCTCCCTCTGGTGGCCATAATGGAACTTCACTTCTTTTCAGCAACAGTGGCAATAAATACATGACACACAGTGTTGCTATGAAGTTATTGATGACTTACCTCTCTCTACAGAATGAAATATATCAGGTTTTGTGCTACTTTTAATCTGGGAACTGATCATTAGTCAGCAATAATTTCATGAATATTCAATAATAGCTTTGATATAAGATTATTAATCAGGTGAGTTATTTGTTAGTCTCTTGGTATTAGTAAATTGTATTTGCAGAACAGTCAGTGAGTATTGTAAGTCATTGTAATTTTTTGTCCTTCTAAACTGATGCTTGTTTGTTGTTTGTAACAACGTGTATCCCTTCTCTCCACAGTACGCCTACTTCCGGATGGGTGTCAAACAGGCAGAGATGGTGAAGTCCAAGTTGTTCCGTTTCACTCTGGATGAGCTGCAGAACCGACACAGTTTTCTGGAGCGCAGGGGCCTGTATCAGACCCCAGACAAGAAGGGACAGACCGTCATCATTAACCCCAAACTGGACAGCATCCTCAACGTCGACGAGGACACTTTTCTCACGCAGGTTGCCAAGGCATCGGCAGAGGAGTTTGACGTATTTAAGAGACTGCTGGCAAGAGAGTGCCGAGAACAGGAGCAGAAGCAGGGCAGCGTTAAAGCTGAGAGTGATGATGATGATGATGAGGAGGAGGACGAAGAAGATGAGACTGGAGGAAAAAGTGCATACAGGAACAGGAGAAAGAAATGAGATTAGTGGAGAGACTGAGAACTAATTTAAAAAGGAAAATGATGGAGAAAATAAGATCATCTGAGACCAATAAAATGTTCTTGAAACTGTTTGTTGAACTTAAGCTTGTTTTCGTGTTAAGTACTGAAGGAAATTTTTATCTTGTGTTCTTACGCAGCTCTTTTGAGTGTTTCTATAATGGACTAAAGATACAAATTAAAGTTGATCTCCATGTTTACGACATGGCCACATTAGGATAAGCTAAAAAATGAGGACTCTGTATAGGATTCTCCAATTATCATGGCGAAAATTTTCTTACATTAATTCTTCCTACTGTCAAAAATGATTCTGACTTCCTCTAAAAGATCCCAAAGCAGTTTCAGAGGCGTAACTGACTCGATTCTTGGTGCCGTTAATTTTAAGAGGAAATATGCACCTAATCATCTGAATCCATCTTGAAATTGTAGTAAGCAAATCAGATGGAAATAATCAGAGAGAGCATGTGGAGCAGAGGAGAGGATGAAAGCTCCGCCCCGTAACTATGTGACGGCCAAGTGGCTGCAGCTTTCTCCATCTCTACATTATCTGTTTGAATCAACAAAGAGTACATGAGATGAGATAAGGCTGGCAGACAAGACGAGCCGTACGAAACGGCCATTGATTTATAGAAGAGTTGAGCCAAATGAACGTGCATCACCGAGAGCTTCTTCTGCCCTGGACATCAGGTAAGACTAACACCTTTACGCAGTCGATAAATTGACAAGGTGTTTAAGCGTAAAGTTTGAACTAAAGCAAATGATTTTAAGTAATTGTAAGTATTTTGCTGTGTGATCACACCTTATTCTCAAATACTAAAATGTAGGCAATTTACTGTTTATTAAAATTGACAAAGTGATCTTTCCAGCTGAACTGTAACTGAAGTCGGTAGCAAGTGTTTTTTCCCTACATCAAGTTATTGATTTATAAGCAATTTTGTCATTTGCATTTGTTCCTATAACAGAAAGGGCAGAGTATATTCAAGGAAGTGGTGTTCACATTTAAATTTTGGTGTAAAAAAAAAAGGTCTGGCCTATTTATAATACGGAGCATAGGTTAAGGGGTGAGATGAGAATGTTTTTATTATGATTTACCCAACCTGCAATACATCAAGATGATGGATATGGACTGCAAGAGAGCTATTGTTAAAAGACAAAGTGCATCATTGCAGTACAGCATTTGTCAAACATCATGTTGAGGTAGACAGAGTGACGTGAAAAAATCCATCGATGAAATTTGAATATATTAACAGGATTTTACTTTCAAGGGTTTTTGCTCCAGTCGTTAACGTGACTTTATGGTGTTTATATTCACAGACAGCTGCTGGAGGAAGTAGTCAGCATACCATAAACTGCCCCTCAGTCAAAGCATCTGTTCTCTTTAATTTGAAGACGAAATGCTGTCAGCAGATATTACAAACCTCACAGAGGTTTGGTCCGAGAGCTTGTGGAAGTGGCATCTGCAGTTTTTTTTCATCCCAACATCAGTCGTCACCCTGGCCACCCTGCTGGCCAGCCCACTTCTCCTGACATGCATTCTTATGACCCGCGCCTTGCGTCAGGAGACGCGTTACCTGCTGGTGGCGAACACCCTGATAGCAGACATGCTCTTCCTCATCATCACCCTGGCCAACATGGTCTCGAACGCCGTGGAGGCTCCAAAGCCATGGCTGCTGTGTGAGCTGGTCGCAGCTGTCACTGCCACCACTTACTGCTCTGCCATCCTCACCGTCACCCTCATGGTGATGGACACCTACGCTGCGGTCCGCTGGCCCCTCCGTTACCGTGACATCCTTCGACCTGCACGCACCCACCTCATACTGGTGGGGGTGTGGGTGCTGGCAGCCATGTACCCTTGCGCCCTGGTTATCGTAACGGAGGTATGGTACAGAAATGCAGGGGAAGAGGTGTCCATGTGTGTGGTCCTTATCTGCTTTGGCATAATTCGGGACTTAATTAGGATTCATTTATACCTCATCGTAGCTGCAACCATTTGTGCTTTACTTATAATTTACTGCTACATCCGGCTCTACATGGTTACAAGGACCCAGGGAATCTGGCAGAGCTGCCTCTCCAGGGCCCGCGTCACGCTGCTGACTCATGGTGTCCTGCTCCTGCTCTACTTTGTCCCCGGCTTCATTTTCACCATAGAGCTCTTCCTGTTCGACAGCAAAGACATAAGTCAAGATGTTCGTGTGTGGATCAGCACAATCAATATGTGTGTTTGCACGTTACTGCCCAGGGCTTTTGCTCCGTACGTGTATGGGCTGAGGTACAGGGAGCTCTCTGATACTCTGATGCATCTGCTGCACCAGCACAGGAGACTCAGCCCGCACACAGTCTCATAAAGACACTCATGAGCAGTTTGTACTTTTGACCTCAGTATTCCTGAAACATTGCGCATCTTTATTAGAGGACAACTGAGAAAACACGTCAATTATGTGAATGAAAAGTAATTCCATTGGAGAAATGTAGTATGTCCAACTTCCCCCAGTGCAACACAACCATCCCAAGACATTCTAAGAATTCTTTTTATTTACTAAGCACTGAAAAGGGGTTTGTTTCCACATTTTTTTGTCAAAATGCTGTTTGGAAGCCATCCATCTAAAACATCATGTGTGATTTGTATGTAAATGTAGAATTTAAACTCCTCCTCAGCTTGTTAAAACATTCAAACTGTCAGAAACAATACCAAGTAACGACATCCCTGATTGCTCCTCTGTCCGTGTTCTACATCATATGTTGTTAGCTTCCCCACAGACACGCCTTCTGGGTCAGTCTTGTTCTTAATGATATGTCGTCTTTGCTCTTGTGTTTGTTTGAAGCACTTACGTGTCTTGGTTGGTGCTGAGCATGTTTTGTACTGTAGATGCTTGAAAATTGGTCTTTTTCTATGACATGAGTGCTCTTTTCCTGCTTTGTGCGTCCAAAGAAAACGTTTAATTTTGTGTCTCACTGTCATTTTCATAGTCCAGTATTTTTTAAATAAACTGTGCAACCCAAGTATGTTTTTTATCATCATCATTATGTAATGTAAAAGCCATGTTAGAGGCTGACCCTTAATTTTATGACCATGGCTACAAAGCACTTAACTCCATTTGCTGTGTTTGTCTAAAACTGGATGTCTCTGAAAAAAAAAGAAAAGATCATTAACAGATGACTAACTGACCTGGCACTGGAGAAGAGAGAACAGCGTCTTTCCTCATTAAAGGAAGGTGTGGTGGAAAGTGATGAGTCAGACATCCTGGCCGCAGGGACCTCTCTCTGTCACAGCTGTGTGACATGTGCAACTGGTACAACGACTCAACAGCAGAGGGACACATTTGTCTGTTTGCTGGTCTGCATCATTGCTTTTCCCTGCAGCAAATGTAAACATGTTTTCTTGGTATCAACAAGCCAGTGGGCATCACTGCTCCCCTCACACATGCTCTGAACGTCTGCTCATGGTGCTCACTCTCTACATCTGCAAATTGATCAGATATGCACGAAAGACACATTTGCTATCGTTTGTCATTTTGTATCAATTTCCGTAGTTTTCTAATACCTTAACACTACTATTTATTTATATATACACATTTTAACAGTGCGCTAATGAGGATTTGTCATTTTTTTAATGGAAATGTCCTTGGCAGCAATGCTTCTCCTGCTAATCATCCTGGTGTTCTCTGATTACATGACTGTTCTGATGAACTCTCACATGTTGGCTGGAGGACAAAACAGCCTTCCTTTGTAAAATATTCTTCCCTGTTCCTTACTCAAACTCATTTTGTGCAGTTCCTGAAGCATGCCGTTACGTTGCTGTTGTGTAATCAAGTGTCTGAACCTGTAGATGTTCCAGTCTGTGTGTGCTATTAGTTAGTTTGCTCTTTCACCGTTTCACCCGAAGGACAGATAGACACCTGTGAATGTGACTGACATTGTGTGTGCAATAGTGGTGTGTAAAAGGACACAGAATTGTGTGTTGTCTCTGCAGTTTAACTTTCTTCTTCTTGTTTAAAAATATGCTTATAAGCTATATTCATATTCAGCAGGATGTGACTTTTATTATTTATAGAAGTATCATGAGTAAATGGGACAATTCTCCTCAGTACCAAGCTTGTGATTGATGACAGTTTTGACTGGATGATTGATAACAGAATGGACCCTTTCAAAGGAACTCAGCCGGGAGCTCTCAGGAATATTTTCTGTGAGGAAGTTGAGACATCCTTTGTTCCAATTAAGCTCCTCCTTCCTCCTCACCTGAAAAAACGGCATGCTTCGTTGCATCCTGTTTTCACGTGTCCATAGGATCACAATACATTCATATTATTTTGTTAGACACATTTTTCGGTGTGCTTTTATTTACCATTGCCTTTCTTAAATTATGAACTGTATAGGCTAAATGTATGGCCAGAAGGCTTACATTTTATACATATCATAAAGTGTGTTTAGTGGCACCATTTACTGTTAAAATTGTCTCGCTATCTATCCTACACGTTCAAGAAACCCCATAAAACTGCTGTTGTCTTCGTGCGTACTGCTCAGACGCCGTCTCTTCTTCTTGTGAACTTTTTCTCCTCTAAAAGTTCGGTTTGTTTGCAAACAAAGGATGGCCACGTGGAGACCTAGAGAAGCATGGGAAGTGTCGTTTCTCAAAGAGGAAAGCGCAAGAGCCAAAGCGTTGCATTTAACTCAATTACCCACGATGCACCGAGAGCATCAGCTGAGTGGTCTCTGTGGGCTGGACTTTTTTTTTTTTTTCGCCTGACAAGTATATAACGTTATGGGTTCTCTGTTTACTGTTAGCTAGCTCTTTGTTTTTGTCATCACCTGAAAGTCAAAATGTCCCGGCCATGTAACAGTCGACACTGTCTGCCAGAACTACTCGAGGGGAGTTATTGAAAAAAGTGGCTGATAAACCTTTGAAAGATACAGATAATTTTTTCTCCATACTTTTTTTTGTTTTGTTTTTTCCCCTCTCTAACGTTACTTTCAACTGAAGAGGAAGCTAAATTTGGAAATCTCTGCATAAGGTAAACAACGTTTTTTTTAAGCCTAGTAAAGGATGTTATTAACATTTATAAGGTCTAAATTAAGAATTATTTCTAACTTGTCGTTGAATTTGGCACAACATACTGAGTAAAGTTTAAGCAAAGGCTGAGCTACTTATTTTTAGTATGTTGCCAGGGGCTAACGGTCGGCGCGAGACAAGTCTTCTTTGTCCAAGGGAAGCACTTAGATTGGTTTTTTCTACTTTTTTATCAATGTGGCTAAATTGATTCAGTTTACAGGACTTTTTTTTCCACACATACATGATGATGACATGATATATTTATTGATAAACAAAAATGTGTGTGTAATTTTCTCGTACGAGTTATGGGTTATTTCACCCTAATAACACTTTACATAATGACACAACCAAGTCCATCTTTGTTTCGTCAGACACATCTGGATAAACCTGTCCTCGTCGAGGTACATGACTTCAAGGAGGCGCTGCTGTTTGCAGATAACGCACGTGAAAAGGTTGAGTCGGCCGAGCCTTAGCCAAAGTTTAAAAATAACCTTAGAAAAATGACCTCACAGGAGCAAGGACCAGGCCAGCTGCCAACTCTAAAAGATATAGTGTGTGACCATAGATAAGGGAGTTTGATTGGTCTGATAGAAATCTTGAAGAACTTCAGTACTGGATGGACTAGAAATTCAAACAGTGTTTATTTGAACAAAGCATAATTCATGGAGCACTTTAGTTGCTTGCTATAACCTTTTTTTTTTAAGGAGACACCTGTGTACAGGTTTAAGTAAACCAGGGAATATGACTCAAGGTTATCAATAGCACTGCTTTTGCACTTATTGACCAATTATTGGCAATTCTGATAGCATCCCTTCCCCCACTCTCTTTTCAAAACAAACCTGACTGACATGTAGGTTGGCCCTGCCAACCGTTGCTCAACCTCTCTCCTGCCTGTGTGTCTTTGTCATCTTCCATGTCAGGCAGTTTGTTGTGCTGCAGGGCACAACTGCTGAAAAGCCCTGATAAACTGGAGGAACTGTCTGGAAGATTTGTGCGTAGCTCAGATTTCATTCCTCCAAAACATCTTTTATTACCCTGTAAAGTAATTTTAGCATATCCCCATGGGCTTGAGAGAATTGTGTGCTGGAGTCACACGCTTTCTCTACACATGCTTTGTGGCTTTGCTCTATGAGTGTTTTGCCTTGCAATTTGTGCTACATCCAATTAGGTTGCTATTTATAATTTCATGACACTTTCCTGTCTGCCATCCCTACCACATCTGATAAAATGCCATTATAACAGTTTATCCATCAGTTCATTATCTGTAACCGCTTACCCTTGGCAGGGTTGTGGGGGAGGGAGGCGGGATCTAATCTCATTTCGCGTTGGGCACAGGCGGGGTACACCTTGGACAAGTCGATGTGACCATTATAAAAATGTGAAGTCATGTTTTTTAACAGTGCCATACTGCCTGCTCTCCACCCTCAGGTCATCTTGAAGTTCAGAGAAGGTCGATTTTGTCGTGGCAGCCATGGTGTTGATTCTAGGTAGAAGGATGGTCAGGGAGGACTCTGGGATCAGAGATTCACCAGCTGTCAAACGCAAGGTGCCGTCAAACAAACCAGCATTTCTTTTTTTTGTTTTGTCTCAACTGATTACAGTCAGAATAGTCACAAATCTTTCTGCCTGTTGTCTCCTTAGGTGTTTGAGGTTGACTCCAAAACTTTGGCCTGCCAGGATGTCTTGGACTTCTGTTCTGGCTCATCCCACTCCGAGGGCATCCTACAGGTCTTCAATGAATTTCGCGACTGTCGCCTGTTTACTGATGTTGTGATCAGCGTGCAGGGCCGTGAGTTCCCCTGCCATCGCGCTGTGCTCTCCGCCTGCTCGTCCTACTTCAGAGCCATGTTCTGCAACGATCATCGCGAGAGCCGCGAGATGCTGGTCGAGATCAACGGCATCCTGGCTGAAGCGATGGACTCCTTCCTTAATTATGTTTACACCGGCCGCGCCAAGATCACCACAGAGAACGTTCAGTTCCTCTTTGAGACCTCCAGCTTATTCCAGATCACCACTCTGCGTGATGCCTGTGCAAAGTTCCTGGAGGACCAGCTGGACCCGTGCAACTGCCTGGGCATCCAGCGCTTCGCAGACGCCCATTCCCTGAAGCAGCTCGCCAGCCGCTGCCGCAGTTATGCCCTGGCCAACTTCTCAGAGGTGGCTCAGCATGAGGAGTTCCTCGACCTACGCAGGGGAGAGTTAGAAGAGTACATTGGTAGTGATGAGCTGGCTGTCGGTAAGGAGGAGATGGTGTTTGAGGCAGTGATGCGATGGGTCTACAACGATGTGGAGCACAGAAAGCCCATACTGAAGGACCTGCTGCACCATGTGCGCCTGCCCCTGCTGCACCCCAACTACTTTGTTCAGACAGTGGAGGGAGATCAGCTCATCCAGAATGCTCCAGAGTGCTACCAGCTACTCCACGAGGCAAGACGCTACCACGTGCTTGGAAATGAGATGATGTCACCCAGAACACGACCACGCAGGTATCTGAAATGTTGACTTACTGGTTATGAGGAAGGCGACAGATAAATTAGCCAAGATGTTGTCTCTGTCAGGAAGCAGACACTAGTTCATCAATCAGTTCATCATGTTGCAACATTTCTGCTTACTGAGCCAAGCAGTATGATATTTAAATCTGATTAAATACTAAGAGTCTGCGCTGCTCTGCCGTCAGATGACCGGTGAATGATTGAAGATGAAACAGATGTCGCTTAATCTTCATTCTGACAGTCTTTTCTGTGTTGTTGAGTTGAAACACATGCTTCACTGCAATCACAGCTCTGATAGATAAGAAAATGTGTCTTTTGAAGCAGCTGGTTGATCTTTTATCCTGCATTGTATAGCCAAAGGTTACAACCTGCGCATGAACTTGGTGCTCCTGACATTGTTGTTACGTCTGTGCGTGAGTAAGTGAGTGAGTGCGTGTGTGTGTGTGTGTGTGTGTGTGTGAGTGAGGAAAGAGGAGTACAGGGAGTGTTTTTGTTCTGAATAGACAAGCGTGTCATTGACGGAGCTGTGTTTTGTCTCCCTATTCTGAAATGGAAATGATAATGAGGGAGGCAGGGCATGTTCGTGCATAGGCTGGTTAGCTTGAAATAAAAAAAATGATCTGATGCAATAAATGGCAATAAAGAAATGTTGAGTCTTGTTATCATACCAACAGTGTACCTCACCTTGGTTATGTGTTTTGATTCTGAGTGTCCCCACCTGTTCACTTTATGCCTATTTACGAAACGGTGTCATATTTCCTACGTTTTCTTGTTTCGCTTAAAGAGTTCCCAATTGGCTGTCGTGTGTGACAAAAGTTAGCGCTGACTGAAACCTAAACACTCCATATGGTAGCCTGCTGTACAACAAACAACGGCGCACCTGCCTTTGTGTGTCAGAGCTGCTTTAAGGGTTTAAGTGCCGGTGAACAGTTGTCAGTTATTGAGGCTGTGTGATGTGTTTTTCAAGTTTATTGTGTCTGTATCCAGGCAGATCTATTCAGATCAGCAGGCAAATCAGGCAGTTAGTCCCCGCACTGTTTGCTTCATTTGCCCTGAGGCCCAAACATGCTCCTGCTCAGAACAGATGCCTGGTTCTCGCCTTTCTATAGCGCCTTTCTTTAGCTTCTCTAAAGCAGCATTTAGGATCTAATTAATCACATTACAGGTGACGCTAAACCGCTCCTGGCCAGACTGTCTTTAATGTATGCAAGCCTATAGACCTTTTTTCCTACCTACATCTGCCTTCAACTTTATCACATACTTTTTAAGAAAAAAAAAAGGCGGTGAAAGGGCAAAATAACATACTTAGCGCCACATTATTACTGACAGTTGTTGCCAGAATTTACTGGAATTTTTTAAAACCACTCTCAGTCATTTCTCGACATCTGTATTTTTTTAATGGTATGATAAGAGAAGATGCTGGTAACTAGCTGTAGGATGTGCGTCATATCCATGGCATATGTTGAACAGCCAACAATAAGAAAGCTTTGTGATCATGGAAATTCAGCTCCAGGTTAGCCTCAAGTGTGTATTTTTTTATGTATTTTTTTAATGGTATGATAAGAGAAGATGCTGATAACTAGCTCTCCTGTAGGATGTGCGGTCATATCCATGGCGTATGTTGAACAGCCAACAATAAGAAAGCTTTGTGATCATGGAAATTCAGCTCCAGGTTAGCCTCAAGTGTTTATTTTTTTTCTGTATTTTTTTAATGGTATGATAAGAGAAGATGCTGGTAACTAGCTCTCCTGTAGGATGTGCGGTCATATCCATGTCATGTGTTGAACAGCCAA
Source organism: Naso annulatus (assembly GCA_029783625.1). Classification (NCBI taxonomy): domain Eukaryota; kingdom Metazoa; phylum Chordata; class Actinopteri; order Acanthuriformes; family Acanthuridae; genus Naso; species Naso annulatus. The sequence goes on along the minus strand of JAPZDX010000004.1, from coordinate 10,942,975 downwards.
CAATAAGAAAAATTTGTGATCATTGAAATTCAGCTCCAGGTTAGCCTCAAGTGATGTTTTGTTTCACCCTAGGTTGATAACTTCATTGTAGATGTTTCGGTGGAAACCAAACCACCACTTTGCTCCTGCCCTGGCGCCCATGCCTGCTTTCTGTAATTAAAAAAAACCCTTCAAGTGCTGACATGTGCATGTTTATACTGTATGTCTTCATATCCTCTGTGGAGGCCTACAGATATATAGTGTTATAATTAGATGCCATGTCTGTAATTTTAACATGTTCTTCATGTGTATGTGTGTTTTTATGAATGTGTTATTTCCCGTCCAGCCTTAAATTTTCCACGTCTTGTCTGCTGCCATCTGTGCAGGTCGACTGGCTACTCTGAGGTGATTGTGGTGGTTGGGGGTTGTGAGAGAGTGGGGGGCTTCAACCTGCCCTACACTGAATGCTATGATCCAGTCACAGGAGAGTGGAAGTCACTGGCCAAACTACCTGAGTTCACCAAGTCAGAATACGCTGTCTGCGCCCTCCGCAATGACATCCTGGTGTCAGGTAAGATCTCACTTCACTTGTTACCAACTACAAACTACTCACATTCAAACTAGGACCCGACTGATTTGGGATTTGGGGGAACAATGCCGATATCGATATTAGGGTGTACGAAAATTCCGATATGTAATAATTCAGCCGATATTCTGCATTTAAGTAATATTTTCAACGTGGTTATCAAATACATGTGACAAAGATACGTAATGAAGGCAGGATATTCAACAATCTTTATTCCAAACATCAGTGCACTGAACAGGAATCACTTCGCTTATTATTACCAATGAAATAATGGACGGCCTATGCTGGAAAAACTGCATGATTGCACCATTTTAAATCACTAGTCCAAGCATTTTTTCCAGCCTTCAAAAAAGGTTTTAATATCTGCACTTATCTGAGAACATATACACTGATACTGATATAACTGCAACAGGCCAATGTCAGCTGATAATATCAGCAAACCGACGTATCGTTCGGGCCCTAATTCGAACTTAAACATCTTTGAAGATGCTGGGAAATGAATGAATGAATAAATGTGTCAGGTTATTCTACCTTCGAGTAAATTTAGGTTCAGTTTCAAGCCTAAGTACAAACACTATGACACCAATTCTTGCTGTGGTTGGATTCACTATGGTGTTGTTTGTTACAAAGTCTAGTTTCTCAATAATTGTAAGATTGTGTCATACCCTAAAAGAAAAATTTACTAGTTGGTGCTTAAGGGAAAGGGTCAGTGTCAGTGCGTGCTTGGTTCATGATCTGATTCCCCTGCGGAGTGACAGGAAAGGCCACGGTGGCTGTTTGCCCTGTGTTATTTTTACAGTCTCAGCCTGCTTGAGCTGAAGGAAAATATGAGTGCAACATCTGGATGCACACCCCAGGCTCAGTGCTGAGACAAACCTTCAGTGGCCAGCTAAGTCACCTTTTATGTTGATTCAGCAGGTTTCTAGGATTTCGTTTCTGCAAATATCTAAAATCCTTTTTTTATTTTAGATGAGACTATTAGAGCATTTTATTAAACCCATATCTGAGATATCATATCTCTTAATGCCACCTGGCAGGGCTGCTGCATTTTTGAAATTTAACATGTGCCAAGTGTGAGGTAAGCCTTCTTGAATGGGGAAAAAGATCTAGATAAAACAAGACGTTAGTATTACATCATTAATCCTAAAATGAGGCCAAGGGGAAGTAAGCTTAGAGCCAGTCACTGTCATAAACTTGAGCTGTTTACAAGATGTAGCTTTGTTGGATTGAGGGCATGGAGGTTAGAGAGTTTGTCCCCTTCCTGTGAAGCTGTTTTCTAGTATATGCATTGACAGATGATCAGATGTGGCTGCTTAGAGTGCTCATGCTCAGACATGCTCGAGCACATTCTCCCCTTCAGCGAAGAGTGTGCACTGGTTATGTTTTTTCATGGTCCAACTGTGCCAAGTCCTCACGTGTTCGCTATCAGCCTACCCTCGCACGCTGCCTGGAAAAGTCAACATAACCCTCCCCACTATCTGTCCCACACACATTCATAATATGCTACTAGACTACCCTATAGAATCTTCATTGCCCCACTTTTCCTCCTTGTTATCCTATACCTTAACACAATAAATTCCTGTTTCTCAACTTAATTATTTATCATGCACTCTCTTAATTAAACTCCCACATGCTCCATTCTGCCTGTCTGCAACTCCACACTCTTGGAACTGATACAAATACCTTGGAGGGCCCAGAGTCTCAAGCACAGCTGCATTTAGCTGCGGTCTTAAACTGGATGTGGCTCAAATGAATAGACAAAATCTCTTAGGTGTCGTATGAGTTTTGTATACGTTCCCATGCAGAAGCCAAGAGGTTTTGTGTAGGGATGTGGACATGGACTCTTATTCATAACACTGCAGTCATCTCTGTCAGATCCAAAGTGAGCATGCCAGATTAAAACCGAAATTCTTTGAATATTTAAGATTTAAAGTCAGCATGATCTCAGTTATGATCTGACCCCATGAGATAGTTATGTTTGGTGTAATGTGGCAAGATGTGAAAACGCACTTTGCTCTCTCACTCCACTATGGGCAGTTTAACTAATGTGGGTAACGTCTCATCCGTTAAGGAGCTGCAGTGCGCATGTGCCTGCATCACACATTCCAGAAGGTTGTATGCCATAATCACGCAAGCATTAGCCATAAAATTCTATGTAACTGTGAAGTAGGAATGTGTAATTCTTTAGAAAGCTGTCAAATAAGTCATATTGGGGCCTCTTAAAGTCGCGGCCTCTTGTAACGTAACGATAGTGATTGAAGCTGTGGTTGTCTCCATCTGCGGTGGTGTAACTTGACCAACTGGAGTCTTTTGTGAGAGAACAACAACTTCCCCCTCCGAAGGTAGTAGTTCCTTTAACTAGCTATCTAGGTTTGCAAAGCTGTCTTTGAAGTGGTACGGCTCTGTCAACATGCTTCCCTAATGCAGATCTTTAAAATCAGAAGCCTCAAGGGCAGCAGACTGTCTGTCTCTTTCACTATCCTGCAGATTATCGAGCAGACGCATGTTGCGACTGACTTCCTTCCTTTGTCTTCTCGCCCAGGTGCTACAGTAGCCTATAATTTTAAATAGCTGAACATTAATTACGCTCCAAAATAACAAAAAAGTTAAGATTCTACACGTCTAGTGTGTATACCGCCTGTCTTGTCTGAAAGAACCTCCTTTTGCGTGTGAATACAGAACAGGCTTTGATATCTTTGTCTACCCTGACAGGTTTTCTTTGTGGCTTTATCGTTGCTCCATATTACCACCCATGTTTTCTGTACAAAGAATACACCCAGCAGCAAATTACAGACCCTACCTCAATAAAATGTAATGGATTGAAACAATTTTAATTGAAGTTTCATGAATTTATCTTTATTATCTATATATTATCTGTATTTTTGCCTGCTGTTACAGAGGAAACTGCACCACAGATTTAAAGCGAGAGGTGTGATTTCAAGGTTTACTTTCCGTAGTCTGCGTTTTTTCAAATGACATCATCAGCATGTAATCAACTTATGTCCAGAAATAACAAAGATTATCGGTCACCTTCATGCTGGATAACCCTCGAAGTACACACAAATTGTGAACATATCATTGGATAAAAGCCAGCATATAATTGCTGCCGATTGATCTATTTTATTTTTAAGAGATCAGTTTGATGATACCCACCACCTGTGGACTTATCAACAGACAGGTGTGTGTGTTTTTTCTTTTTTTTTCGAGGGGGGTTACATGTCAGGGCTTGTGAAAAATGTGTCTGGGTCACACTGCAGCCTAGTTGAGTGACTATTGAGTGATCATTCTCTACAGCTTCTTTCAGTGCATGTTTGCCCAGGGATAAAAGGCGAGACACTCGGTCGTACTGCATTAGCTCTGCTAGCTGTGAAAGATCCTGATTATGGTGTTTATTTAAAAAGCATTCAGAACTGATGGCTCTTCCACACCTGTGCATACATGATGAAAAATAGAACTATGTTTTTGTATGTATGCTTATCTGTAAAAGCCAACTTGCCTTATGTTTGAGGTGTGTGTATTTGTGTGTGTGTGTGTGTGTGTGAGAGAGAGAGAGAGGGGGGGGGACAGGAGAAATAACATGACTTTGATAGAAACACTTTCAAAAGCTGGCTGTCACTGTGAGCAGTTTGGTTTATTTTAAAGATTCACATTTCTATCTAATAATCTGGATTAAAAGAATAATAACCTGACTTGTCTAGTTCTAAATTGATTTGTTGAACCTTCTACAAAATTTGAACCCAGAGTCATCTTAAAGGCACTGTAAGTGATTTACACTTTGTTCAAATAAGTGTCAAATAGCTCCGCATTCTGACAGCCAACGCTGATAATACAGTTTGGTCAGTAATGTGGATCTCCAAGTCTCTCTGTTCTGCGGTAAAACAAAAACACATTTCTGGAATCCTCTCTCTTGATTGGACGAGAGTGGGAATGGGATACCAGAAAATGTCTTTTTTGTGTACGTCACAGCGGAGGACCCACATTATGGACAAAACACTTGATATAAGTGATGTCTGTCTGGGTGTAGTGCTATTCAACACAAAAAAATGTAATTTAAATACCACTTACAGCACATTTAACTATGGTCTTAAAAATTAACTACCATCTTGCACGTGTGTCCCCTGTGTTTTGTAGGTGGTCGTATCAACAGCAGGGACGTGTGGATGTACAACTCCCAGCTCAACCTGTGGATCAGAGTGGCTTCTCTTAACAAAGGCCGCTGGAGACACAAGATGGGTGTCCTGCTAGGCAAGGTGAGGAGGAAACCTGACTTTGTGCATCTGTGGTACATGCCTCTGATTTAGAAACTGATTTATAGTTCATTGTCAGATTTCACTCATCACTCTGTCGCACCACTAGATAGCAGAGCCATTCATTATCAAGCCCTCTTATGTATCCCAAACTGATCTTGGTAATGTTTTTTATTTACTTTGTGAAATGGAGCGAGCAAAGTTTTGCAGTAAAACTGGTTTTACTAGGTCACAAAATGTGTCTAGTGTTTCCGAAAAAGGAGAATATTATTAAGTCATTGAGTTGGTCACGCATCTAATAGCTAAGATAGCACAGTCGCATGCTTTCATTAAACAGTTGCATATCTGCTGCGGAGGCTACACGTGTGATTCCATTGCAGTGCAGTGATCCCTTACAGAGTTGTGCAAATATAGCACATACTCTTTCAGTAAAGCAACACTTAAGCTTTCTCAGGAAAATGTGATGTGTGTGTGTGTAGAGAAATCTGAGTTGGAGTTGGTTCAGGGGTATAGGAGACAATGCTTTGCATTAAGATTTTCTTAATTATCTGTTATTAGCTTGAGGTAAAGTGCAAGGGGGTGGGCATTTACACAATGAGGAAATTCAGTGGAATCAGCTGCTAGAAATTTAATCCAAAGTTCCATGGATCTTTTTTCACCTTTCAGTTCACACCTTGAGCTATAACATGTCTCATCCTACTGTCACACATCCTCTATTATCTGTGGCTTGAAGGAATTCTAAGCACAGGCTTTGCATACTTGGTGGTGATTGACAGAAAGTATCCAGCCTCAGACCTGAGTCACTCATCAGTGGCAGAGAAGAGACCACAGTAGGGAATTCCACCCACCTTTGACTGCAGCCTGCTCTCTGTCTTATCAGTAATCTTCCGTGTTGTGTTTTTTTTGTGTATGTGAAGCATCTCTTTGTTGCCCTGAGGCTTACTGACGAGTGCCAGCTCATCTCACACATCCCGGATACACGTGAGCAGTTTCAACAGATAGAAGGAAGTTCTCCACTACTGAAACAACATAGCTGATTCTATCATCATATATTCCACACATTCAAACTGTTCAACAGTCGTATGTAGTTATTCCTGCAAACCGCCCTTTGTATTTTATCGCTTGTAGAAATTTTAAACATTTCATATCCTTAATTAAATGTCTGTTTCATGTGACCTTAGCACGCTATATATACCTCATGCCAGATTTAAAAGATCTATCCGTGGCTTCGTAAAGAAATTTCATACCTTTAAAGACTACACGTGAGGTGGTCATGGTGTCCGTCACTTTTTCTACACTAGAGCTGTTACTATTTACAGTCTCCAGTACAGGGCCAGGTTGGCATTCCTGTTCGAGGGCAGTGGGAGTTTAATGAATATGTGCCAGCACCTCACACCTCAAAGTTAAGGACCGGCTTAGTCCACTTATCCATATCATGTTTTCGTGTCTCTGCTCAAACACATACGTCTGGAGTGGCCGTACATAGTTTCAAGAGCCCCTGATAGGCCTGTAAGAAAATACACTGATTGGGCTACATGCGTAGGCGTATATATTTACTCTGTAAATATATACAGTGCAAAGCTTTTCATGCTCCAATGGTATCCTGCCTTTGACTCACAAGAATGGAAATTCTTTCATGAGATCAAAAGGAAAATTTGCCTTCTTCCATGTGAATGCCAGCCAGTCAGCATTCATGGTAAATGTAGTCAAGTGAGGCAAAAAGTCCTCAGCGTGTGACATACCTATGAACACTGTCTTCTGCTGCAGTATCTATTCCTCGTCTGACACCACTGATGTCATTAGTTTTAAGAAAGAGCTTCAGGTTATTTCAGCAATTTTTTTCCCCTCTGCTTTTGCATCGCTCAGTAAGTGTCAAAAGCTCCGTGCAACGCATCGTGGTACACGCAGGCAATGCTGCCACAGCTGAGTGAGCGGAAGAGGTCAGAGTGTTGTTCACACCTCTAGTTCAGATAACTTGGTTCAAATCAGTGGATGAGTTGATACTCATTTGCATTTCCCTTTAGTGTGGTTTGGTTTCACACAAGCAAAATTTCAAGCGAGCCAAGATGTATCAACAAATGCCACGAGGAAGCTGTTTGTTTAGTCCAAAACTGTGCAATTATTTCTTATTTTGGGGCGGATTATGATCGGATCATGTTCATCCCTTAAGCGAACTGTACCAGAGTTATTTTCCCATCTGGGCCGAGACCACCGCTTCAAACAGGTCTTGGTCCTGTTGTTTTGGTCCACATCCGAGTTTGATTACTGTGTTCACACCCACCCAAAAGAACCGCACCAAGGAGGAAATGAACCAAAGTTAGATTCATCTGAACTAAACAAAGCAGGTGTGAAATCACCTTTACATGTTTTGAATTATAAAGAACACTTTGAGGACTTTATTGATTCAGCTGACTACATTCACCATCAACGCTAATTAGGACATCAACATAAAATGTGGTGCATTTCCCTTTAAAAATATATTCCTGACCTGTAAGATCTTTATCATGCCGTGCTGTTTTTAAAATGGTCTTAAGACAGACAGTCAAGCCTGTCTTAACTATCAAAGCACTTGTGGATGTGAAAACCTGATGCAAAACAGATGCTAACCACTTGTAAGACAGTGGCATGTGTGCCTCATGAAAAGTTTCTGAACTGTAATTATCTGTTATTGGTGTTGTGTAAAGAAGAGCAGCCAGTGACTGTCTCGGCTGGAGCAGACAGAGCGTAAACAGAGATGACTCAGGCTAACACGCCACTCACAAACAGTCATGTGTGTGCTTTAGCTGTCATGTACAAATGAACACATAAAGAACATGAAAAAAGTACCCTTGGAGAGCTTTGGGCTAAAACAACGGTTGTTTTCGTGGTCAAAAAGGGCATGACACAGGAGGGGTTCTTGTTATTGGCAGTGATGGTGCAAACATACTCTTTTTCTTTAATGAGGGTCTGCCTGTGGCTTCCATAGAACCTTTAATGACTTTCAAAAAACACACAAAATACTTAGCTACCCTGCCACAGAATCTACAAACACACACGCATGCATTCAAACTACACACTGGTCTTCCACAACACTGAGGTAAATACTTGGGTGGGCATGCTGCGGCTTTAAAAGTCAGTAATTAACCCCAATGTAATTCATGTATTAAGGTATGGTAAAAACAAGATGGACCGTTACGGTCATAGAACATTAAAGGAAGTTTAAATTTAACTGATCTGCAGCTGACTCTCATGCAAAGTTCATGCTAAAATAAGAAGGAATGGTCAAAGTTGTTGTTCAGTTATACCCTTCGTTTTAACTGCATTAAAGTCACACTTGGTAGCAAACGAGGCAGTGATAATATCTAGTACTACACGGAAGAAGGCTATAGAAGCATGAACACACATGTTTTACCCTTCCTAGAAAACATTCCTCGGGGAACTTCATTGCCAGCAGAGGCTCTCGTCTCAGACCACTTCCTGTATCTGTCACACACATGTGGTACTGTCTTCTTTCCTCTTTCCTCCCCGTCTCATATTTTCTTCTTTCCATTTTTTATCCCTCTTCAGAGTTGAAAGTCAGATGGCTTTATGCTTTTTGATGTCTCTGATGTTTGCATACTACCCATCCTACTAACTGATGATAAATGACTGTCGATCTGAGAGTCAGTCTTTGAATTTTGCTTTAATCTCTCGTGCTTTAATGTTGTATCATTTTTCCAATGAACTGTGTCTCAGTCAAAACACTTAATGGTCAGGAAGGTGCCACGTAGTGATAATCTTTGGTATTGTATCCGTTGTCGTTTCTCAGAATTCAGTTCCCCCTCCTCCTGAGTTTTCTACCTTCTCATTTCCTCTTTCTGTCTGTAATTTCCCCTTTTTGATGTGCAGCGCTGATGGTCCAGCTGCAAGTGTGGACAAACACAGCCGAGTGCTGTAAACAAGCCTGTATAATAAGCAACTGACTTCTTTCTTAACACTCAAACAATTTGCACTTTCAGTTGACGATTCGTACACTTCCTCATTTGAACACATGAACACCTGCACTTGTTTACTACTGCTGTGCAGACCTTCCATTTACTGCATTTACTTACCTCTTGTCACAGGTTATGTCTAAACTTCGAAATCTGGTTCTTACTTATCACTAAAAGAATATAAGTGCAAGAACGTGCACACTTTTTGGTGTCCTGCGTTCTGTGATATCCGCTTGACTGTCAGACTGGTCTTTTTCCATAGAGTAAACGTAAAAATAGGTCACCAGTTGTTTTTCTCTCGCTGCTATGGCTGCACTTAGTGACGGCTGTTCTCATCTGTCATAATCTCTCTCTCTCTCTCTCTCTCTCTCTCTCTCTCTCTCTCTGTTTGTGTGTGTGTGTGTGTGTGTGTGTGTCACAGCTGAGGCAGCCTCCTGTGAAGCGCCTCCGTCTGCGAGGAGACTGGTCTGACACTGGACCTCGAGCTCGTCCTGAGAGTGAGAGGGAGAGAGATGGTAAGATCAGAGCCGTCAGTGCTGCAGCCGTCATGTATGTGTTCCTGCAGAGGTGTAATGGTCCGAAGTCCGATATGTGAGACAATTTCCCCCGAGCCCCCACATGTTAAGGATAATTATTAAATCCGTTCTTCAAAATCATTTTTTTGACGTTTAGACTTTTTCCCCAGTCTTCAGTTATAAAGTAAAATTTTTATTTTCTTGCAAAGATGTAAAAAGAGGGCATAAAAATAGCTTTTTATTGCACATTTTACATTTGGCAAGCTGCTTCCAACTGTGCAACTTGTCTGCTTAAGCACTCTGATTTACTGACATGTTTGAAATATCTCTTTCAAAAGCTACAGCTCCAAATGTTTAACCGTATTTAACTAGGTTTATTATTATCTTTTTCTTTTATGTCGACGTGGCAAACTTGTTCCCTGTTTCTATTTACACATCCAGAGCAATATTATCATCTACCAAAGTCCACTGGAGAATTCAAGTTTTCACTCTCTTTTAGCTCCTCATTTGGTCTGTACAAACTCCTGATGGAAATATCTACATCTTTTGCTGCTAAAGGCCTCACAATGCCATCTTTGTCTTGCTGTTGTTTGGTGCTGAGCAGGTAGCACTCAGTGGGTCTGAGTGAAAACAGCTGCCTGCTGCTGCTGCTTGAAATGGCTGATGAAACCGAACCAAAACAGTCAATTCGATGGCTTTAAAGCCAAAACAATGAGTTGAAAGATGCTGTGAAGTACTGAATAGCTGAGGAGAAGTTTGTCACTGTAAACCACTTTTCACATTACATTTGTAATATAATATTAATTGTATTTTTTTTCCACCTGACATGATTGTTGAGAAAAAGTGCCTCCCTCCCCAAGAAAGATCAACCTAGTTTGACTTACAGGTGATACACCCACCGATAAGTGTCACTGTCCCCTCCTGTGAGTTTGACGAATGTCAGTGAAATGTTTTTTATTTTAATGTGAGTGTTCCTCTTAAATGTCACCGTCACAGTGACTGTAATTTGTACACATCTTATTCTACTGTATTTCCCTTTAGACGTCACTGGGTAAAAAAAAAAAAAAAAAGTCCAAATTGCGAAAACATAAGTCCTGGTTGCAGAATCAACATTTGTTCGAATTAAGTGTCCCAGTATGACATCCACAGTTCTTTGAATTATTGTGTTGAAATCTCACATGAACACTTTCTCATGAAATGGCTTGTGAACAGGATGTTGTGTAATGCGTCATGACAGATGTTACAACAGCGTCCCAAAGTATTTGCCTGTGGCGTGTTTGCATTAACACATCCAGTGGTGTAAAAAAGCAGATATGAAGCTGTTAACATTTTCCTCCTCCTGTGCTGTTTGTAGGCGAGCAGAGCCCAAACGTGTCTCTCATGCAGAGAATGTCGGACATGTTGTCGCGCTGGTTCGAGGAGGCCAGCGAAGCTCAGAACAGCAGAGGAACTCGGCCTCAGACACGACCCAGAGGTATCTGCAACTCAACACTGTGCATCAGTTTTAATATGTTTGCATGTATTTAATATGTTTCAAAAGAAGCCACCCATTGCACCAGCTATACTTACATTCTCTCTTATGTCAGTGTGCAGAATCAACACCATGTTGAACCTAACTAATTCTGAAGCTACGTCCATGTTTGGTTGCACCACGGAGACATGAGACTCGTGAACTACTTTGACAGAAATCCAAATTAATCGAAAAAACTGTAGCAGAAAATTACCTTTTCACTTTCTGTGGCCAATCGATCAGTAAAGATATTATTCTAATTGCCGTGTAGTCTGTCACTCCCAATTGTCTTTAACACTTCAATAGGCAGATTGACTGAAGATTGTTACAGAGTAGCTAACACTGACCAAAAAACAACAAAAACAAGGCGCAGGAATTAGGTAATATCTACTAACATACACTATCACCCTACAGCTGATGGAAAATAACAGTGACAGCAAGTTGTGAAATGTAACGTTAAACATATAATGATGGCCTACAGTGATAAATTAGTAGTGATTGAATGGATAATTATCTTATCCTATATATTTGTTTTTTCAACATTATAACATGAGTGTCAAAATTAGTGAAGCTAGCAGCTTTGCTAATCCTACAACATAGTGTAATGTCATGTTGAAATTAATTTAAGTGTTACATGGATTTGGCCGTATCTGACCGTGGATTAAGATAAAGATCAAATGTATATGATTTGCTCCTCCCCGTCCTTCAAGTTATCCCTCCTTTCAAAATAAAAGAGGCTAGGTACCAGATCAAGTTGAAGGTGTGCTTATAGTTGAGCTATTTTAGCTGGAGCAAACCTTTAAAATGTTAATACCTGAACTCTATCCTGAGTTAGAAATTAAAATAAAGCTAAATAAGATTTGAATCAAAGCAGTTTACTGTGAAAGTGTTTCTGGACCCTTAATAGATGAGATGAAGGCAGGTGATCCACAGATCTGTGGTCATTTTCTTCATGTATTCTTCACTACTGGCACGTATTTGTGTTGGCGCCAGCACAGAAATTGTACAAAATTCAGTCATATTTCAACATGCAAGTTTTTAAGGTTACATGTTCTGATATTTTATTCATGTTTCATTTAAATGTTTAAATGTGTTAACAAAGTTGACAGTTCATGTAAAAACTTGCATCGGTCCTGAAGACTGTAAAACAGTTGTTCATTTTCTTGCTGCAGGAACAGCTGTCCGTCCAGAGGGGGCGCTGAATACTCCAACTGCTCCTGAAGGAGCCTCCAGTCAGGCGTCCAGCGTCCCCGAGAGGCCCGTGGAGACAGTCGCCCCAGACGCTGCCGCCATGCCTAAATCCACTTCCTCTTCCTCCTCCGCCTCAGGGTCGTCATCGACAGTCACAGCACCTCCTCCCTCCAGCTCCTCGTCAGTGGAGAGTTCGGCTCCTTCCACCTCCCCCCTCACCTCATCGCCAGACTCGGAGCAGAGAAGTGAGACCGACATGACTGCGACACCCACGCCAACGCCCACCTCATAACCCACACTCTCAGGTAGGAGTTAGAAAACGCACATACACAAACATTTAAGTCACATTTTGCTCCTGAGTACAGCGAGTACGTATCCCTACATCAACTTTGAGTACGTGAGTGTGTGTGTGTGTGTGTGTGTGTGTGTTGGAGCCACTCCACTCAGGCAGCAGCCTCACTTCACTCTCTTTCCTCTCAGCATCCTGTTGTCCTCCTCCTTGTTTATTTGCCTGACTCTGTGCTCCCTCCATTCCTCTCCTCTTCCTCCCTTCAGTCGTTTAATCGTGCATTCACTCTCCCCTCTCTCCCTCTGCCTCTCTGTCAGAGTACGGTCCTCATCGGCTGCCCATAAGTTTAGTGTGTAGGCGTTTGCAGAGGTTACTTCGGCTGGCCGACCCACCCGGATGGGGTCCGCAAGCGGCCCCATCTTCCTCTTCTTCTTCTTCCTCTCCTTCCTCTTCCTCCGCAGCCCCTGAGAGACCGTCACAAAGAGGTTCCACTACTGCCACTGCTGCCGAGACGCAACCCCGTACAGGTTACCCTTCCCTCCGAGCTCCTCGTCCCCGCAGCACTTCCTCCATGCAGGCTGATCACCAGGGCCCCCTCCCCTGCCATCCGCCCCCGCCCCACGATTTAAAAAGGCAGA
>JAPZDX010000004.1:10842787-10853127 GCA_029783625.1 Naso annulatus | reverse complement strand
AAAGCATGAAATACCTCCATACTGCTCACGCAAACTAATTCAAGTGTCCTGAATCCCTGACGTGCAGTGTTGCTTTAAAAAAGATCACTGACACCATGTTTTTAGCCTTACATGTATGCTGTGTTTTTGCTTATGTGAATGAGGCTTCCATATTAGAATCTAGGGGCTACAGTAAACAATAAAGCAAAAAACATGTCTGTGACTTTCTTTAAAACAACATGGCATGTTAGTACTTTGGGACACTTGGATTACTTTGCATGGGTAGTATGGAGGCATTTTGTAGTTATTATTCATTTTATTTACATTTGAATCCTGGTCACCATTTGCTTCAATTGTTTAAAAGATAAGTGCAAACCTTTTTCTTCTGAAACACCAACAGTGTTTTGTAAACTAAAAAACTTCACCCACCCTTCCATCTGTGTAAGTGTGAGTAGGTAATTACTGAATTTTCATTTTTGGGTGAAGTATCCCTTTAAAGTGTATTACTGCTACCTTCTAAGACAAAGCTAGAATGGATAGAAATGAGAATTACTTAAGAGACAATGTGTTTGCACATCCATGCACACAAAATTCAGCAGGTCACTGTTCTGTCTGTGTTTAACACAATGTGCTGAAAAATCTGCGGCAGATATACAAGTGCAGCACATGAGATGTGAATGGAGGGTGGGTTGGATGAATGAATGACTGGCTGCAGGGATGAATGAATGAATGAATGAGGGAAAGAAGAATGAGGAGGTGGAGGAGAAGTAGAGTGTTTTTTGAGGAGGATAGATTCGTACCCTCCATCTTCTCTCACCTCTCTTTCTCTCTCTCTTCTCCCTTCCCTCCCCCTCTTATCAGCATCCGGATTGGCTGCTTTCTGTTTTCAGGGAGCCCTCACCATGCAGCAGTCAGTAAGTCAGTAGGGGCAACCCTCCCTCCATCCCACCTGCTCCTCCTCTCCCCTTCTTCCCTCCCCACTTTTTGCTGCTGTAAGGAGTGGTGCTGTTTATGAATGAGCCTCAGAGCCGCAGAATGTGAATGAAAAATATGAGAGGGAGCGAGCAGATAAGGGGTGCAGGCTGAATGAAATGCTGCAAAGCAGGGAAGAAAAATGGAGAAAGGATGCTGAATGAAAATCACAAGGGTGGGATGGAGGGGAGCGGAGGAGGTGGTGCGGTGTTGGGATTATAGAAATGAGGAGAGAATGTGAAATTTAGTTGGAAAGATAGCTGCGCTCCAATTGCTGCGTCCCTTTAGGGCTGTCATCCTATGTGTGTGTGCGTATATGGTAATGTCCGCCCTCATAGGTATGCAGATCAGGGAGGATGCTGGGAAGGAGGAAACCTGGACCGATGGCTGCTTTGCCTATGAGCCAATGGGAATCTCCACTAACTAACACACACGTACGCACACACATATACACAGCTCTCTCTGCAAGCTGGTGCTCCGTGCTTTGAATAATAACGGGGTTACCCGGGCAACCAGGCTAGGATGATCGATGGGCCTGGCCCTGATAAACAGAGCACAGAGGGAGTGCGCTTGTGTCTGTGTCTGTGTGTGTCACAGGGTTTCTGATGTCGCAGTGGGAGTTTCTTTGTTCTCAGACAATTAGAAGAAATATCTTATTATCAAATCCCCTCTGCCCTCAGATTGTGTGTTTGTGTGTGTTTGTGTGTGTTAGTGTGTGCGTGCATGTGTGGGGACATAGACTGCTCACAGGTTGCACATGTGTGTTTGTTAGTGGCGGTGAAGGTGTGTTTGCTGTTTGTGGGCAGAGATGGAGCTTTTTTTTTTCCAGTGAATGACTTTGTTCTCAATGACACTGAACGCCCTTAGTGGGAGAGCTTGTGCAAGCGGGCTGTGGGGGTGACCATACACACGTGCACACGTGCACACACACACACACACACACACACACACACACACACGCGCACACATTTCTGACTCACTCACTTACAGTAATGATACGCTCATTGGAAGTAGAGAGGCTTTTTTGCTGTTATTCACCTCTTCAAAAAGAGCAAATTATACAGCTAGCCAATGAGTTCAACTGGCTACTTGATTTGATTTTGATTTGATTAAACGTGTGCTGCATACAAGTGCTGCTGTTTTAAGGGTAGCGTGTTGGAAAACATAAAATGGGTTGGATGAGGGTAAAGAACAAAGATGTAAAAGATGTGAGAATAATGAAAGCGGTGTACTTCGCTCTGGTGTCACATATTTGAGAAAATAAATAAGTGACATGGTTTGCATTCTGGTTCTGTTTTACGTTAATATTCTTTCCTCTTGTGATCTTGGTTCCCTTTATTCCCTGTCTTTGTATCTTTTCCCACCAGTTTTCTTTGTCATCTGTCACTCATTAGTTAAATAGTGCTTGTGTATCTAGTTCATGTATTTTCCTTCTTTCAGTAGACATTTTGTCTGTGTTAAACCTTGTGTGCTAGGGGCTCTAGCTTTGTCTGTAGTTGTTGTGAATCCTTGGTCTTAGTCAATTAGTCAGACTTAGCCAGTCTTTGTCGACTTATTGGACTTTTGTTTCTTGCTTTTCCCCCCTGGGATGAGTTTCCCAGTTTACACAACCGGACAATAAAAGGACAAACTATTCTGACATGCATAAGAAGGATAATTTGATTTAATCATAATATGTTCAGCGGGTCTTGTAACATTGCTGTTTTTGGTAATATCTACATATCTGTTAGCACCATATAACAGCTGTTATTGCATGTTTTAGCGTTTTGTTACCACATGTGCAAGGGTCTGAGACAGACAAAACGGTTTTGTTTTGCCTGCTGCATTGAAGCACAACATTTCAAATTTCATCAGCAGCATCTCCTCTCAGAAACAATGTCCCCTATAAGCTGCATAATCCTCCAAACACACTGTCAGGAGTTTTCATGGGGTCTGTTTACTTGGTAGAAAGTCATTCCAAGGATTATTCAGAGTAATGGAGATAGTGATAATGGAGAGACGGTTTGCTCTTGAGTGGTTAAAATACCATTTTCAACACTGACTCAATTTAGCTATTGTATTGGGATGTTGGTAGAAATCTCAAAGATTGGTGTCTCTGTTGCCACACATCACTATGGTAAGTGGAAAAAATGGGTTTTTGAAGTGGCTGGCTGCAAATGGGAAAAGGAGGCTTTACTTTGAAGAGGATGCAGGCAAGATCCTGGAAGCAACACTGAACGGCAGTACTGACCAGATACTAGAACATGTGCATTGGCTCAGAGTGGTCTGACACCAAAGAACAGTGGGAAACAAACAGTCCAGTGAGACTGGCAACTTAGCAGAACTGGTGAGGGCTCAAAATCAACCAGCTGAGACTGAAACTCAAACCCCGTAAGCATCAGTTCAAATCAGCCAACGAGAGGGGGAAAGCGCCCCCTGTCAGACCTCCCAGACATTTTAGAGAGTAGGCTCGTCACACTCAGGCGGATGAAGCGGCAACAGAGGACAGATAAAGAGAGGGCACTGAAGGGCCCAATCTCTTCGGCCTCACAAAGAAACTCCTGGGGTAGAAACGAGGCTGTCACCTCTTTTGCTCTGTAGAGGAGATTAACAACAACAGCAGCCACACCAGCAATACCTTAACAGCAGCACCTTGAGAGAAGTCTAGTAACATCAAGCAGTTTCAGATCTTCTCGTTGCTTAGCGTCAAAGGGAAGATCTTTAAGATTGTGAACCAACGACTGACTGACTTTCTCTGGAAGGATGCGTACATAGACACCTCAGTACAGAAGAGGGGAGCCCCAGGAGTACCAGGATGCTTAGAGCACACGGGGGTGGTGACTCAGCCGATCTGGTAGGCAGTGGAAAGCAGAGGAGACCTTGCAGCTGTGCTTATGGATCCGTCCCACACAAGCTTGTCAAAACAACATTGACAAGACATCATGTTCCAGAGAGGATCTGAAACCTCATCCTGGATTACTACTATAAATTCAGGTTTCCTAACATCCACCTGGCATCAACTGATCAACTGGAGAAGGGCATAATCACTTGATGTACATTCTCAGTGTCACTTTCCTTATTGGCAATGAACATGATTGTCAAATTAGCTGAGGTGGATTGCAGAGGCCCCATGCCTGAAGCTGGTACCCAGCGGCCTCCCCAGTGGAGCATTTATGGATGATCTTACAATGATAAGTTACATCTGTCCCTGGGTGCTGATGGCTCCTGGAATGACTCATCTTATAGGTAATGATGAGATTTAAGCCAGCCAAATGCAGGTCTTTGGTCCTAAGGAAAGGGAAGGTGGGTGATTAGTTCCACTTCAACCTTGGGGGGATCCATATTTTAACGCTGACAGAGAAACTGGACAAAAGACTTGACAGCTTCTTAGAGGAAACAGCAGGACTCCAATAAACCAGGACTGATTTGACAACATGGCTCAAGGCAATCGAAAAACTGGGCTCCCAGGAAAATTTAAAGCCTGGGTAAACCAACACAGGATGTTGCCAAGGATACTCTGGTCTCTTTTAGTCTATAAAGTACTGATTGCAACAGTGGAGGAAGAGCGAAGACTACACCCAGTATCTCAGGAGGTGATTAGGGCTCATCCTGGTCCTTGAGCAGCATTGCTGTGTATGGGGGCATTTTCCAACTGCAACTACCCATTAGCGGTCTATCAGAGGAAGTCAAACTTACTTGAGCTAGCGAGGCGATGATGCACCGCAATTCCTCTGATGTCAAAGTCCCTTCACTAGGATTCCTTCTGAAAACTGAATAGAAGTGGCAGGCACAGGAGGCAGTAAAAAGCTGATCACCTCCGACTGGGTTGCTGGGGCGAGGGTGTCTGATAATTGAAGACCTGAAACACCCCAGGTTCATCACTGATGACGTGTTCAACTACTATCATACGCTGTACTTCAGAATAGTCGCTTTAACTTTCAGCAGTGTGCCTTCAGATGTGTTTGTTGTGTCAAAGGGTGCTGCTTGTCTGTGTGTGTGTGTGTGTGTGTGTGTGTGTGTGTCTCCCCACCTTTTCTCATCAACATGAAAAACTGGCTCAGAGATTGCATTAATTTGCATCTGTACGGTGTTTATGAATGCCATGTAATAGTCAATTTGAAATTCATGGGTTTTATGTTACAAGCACATTGTTTTACCAAATCTCTTTGTGTGTCTGGCGAAGATGGGAAATATATTGCTGAATGGCATTAACACGGCCTCCTCTGTCTGCACTGCACACTTCTGCATCACATTACCCTCCCTCCCTCTTCTCTTACCACCTCTCTTCCCTCCCTCTCCGTCCCCTCTCTGCTCCCCCTCCCCTTGCAGAGGAGGAAGGTGGAGTAGCTGCTGAGAGGTGCATCTGCAGCCAAAGTCGTCTCACAAGAGCTGAAGTGTCATCCTGGAGCTCGCTCTGCATCTCTTACAAAGACATTATGTCGACCTCAAAGAAGGGTCATCTGAGTGTATTCAGAGTTGCACGGCTCTTTTGTCATGAATATCAAGAGACAAGCTCCCCTTGCTGTGACAGTTGCTGTATGTCGCAGCACAAAAAGTCACTTCTCTGTGACCTTGTACACATAAATCTGTGATTCCTGCGACAGGCTCTGTCCTAAAAATATGTAAGACATTAAAATGACTGTTAGGACTCTGTGTAAAGACCAAGAAGCTTTAAAGGGAATTACCATATTTCATTATGCTCAAAGGGAGTTAGCAAACAAAATGATCAATACAGATGTGCATGATGTAGACAACAGAAATTCTAACGCAAACAGGGCAATAAAAGCGCAGCATCTGCCAGCTCTGACTAGGATTCGACAACTGTACGGCTGTGCTCCACTGAAACTCATGAAATCTTTTCAGATTTTCCTCATTTTCACGCTGGTTCTGTGGATTTCAAGCTTGTAGTGGTTAAATGTTGTGTCTAGGGCACTTTTAAAACTGATGCTCGTTATTTGGTGAAGTTCGAAGGAGATATACGTTTTTTAACTTCCCAAAATCAAACTCTAAAATGCGTAACGTTGTGCTTTGGGCAAAATTGTTTAGACATCCTCGTTCCCTGTTGAAACCTGCACAGTTTAACAAGTACAGCCAACGTTGTCTGCTTCAGTAGCCCTAAAATAAACCACTGAGGCCATGTTACGTTGTTATTAATTTAGGCTATATATTAGCTGGTTAATTTGAGTTACTTATAGTTATTCAGAGTGGTAGCAAGCTTGGCTAGCTCAACTGAAGTCTATGGCTGGGTCTGGAAAAAACAGCTTTCAACAATTTGCAACATTTAACCCGAACTCAAACCAGACGAAAAAAAGCCTAACTTAATTTTTAACGGCAATATATGAAGAGACATGTCCTCCCCTTGTCCTAAATGGGCCCTAAATCATTACCAGAGTCCTTGCTTGTTTTATGTATGAAGTGAAACACAAGTTGAAGGCACTACAATACAATCTGTGCGTTTTAGCTTGAAACTTTATATTCATAACTCTAACCTGTTTTCGCTGCTGAGTCAGTTTGACATCCCGTACATATTGTTCAAATTCATATTGCAGACCCTTCTGTCTGCTGCTGCCTGAGATCGCTTTTTCGTTTTTCCAAAACTTAGACAATATTTCTCCAGGGAGTGCTGTAAGTGACAGTGTGAGCTCCATGGTCACTCTGAAAACTTGTCAGACATAGCACCAGTAACTAATGAGGGTGCGGTTTAGCAAAGGGTCCAAATTGGCCCCAGCTGTCCAGCTGGGACTAATTTAACATTAAACAGCGTTATTTAGCAAGTAATTTTGTGTGAATTGGTACACCCTCATATTCTGTTTGCAACACAATTGTTGTAAATACAAATCTGTGGTTACTGTAACGGAATTATCAAATGTAACGTAAGTGTGGACAACAAACCAAACTTGGTCGCATCATAACAATATTATGTCCTAAGTTTGTATGTTTTAAAGTAAACATGTATGTTTCGATACATTTTTTGCTGTGTCGAAGTCCAAGTTTGCACAAGCATTGAACTAAGTTTTTTAAATGTTCCTTAATAACGTGAAGTCGATGGATTGAAAAAGTCATCTTCAGGTGTTTACGATTTTAAAATGTTTTCATTGATGCATGTGCATGTAACAGGACAAATCTCCCAGTCACAGCTGATTATTCTTTATGTAACAACAGGGATACGGTTTTAAGGTTTCTACTCTGGTGAGGTACCACACAGCCACTGCAGTGTCAGTTAGATATACTAGCTGTGTTTCCATTAGGAGTGTTTCCAAGAACTGGCCTGAAGCAAATAAACTAGGCTGCAAAGCCTTGTTTGGACAGTGGCTGGCAGTATAGGCAACGTACATGGCTGTAATTAACAACAGAAGTAGAGGTTGCTGTTGCTGTTTCCCATCTTAAAATGCCGTTATGTTCTGTGGATGAGATACAGTCATACTTTGATCTCCAAGTCTCCCTACGCGTACCTGTTATTGTTGTTATCTGCCATGTTTTCGTGCGTTTGGGGAATATCCAGGAAGATGGAAGAATCAGCTTCTTGCACTAACGTTAGCCTACTACTTCTTTTGGGGAGCAGAAACAGCAGATAAATATTCTGTATGTCACAAGTTATTTGATACATTTGTTTCCATCTCCCATTTTTGTACATTAAGTGTTTTTTGACATGCAAGCGTAAAAACTTTCTTGCAAAACTGAGGATTTTTTTTTTTTTCTTTTTTTGAATTTTGTGGTTTCCATTCACTATTTCTCATGCTATATTTTAAAATGTGCATCAAATATGTTTATGGAAACATGGCTATTGTCAGTAAGGTGAACACGCCACAAAAATGGCCAAATATGACCACACACACGCATTAAATATGTAGTTTTGTTAAAGGTTGTGAAACATTCTAGATACAGTACTGATCTAAAGGGTTGCAAAAGAAAGAGTGTTTTATATAGAATTGCTTGTCAGAGAGAGACAGAGCCACAGCTCTGTGTTCCCAGTCTCAGTGGCGTCATTAGCCTATCATCACATAGCTCTGAGCAGGGAAAGCCCTGTCAACTAGGTAATGGCAGTGTGTGTGCGTCACCGATGTCCCGATTTATTCTGCTCTCTGCAGTGACGCACCGTTGCTGCGAGCCTGCTGTGGCAATGAAGAGTTGTACTCTTCAATCACCTCTGAAAAGGTGTGGCAGTGTGTACGTATGCTCCTGAGTCTGAGTGAATCTTCAATAGAGAGACGATTATCAGCAGCTGGCTGTTAACAGATAGATTACTGAGAGGACGAGAAGAAGAGACGTCAGGTCTGCATATTGAAGACTTAAAGGTACACATACTCTGCAACCCTGCTTGACCAGTGTAGTAAATAATCAACTGTGGCACTACTACTGTGTCATTATTCCTGCATTACAGTAGTACAAGCTCCTATGTTTTGCAGGTAGTACAAAATATTACTGCTGGTTTCTTCTCATTTACTACTAACTTAATTACTGACAAAATGTACACCAAAGGATGTCATCCACTCCACAAGAAAAGTTCTGTCAGTGCCTAAAGGTGTTATGTTAAAACAAGTTGCTTTTGCAATTCTGTTCCTTGAAACTCTCGTGGCTTAGTTTGAGTGTGGCTAGAAAATATGGTCAGATCCTTTTCAAATTATTCCACCCAATCTTAATTCAATGGTCATATTGTAAAGTGCAGCATTATGACAATAATGTAAAGGTCCCAAATGTTCTATTGGTGAGGATTCCTGGTTTTCACCCAGACTGCCCAGTTCAACTCCTGCTATGGAAACAGTTTCATGTATTTCAGTCTGCATTCATTACATTGCCATGCACTCTAGTACATTTATGGCACTTTTTCAACAAAACATCAACTCTGTACCTACAGTACACAGTATTAATTTGAGCTAAATCGTACTATTACAGTGCTAAAATGTTACATGTAGACTAACATCTTTAAAGCAACACTATGTAACTTTGGCCGCAACCTGTGGCTTCAAAAACGAAACTTAATGATGCACGTTAATTAATGTTGCACAAAACAGCAATTTTGGTATAACCGGATTATATTTTTATGTCCTCTGGTTTTACCTCTGATGTGCTATGACTGCTCTGTCTCAACTCTGTGACTCATGGAGGTTCATGAAAGCAGCATGTAGGCTGCAGCTGCAGCAGGTACTTGCTGGTGACAGCTCCGCTAAAATAAAAGGCTGCAGACAGACAGAACAGTCGCAGGACATCAGAGGGAAAACCAGAGGATGTTTTCTCAGTAAAATATGACCTGATTTTACTAAAATTGCTGTTTTGTGCGACATATTAACATGCATCGTTAAGTTTCATTTGTCAAAGCAGTGGGTCACAGTCAAAGTTACATAGTGTTGCTTTAATGTTTGTACATCTGTGAACACTGAAAACACATGTGACCTTTGTGGTTACCCAGCAGGCCTCACTACAGCCATGCTTTTTATACTCAGTGCTCAATATTTCCTGATAACATCTTCTCCTGGGAGAAAGATGCTTAGTTAGATCAGCTTAGTGCATCTGCAGTTTGCCGACCAGTTTATGAGATGATTTCTCAGTAAGAGGATTTTAAAAGAATGTGCACCGTGCTATCAATCCAGAGGATGTTTTAGAAAATCCAAACTGTTCTCCTCCGTGTGCAGTCAGAATTTGGGGCTCCTCGGTAGTTTTGCATTTCACATGTACCACAAAGGTCCAGAGACATATTTACCTCGTTTATGGTCTGTTTGTTTTTCAGCATCATGTCGCTGTCCTGAGCAACGACTCTGCTCTGCTCTGTGCAGAACATCTGCACTGAATAAAAAGCTGCAGGCTGGATTTAAACTGTGATCTGTGTGAAGCAGAGGCACACAAATAATTTTTACAGAAAAGAAAAGTTTGTATTTTTGATTTATTAGTATTGTCTGTGTTTATTGATGTCCTAATTTTGAAGTCATTATTTAACAACCCACAATATAATTAAGGTGCCTTTTAAACACTGGAATTTATTTATGGGGCTCAATGGTTCAGGAAAATTTAGATTTGGTCACTTTTATCAAAGCCTGGTGGTCAGCCTTTATGGTGACTATTTTTTACTGGCAAACAGACTCAACTCTGACTTTAATCCATAAAAACAATCTAAATCCACCACAGTTCACATGGGAGGTAACAACTCATGAAAAGAAAACTATTTCTAATGAATGCAGAAAGTTGAATATTGTGTTGTCGGTCGATTTAAGGTGCGGCCCCTAAATTCTCTTCTTGCGCTCCTGAAAATTTTCAGTAAGAGGCTACAGTCCTCTGAGTAAAAAAAAGTCAGTCTGGAGCTGTAATGTCCTGTTTTTGAACGAAGGGGTGGAAATTCAAACCTTTTTTTTTTTTTAATTCGATTCATGGATTATTCAAAAAAATAATTGATGGATTAATCCATTATTAACATAATC
>JAPZDX010000004.1:10725509-10739035 GCA_029783625.1 Naso annulatus | reverse complement strand
TAAGAAAAAGCAGTTTATCAGATCAGTTTTCCTGTTCAGGCAGACATAGCCATACCTCTTAACGAATGTAGTCATGCATACCTCTGTCTTTTTTGCTTTGAAACTTGTCATATCGTATAGAGTGCAGTATCCAATTAAACGATTCCCAGGGTAGAGCGGAGGGATTTCATTAGGTGAAAGAAAAGCCTCCATGTTCTCTGGCAGGTACCAGTCAATCCGTACGTCAGTCAGCACAGGTTCAAAGGCCTTTTTCAGAGACTTGATTAACTGCAGAGAGACATTTGTTACAAAATTCACATATATGACAAATATATTTTAACCAGTGATTAGTAACCAATGGCAGAAGACATATTCAGATTATTTATCTATGTAGAAGTGCCAAATACACTGATGTAAAATACTCCATTGCAAGTGAAAGTCATGCAGTCGATGTTTTACTTCAATAAGTGCAGAAGTATAATCAACAAAATGTACTAAAGTACTGCAGAGAATTGCATTTATTTAATCTTTATTTAACCAGGTGAGTCCCATTGAGATGACAGGATCTCTTTTTCAAGGGAGCCCCGGCCAAGACAGCAGCAGTACTGAGTTCCAAATAACATACAGCAACCATTAAATAACAAACAAACACATATATTATAAAAAGAAAAACATACAATAGCAGCTCACAAGACACAAGCCAAGAGATTAAAAAAAAAAAAAAAAAATTGGCTGAGAAAGAAAGCAGTTACAAATTTCAATGGAATCTTCCTCCAAACCTTTCTCTGCACTTTTAAAAACACTACTGTGATGCTCTTGAAGCTGCAAATCAGTCTGCAGCTGGTTCCAGGCAGAGGGGGCAGAAAACCTAAAAGCCTGTTTGCCAAAATCAGCCTGACAAGAAGTCATTTGACAGCAAGATGTAATTACTGAATTTAAAAGAGATGTACAGACAAAGGTAAAAGGGAAGCAGACCACGTAAGGATTTATAAATAAAAAATAACAATACCAGTGCGTGCCACTGGACTTTAAAGTGTAGAGGTGCATAAAAACTTTGTATCCTGTGACAAACCTCAAGGTGCAATGGCACACAGTATTCAGCTGATGCAAGCGTGCATATACTGTGATGTTATTACTGATTCATTGTGTGCAAAAAGTAGTATTTTACTGCTCTGCCCATGGTAGAGCTACAGTTCTCTTAATATTATTTGAAATATTTTTAATTTTATGAGTTATTTTTACCTCACTGTTAATGTAACCCCCTGAGAGGGCTGGAAGAGATGTCTCTTTTTAGCAGAAATGCTAACAAATTTGAAATGTAGCAAGGGACCCCAATGGGACACTTCTTTTGAAGTAACAAGCCAAAATGCCCTTCAACAGTGAATTGTATTTAATAAGCAGTTTTTATGTGAAATCTTGATTTGAAAACTTGTAAGTACAACTGCCAGATAACTTAAGTAGAGTAAAAAGGTTAATAACTTCCTATGAAATACAGTGTATGTGTACCCGAAAATTGTACTCAATAAATGCACTAAATTGTACTTTTAACTGCTACTAACAGCTGGTGAAATGTTTAAAGGTGAATATGAGGTACTAAAGCTATATGTATTAATCTCTTATAGTAAGATTTCTCTTTTGATTCTTCTGCAACTCATATTTTCTCCAGTAGGTGGCAGTGCTGCAGTGTACGGACCTTAGGCTTGAGTCTCTCCTCATCATCCAGGAACTCTGTCGTCCCTCCTGTCAGTTTGGCAACGCCCTGCAGGAGTCTCCTGCAGGCTCGGGGACCAAGGCCCAGCCCAAAGCATCTGCAGAGGTTATGCATTGTAGACATTCTGTAAACATTCCATTTTTATTACATCCCTAGAGAAAATTTAATAACGATACCATAATTGTTGTGTGAGAATAATCTTCACCTTCAGCTAGTGCAAAGAGATAGAGAGTGTTTGCTCACTTGGTTTTACCTCCAAACAAATCTGGCACCAGCCAGACTGGCCTACAGAGACTTTCGTGCATTTTGGGGAAGAGAGTTTTTGAAGTCATCATACAGACAGAACTATTATTTGGGCCCTCAGAGGGATCACAAGCCATTAGGCTAATTAAGAGTTTGGAAAGAACAGTTGACAGAATGAATTAAAAAAATTTAAGATCTTGAGTTCTGACCCTAATACAGCAAGTCTGACTGGGTAGCTAGATACCTTAATAAAAAGACAAGGAACAAAAATGCAAGACAACAAACATGTACATAGTGTGCAGAGGGACGGCCAAAATACAGTGGAGAAAGTCGCTCCATCAGGAGAATACTAATAAGAGATAAATGGGGTTATTGTGCATTGCTGAAGGGGCTGGGGGGAAACCAGAGAGGCGTGGCTCTCACTGCAGCGGAGAGCACTTAACAGAATTACTGGGCGGGGCTGAAAAATTTCTCAGCCTCGTCTTTTCTTTCTTTCATAGCACTTTTGTCTCGCCACTTCCCTCTCTGTGTCCCCTGTCTTCCTCTTCATTTTTCTCTTGTTCTCTTTTCTCCCCCACACATGGTGTCTCGGTCATATTTATTACCTCCTTCTATCAGCGCTCACTTCGCTCCATTCCTCTCTGCTTTCTTGTCACACACAGTGATTTAGTGTCCGATCACATGCCAGCCAGAGAATAAATCTTTGTTAAGTAGGTGTTTGAATTAATGTCCATTTTGTGCATGTTTTCGCCTCATATCCTCCATATTACCTTTCCTTACCCATGAGTTCTTTAGGTTAAATATCTCATTGGCAGTTTAGTTTGAGCTCAGTACCTGCCAGCGCATGTGTTTCTGCGAACCAGCTCCAGCACTTTGGCCACGTTGCTGATGGATCCATCTGTGATGATGAAGACCTGGCGAGGAAATGAGCGCTGCATGGGCTGCTGGTACACCCAGGATAGCGCCCCCAGCAGGTTTGTGCCCCTCATGTCTGCTCTCATCCTCTGAACGTACTCGTATGCCTGCATTAGAGTGACCTGTGTGCACACACGGAGAAACAGAACAGGAGAGATGCTATCAGATTTACAGTAGAGGCTGGAGAGGCGAGCATCAAACAGTAACACCTGCCCAACTGCGTGACGTCACCTGTGCAAACATACAGCTATGTTGTTCTGATAAATTCACTGTTTGATATCAGATGCCCCAATTACCATGGGAGGGCAGCACAGAATTGAATCAGTGCGTCTTTAATAAAGAGAGAGCAAACATACACACATTAGCACCTGCTCTAAAACCACCTGAAATCACACCGTGGACAAACATCCCTGACAGGAGAGGGGATGGAAGGACATCTCCTGCCTTGGTGAAAATGCATGAAAGGTCAGTCACCATATGGTCGGTAGTATGTGCAAAGACTGTTTGTCCTTGCAGCCCCTGGTCTGGATAAAACCTGATACTCTGCTACTAAGGCAACCCAAAGAACTGACCTACTGCCTGATTAGGCACTAGACAAAATAGAACAGATAGTCCTACCTGGTTGAAAAACATCTGCTTTCAAGAAATATGACAGATATGCTCTACATGTTTTCCTTCAATGAAAAAAATCATATATATTGAAAAAGAACTTGATTTGTTGCACAGAAATTTCTAAAAATCGAGACAAATTCAGATAATAATCTACTCTATACAAGTCACTGTGTAAAGCTTACATCAGAGCTGAGCTTGCTGGAGGTGAACAGAGGCTTGATGGTGGTGCCGAAGCCCACGATGTTGAGCATGGTGCCAGAGGGGAGACTCTTCAGTGCCACCACCATGGCTTCCTGCGGAAACAACAACGGATTATACAGGATGGAGTCAGATAAATGTACTTGCATGAATCTAAAATTTTAAATTCTGCTTTACTGTTTTTTTTTTTTCTCTGCCTGCAGCTCACCTTTACGCGGCGGATGTTGGTGCCACTCATGCTGCCACTACGATCCACAAGGAAGAGCAGCTCTCTGGTGGCTTTGTGCAGCTCTGAAGGTTCACTCAGCAAGTCGGGACAGAAGTTGAGCATCAGGACGGGGCTGCTCAGGATGTCCTTGTGGTATCGCTTCCTCACAAACTCCAGCTGCAGGAGCCAAAGTCGAACATCAGCACGTCAGCTTGGGGTACGAGTGAGATGTCAAATAAAGGTAAAAAGAGAGGAAAACAAACTTAGGTAACCACCAACCTTCCTTTCAGGCTCTGAATCTTTGCGACTGCAGCGAATGAAATCACGGCGGGAAGAGATCTGCTGTTCATATTGGCTGAATGAGATCCTGCCTCTTTCTAATATGACCAGTGGGCTGTGAGGTTCTGTGGAAGAAGTTTAGTGATTGAATTCAGATTCAAATATCAGGAAAAAAATGACATAGCATGAAAGAGATATTGTTTCAATTCAGTTTTCAATTGCTCACCGCTGAGGTGCAGAATGATCTCTATGTGTCTGTCATAAGGATGCTCCTGTGCCAAAGTGATGTAGGTGGCAGAGGCACTCTGGGCACTCGGGTCTGCATCTGCCCTCAGAGCATGAGTGGGACTCTCCAGGCCTGCAAATCAGTTAAGGAAAAAAAAATAATTAAGTTTTCACTGTGTGTTTAGATAATAATGCCTTTGTTATTTAAGATGTATGAACACCATTCCTGCATATTGCATCATAATTTAAGGGTTTCTTTCTGTTTCTACAGCACACACCAATGGAAGAGAACAAGTCCTCATTCTATCCTCTTTGGACTTTGTGTTCTGGTTGTTTGGATTCAAGCCCTCTCTGCAAACCCATTCATTTTATATTGTAATTAGATTACCCACTATTCCAATTTTTCACAATAGCAGAGTCAAGAACCACTGAATCAAAGATATTTGGGGGAAGGAGGGCTAACCAGCCAGTAGGCAGGCCCCTCTGACCAGCAGCTGGAAGTTGAGTTCATAAGGTGCCAGGTTGGCAGCTGGACCCGTGAAGATGGCGTGAGCGCACTGCTGCTCTGAGTCCAGGGCCCGGTCTTGTTTTCCTAAGGTGGCGCCAAAACAGCTGGTTGGTCTGAGGAGGAGAACAGCATGCCTTCTCTATTGGATCTAATTTCTTTATTTGAAAAGTACAATGTTCGCTAAAATAGTGTTGCCAAAGTAAGTTGAGACATAAATACCCGTTTTCTTCAAGTTTCCCCCCATTTTCACTCTTGCTTGAAGTCATCTGGCCAGTGACAATCGGAGTAAGCAATGTCGGGTAGACGATGCGGATCGCTCCATTTTCTAACGTGGGGAGTTCTAGTGTGGTGCTTATAACAACTGACACAATATCCATGGGACCAATGACGCCTGTGCCTACGATGAAGGTGGTTCTTTCAAGGTCTTCATCCAGGATGAGGTGTCCTAAAGCACAAATACAACGTAAGAGACTGTAAAAAAATGACTGGAATGTGAAGGGGGCTGATTCTCTCCTCTGAACCTTTCAATGCCCTCTCACAGTATCTCAAAATGAAATATTTATGGCAAACATCAGAATGGTGAAATGGTCATTATGAAATAAATGAACTGGCCCCAGGCAGCAACTTTATATCTGCTGATGGACATATTTTTGCATGACTGTCCGTCATAAACTGAAGCATGATGCTTCCTCACATGGCCACGCTCTGATGGAGAGGACACACTTATAAATCAAAGCCTGGTACTCGCTGATGTGCAGGTAAAGTCTTTTTTAAATAATCCCACAAATTAATTTAAGTCAGAGATGAGAGAAGGTAAAAGACAACTACCGTCTCCAGTAAAAACAAACAAAAAAAACATAACCCTCCGCTTTTTCAGCCCCTTAAAATTCTCTGTAAAGTCCCAGACATAGGATCATTCATTCATTAAAAACAAAATATCCTAAAGCTTAGCACTTAATCTGTGAGCTCTTTCTTGTATTAGAGAAATTACTCCGTGTACATGATACCACTAATTCAAATAAAATACTAAGCATTTCATGTTGATATATGTTTGTACTAAGTGAATGCCATTTTACCATTAGGCAGACAGCCAAACCTATTTGCCTGACTTGTCTGTCCTTTTCTTTTCCTCAGTGAGGCTAAAACATGGCAAGGAAGAGACTTACTGCTGCTAATTTTGTATTTATGCAGACAGCAGATCGTTATAGCAGCAGACAGCAGTCCACATTAATTAAATGATTAGTGGTGTTACTATGTTCAGCTACAAATTAGTTTTTTACTGACAAAGAAAAAAAAAAAAAGAAGAGTCACTAGTTTTGAATTTCTGAGCTGAAAGCTATCGTCCATTATAGGCATTTCTCAATTACAGAGAGAGATTTATTCTTCGTCTGATTTGGATTTTGCAGAGCTAAAGTATTGGCCGAACAAACACTAATGTCCACTAACAGTATCCATTGATTAACTGAGTTGATTTCTGTAGAAGCATTGGTGATGTCAATCATGAATGTGTAAATAATTTATTGTTAAGGCTTTTAAAATCATATCAGAAAGTCCTTTAGCCAACCCATTAAAAGAGTTTTTTCCTTCACAGCATCCCTTCATCCTCTCTACTCACAGTTGGTGCATTGTATGTCGAGGCTGGAGCTTCCACAGCAGCCCCACTCCCGCCCATTTCCACAGTGGCCTTCAAGTCCAGATCCAGGGCAGCAGTCCAAACAGCAGTCCTTCAGTTTCCCTCGGCTCTGGATCTGGATCCCCACCAACCGGCCTGCAATCACAGCCTCAAAGCCCACCACAACTTCTTTTTCCCTGAGAGGGTACACAAACACTCCTGGATGGTGGAAAATGTTGGACACGCAAGATATTATTTCGGACACTTCAGTTTAGAGAGCAAAGCATCTGAACAATGTTCAGCACATATCAAGGTACATTTTAACAGCAAATAATAAAAGACCTGCCTTGCCAATTGTCAGGTTTCTGACTTGGCTGAATGTTTTGGTTGCAGTTGCTTTGGACAAAATCATCTACTGAGTTAATTTACTGTGATATCTAACAAGCTAATATTTTTATTAGAAAATGTTACAAATTTTGATTTGTTCCATTTGGTAGTTATATTAAAGTTACACATATATGTCCTTGTACTGAAAAAAAAAAAAAGAATAAAAAAAAGGAGTCTCTCCTCAGTTGACGTTTATGATAATATTGAGAGTTTTCAGTCCAGTTGTAAAGCTCTTCATAGTTGTGAGGCTGTCCTCTCACTTTGGAGCATAGACGGACTGAAAGGTCTTTGCTCTTGATGTGAAATGTTACCACTTCTCTAATGCAGCCTTGGTTAATGTAGGAAAGGAGCTCTTCCTTAAAATTCTAATTATCTGTGGTGTTTCTCAGGGATCATTTATTCATACTTCATTTTTCCTCTGAGACACAAATTGTTTTTAATGCATGTTATTGTTCACATGCATGTTGTCCTCACATGACATACTTTTTCATCCTTACATTCAAAATTTTGAAACCTTTATTTGATATAATTATGCAGCATATCAGATAATACTGAGCTCACTGCGTGAAGTATTTGGACAAAGACTGATGTTTTTTGGATTGAGTTAAGAAGAGTGTCTAGATTTTTTTCCTCCAAGTCGAGCCGGTATCACAGCCCTCTTCCATTTTCTGATTTGATCACATGTGGATTAAAATCCAGGTGTTAGATCTGGACTGTTGCTTTTTCTAAGAGTCGATGATCCACTACTGACCTTCTACAGGCTCTATGCCAGTGTTAGCATAGGTAAGGTGAGCGGTGATGCCCAGGGAGCAGCCGTTGGCACAGGACTTGATGCAGGAGGCCTTGAGTAGCAATGGTTCCCAAGTAGAACAATTTCTCAGCCCCACCATCTTTCCAGGGCAGGAACAAACCTCTACTCTGCTGGTTGCATGTGAACACACGTACAGGGACCGGTGAAACGTCCGAGCTGACAGGGAGAATATGTGAGTGTGCATTTAAATTCTCTCATTTTCCATTCACAGCACAGTCACAGTGATCTTTGTAAATCAGACCTGATTTGTACTGCATTTATTAAAAGCATCTAAAATGTCAGCTGGTTTCACATTGTAATGAATTTATGTATGTCTGCTAGATATCTGTTTTATAAGTATAAGCTCTTGGACATGTGACCTAGCTATCTCTCCTCCTCAGGCTCTTAGCAACCAACTGTGATAGTTTGAGTGTGAGCAGCTTGGTTAATCATTAACATGAGGCTACAGATCAGATCTTACTACACTGTGCATCATGCTTCGTGTGTGCAATCAGCGGCCAACCTGAATGCAAATCCACGCAGACTTTCCACTGCTGTCTTACTCACTGCACTCTGAGCTAACTCCCAAAAAGTTTTTGGCAAAACAATAGCAGACTATTCGCTGTTTTTTCAACATAAGCTGAAAGTTGGTGACAAACCTCTGAATCCCAGTTTCCTTGGGTGCCAACTTATGTAACCAAAGGGTGCATGCAATAATTCTTCATGACTACTTAATAATTTTAAGTGCAGCAGGTGCAGAAGTCAGTTTGCACTGATCACAGCTTAGCAAACTGCACAATGTGTCTACGGACGTGCTCGTGTGTGTTTGCGTATGCACACATGTGGGCATTTGTGTACGCGTGTGTGTGTTTGCCATGGTGCAGGTAATGGTCTTTTTACATCTATCTTTCTAACAAGATCAACAGCCTCCATCTGGCTACCGTGCTGTCGGCTCATAACAGGCAAATAAATGCCTGGTTTGTTAAAGTAGGGCCAGCTGATGCTGTCAGAATACAAACAAAGAGAAAAGTACAACCTAGCACCCCTTTGTGGACTGCTGAGAGTCAGAACTGTGGTAAACTAACACTGAAGGTTCAGCTTTATTACTGAGAAAAAAGGTGATGTATTAGGAGTTCTCCTATGTGTGTGCATGTGTGGTTTTAATTAACAGTGTATAAATATATGGAACGGAATAAAGAATGCAAAAAGTCCACACACACAGAAGTTCTTTCCATAACTCAAATGCAAATATTTACATTAAATATTAGAATATTTGGAGACACATTTTGGCACAAGTTGCCACAGCTGTTGTTCATTAAAAGGTAAAAGCTTTCAAAGTAAATCCAAATCCTACAGAGTGGAAATTCTGCATTTTCTCTGTGAGGGTTAATTATTCTGCCTGGGTGTTTGCAGTAGCATAGCTGGCAAAGAGTTTGCTCTGGCCAACACTGCGGTCCTTTTATGTCAGTTACAAGCTCCAGATAACAAGCAAAATAATCATCTGGGGAACACTTACTGTGCTGCTCAGTGCCGTGTCTGATAATTTGCCTCTGCGTCCAGTCTCTGCATCACTCCACCATCACATCTGCTTGCAGGTTTCCCGGTGACACCGCGGTAGGAGTTTTCCTGCTAACAGATGCTGCTCTCTCTCCTTTTCTCCCTCTGTTGTCTCCCTCTCTCTATCTTTCTCTCCTTCTCCACGAATCCACCAGTTGCCCTAAAAGGAAAACAGTCATTTCACATAGTAACGTCATGTATTCAGAGATATATGATGATAATATGCAGATGAAAATCATTTTAGTTGATTACTTCTTGTCTAGCCTGCAATGGGACATCAAATTAAAATCTTGAAAAACTGCATGAAATTTATTTACAGTGCATACAAAATAAAGTATCCCTTTCAGAAGACCTGGAAATGCCTCTGCTGTGATCAAGCAGCAACATGCAGCTCTGCACTAACCTACATTTCCTGAGAAGTGAAATGTCATCTGCTTACCTGCTCTGACCTGATCCGCAGAGCTGATCAGACAATATGATCCTGAACTGGCTGTTCAGGCACAAGCTGCTAATACACAACGGTAAGTGAGGCAGAGCCTGCTTTTCATCCAGACAATTGGCTGTGATGGTAGCAGCACCATAATTCATGGCTAATGGCTGGGCCAGAGAGAGGAGGGAGGGCGATGTGTTCTGCCTTTTCCAACAGGTCAGTCGGACAGCAGCAGCAGGCGTGGGGAGGTGAGACCTAAGAAGCAGCAGCTCTTTGTCTTCTTTTCAACATTTTAATGGGTCCAATGTCCAAAACTTAAAAACTTAAAACAAAACAAAACAAAAAACAAAAAAAAAGAAAAAAACAACAACTGTGAAGTCACATTTTGAAAGGAAACCAGTGAGAACATGTGGCATGCCAAGCAAGTAATGAGACATATGACCATGACTGAAAATTTACTGTGTTTCTTTAATATTTTTTTTTTTTTTTTTTACAATTTCTTTAAAATACAATTATATGTATAATTTTAATACAAGCATATCAAATTTCTTATATGTTGTAAAACAAATTAAAATAATTTTAAAGGGAATTATTAGTTTAAACTTCGTTTGAGTTGCACCACATACAAAAATGACAATTTACCTTAAGATGATGCATGTCCTTTTTATTTTCTTCTGAAAAACTAAAAACATATATTGATGTTGAATAATCTGCTTTGTTTTGTTTTTGTTACTGTATATCTCATTCAATTTGCTTTTGTTTATAAGAAATGAATGTATGATTTTTTTTTAGGTGGAAGCTTAAAATCCTTTTGCATGTAGCGCGCTGCAGGACGAAGGTTACATTTAGCAGCATCAGTGTTGTTTGGCTTTTCTTTCGTCTGTCTTTGCAGAGACAAGAAGACAATGGAGCTTTTTTGATTGGAAAAAAAAAATCCTTGTTGCGCATTTAACACATAATATTTAAGAAATTTAAGATTTTTCAGTGTTTGGCAGAGTGCTCGCAGGCAGGTGTGTGTGTGTGTGTGTGTGTCTCAGGATTGTCGAATAACACCTTTTTTTCATACTTCTATTTCAGCCGAAAAGCATTCAGCTGTTTGTTTTCATGTTCATGTCGCGCCTTAAACCTTTATGGCTTCATATACTGTATCATATTCTTGATCAAATTCAGTGAACTTTGTGCAGTTTAAAGTAAGTTAGTGGTGCAAGTCGAAATAAGCTAACTATCAAGCTAACTCCTAGTATATCCACGAAAAACTGTGTGTGTGTGTATGTGAGAGAGAGAGAGAGAGAGAGAGAGAACAGGCCCTCCAATCTATGTCACATACTGCCCCCATGTGGCCTTTTTTTACTATCTTTGCATTTATGCCATCCAATTCATAATCTTTGAAAACTCTATATAAATGTTACATCCTTTACATTATCATCTATTCCTGTTAACCTGCTGGACATTTTCCATCCCATAATTTCATCACTGAAATTAGCTCATTTACTTTCCTGTTAGACAATCAGCACCACTCTGCTATCTATCTGGAAAATATAATTCAACAGCTAGCAGCCATAGCTCAACCTAGCATACAGTCTAAAAACAAGAGGAAACAGCTAGCTCGGCTCCATCCAAAGGTAACAAGTAACCTATTTGTAACATCCGGCACCTCTAAAGCTTGACAATTAACACATTTTGTCCTATTTTATACAAACTTTACATATTAGGCTACATTTAATTTCCTTTAAAAATAAGGATTTGAGCAATATTTTTATTAAACCCCTTGAGTTGAAGCTGAAAGTCAACACTGAAAAACATCCTGACTGCTTCACTTCAAATCTGTTGGTTTGATGTCAAAAGACAAAACTGCAAAAATAGTGTCACTGTTCAAACACTTCTACAGTTGACCATAAACGTCTAGGATGGATGCACAATACTCACCTAATGAAAATGTTTCTTTGTAATGTTCTTCACAGAAAATGAGCCAAGGCATCTGAGTCCCAGGTTGAATAAATAACCCACTGAATCATTTTTACTTTATTAATTATTTAAAAAGGGTCCCACAGACCATAATACCATACAAAGATTAAACGTCAATACATAGAGGAGCTGATAATTCACAGTTGTGGGCTCAGATCATGTGGAACATTGCAGATGCCAGAGGAGAATGACTCCACCAGACTGAAAAGGAGTTTCAGTATTGTGACACTAGATGTCAGCCTTTTCAAATCAGCTGTATGTCAATGATCTGAAATCACTGCATATAGTGTAGTCTCTTTCTGCCTTTTGGGCTGTCTGATGGTGCAACACAACATGAGCAACATTTAAGGGTAGTTTTGCCCTTGGTAACCAATGATATAGTGATTTTAACTTGCTGTCTGCTTACAGTCTTCATTTCAGTCTGTTAGGATCGCAACAGTTTTCTACGATTTGCAGCTATCAAACCCACTTTTACTGCCAACCTTGCTGTAAAGGTAGAGGCAGACACTATATCACTCAGCTCAACTCAACTCAAACTTTATTTATGAAGCACATTAAAACAACCAAAGTTGACCAAAGTGCTGTACTGATCTGCAAGAATAAAGACAACAGAAAACAACACAATACAAGAGTAGGAAAGTCTTGGGAGTCCAGCTCAGCCTGAACTGAAGGCCAAGGAGATAAAGTGTGTTTTCAAAGAAGAAAATCACGTAATATTAAACCCCATTATGTAACTATTTTGGCTATTTACATTAACAACTTAAAAATTATTTCGATGGTAAATAGACTTACAACAGGGTGAAAGTTGTTTCTATGTACATCACAATTTTTTTTATGTTATGGAAGGCCATTTGTCAAATAACGGCGTCTTAACATGCAAATATCCACAGACACAAGTTATTCTAATAGTAGTGTTAGAAAGGAACTCTGCACACATTTCATACACGTCAGTTCTTTTGTAGTGTATGTAGGTGCTAATGTTGGTGCCTTTAACATGTGTGCATATGCCATCAGTAATGAATGCACAACATGTTACCTTGCATTGTTGTTCGACATCATTGATGCAAAATTCCTCATGAATATGGATAAGGCCCTTCATTGAGCACAACAACAAAAGATGCGTTGACACGTCGAGTTTTGTTGCGATAACCCATAAAAATGTAACTTGTTGACACGAAACAAATTACACGTGATAACACACATTTTATTATCTTTTAAATACGAAATCTCTAAGACACAATTGGCGCTAATGGTGTTCCGTAAATATGGAAGATTTTTTTATGACAACACAATCATAACATTGCATGACAACACAAAGGACCTCTATAGATAATTTTTTTGTCATTATTATAATCATTATAAACTTAATCAACCACATCATCATAATCATTTGGATAAAGTGGAAATTCTATTATTGAGCAGTTGGTGGTTAATGTGCACTTAATGGCAGTTTTGTGATTGTTTAGGTCATAATAGATCTAATTAACAACATGTCTAACAATGACGCGATACAGGCCTGTC
This sequence comes from Naso annulatus, assembly GCA_029783625.1. Taxonomy (NCBI): domain Eukaryota; kingdom Metazoa; phylum Chordata; class Actinopteri; order Acanthuriformes; family Acanthuridae; genus Naso; species Naso annulatus. Next base: position 10,725,895 of record JAPZDX010000004.1, on the reverse strand, counting down.
AGACGAGCTGCTTCTGCTTGACTGTTGTCGGGGGGGTTCAAGTGTCTGTCTGTGTTGAAATGTTGGGAACCTCTTCTCTCTTGCGTACCCCACTGACCTAGATTTCAATTGTTTTCTGCCTGAGACAATAGGAGAAATGGTTTCATAACCAAACACAATACCTGGGTGTTATTCAACACGATTGTTGTTAAGGTTCTCATTGTGGTGTGATTTTGTGCTGAGCATTGTGTGTTTTCTTTATATAACCTGCTCAAACAACCAGCCAGTGACGAGCTTGAGCACCACAATATATCTGTTCGAGATGGTTCAGAGGATGTTTGTCCTTTCGCATAAATTTCTGCTGAGCGACGAGTCCAGTCACTGTTTGAAACACATTTAAAAAAATA
>JAPZDX010000004.1:10713108-10725409 GCA_029783625.1 Naso annulatus | reverse complement strand
CTGTTTGAAACACATTTTTTTTTAAAAAAACAGACTGCCAACCTCAGTGGAAGAGGGCAGTTGTCACCTGGGTCTGAAAAAACAAAATCACCTTTGTTATGAGCTGCTCTGTCTTCATTGATTGTTTAAGTCCGCCCACTTACTGGGAAGATTTCCAGCTTTTTATTATTTGTTGCTTTTTGCTTTTATTGTCTTTTTAATGTAATCTTAATGTTCTGAGGAGGATAATCAATGCATTATCCTTGCAAAAAAACTTGTGTTTTAAGAGTTTTTTCCTTTACTCTAGGCTTTGCTATTTTAATGGTTTTGTAAAAAAAACCAAAAAAGTCTTTTCACCTGTTCAGCCTGTGCATGGCTTCACAGGTCAGTGGAATTTAAATAAGAATTAAAACTCAGTGCCTTGCTTACAGCTGGTTTTGTTAGATTTGTCAGTTCAGGCAACTCATTTTGTACAACTTCAAATGAGGGGCATTTCTACGTGCTCACATAAGGCATAGAAATGCATTAGAACAACACTGAACCCAAAAAATTGTTAAATAAATTCAATTGTAGGTAAATGACAATAAAATGAGTATATAACAAGATAAAAGACAGGAAATACAGTTTTAGTGCAAAGACGGTGCAGTAATAAGATGCACCCAAATCAAAGATGCTACAAATGCAGGAGGAATTAATCATTCAAAGACACCAAAGAACAGCAGGGGTCTTAGTTTAGACATAAAACTGTCTTAAATTTGAGCACATTTAAGTTGATTTTAGTCGCTAAAAGCAGGATCACCCTAATTGGTTCTGTCATTCACCAATTTATCGAGCAGTTCACAGAAACATCATCATCTAAACAACCTCTAAGGTACACGACGTATTTATATTAGTGCTCTATTAAAGGCAAATGCACTCAAAAACTCAACTAGTTAAAAAAAACAAACAGACTGTGTTTAATTAAAGGGTCTTTTTTACCAGCAGTGGTAAAGATTAAATGGAAGAGTAGATAAGGTAGAACATCAGCGTTTGCAGTGACGATGAGGCAGACGAGGAGAAAAGCGAGGCAGAGCACTCCATGCTTAGTGGAGAGATGAAGGAAGACTGAGCAGAAGGCAAATTAATCAAAGGACATCAAAGGAGAACGGACTGAGGGAGGGAAGGAATGAAAGAGTGCCGCCTGTTTGTCCCATGCCGTTCCCGCTCCGCTCCGCCTGAGCCCGCTCTCAGATCTCAGGGCCATTGTGCCGCACGGGTGCATGGAGGGGGCTGGGGCACAATGCACACAATAAAACATACAAACACACACACACATACACACACTCTAACTAAAAGCAAGGCTTAAAGAGGAAGAAATGTCATTTTTCTTTCATGTAACTCTAACTCCAAACGCTCATCCTCTTTATCTGTCTCTGAAGAGTGTTTTGTTGCTCATCCTTGTATGTGTGCACTTACTTGTGATTTTTTTTTTCAACATCAAAGCATTTAAATCCACCCGAGCTGTCTGCACATCCTTTGACTGAAACATACACACACACACACACACACAGTTGCACATTCTCTAACACGTACTGTATGTTGTTGTCAGTGTGAACTCTGCTGTCAGTGCTGGCTTGTGGCAGCAGTGGACGGCTCTCTTTGATAATGCAACAATTCGGCCGCCACTCTTTATCGTTTAGCCAGTTAGTTGGCTCAAAGTTGACTCCAATTTGTGCTTCTCGTTTGGGTTAGTGGTCGGCACAGACTTCTTTCTGTGCCCACGTAGACTGTGACCAAGCCTCCGTCTGTCCATCTAACTTCCTTTTGCAAGAGAAATCGTGTCCCTCAAGATGTTATTGCTTTAATCCTGTGGTGATAGGATCGAAACAAGGCGAACTTGCGTGCTTGATTTTAACAAATTGAAGCTTTAGAGCTATCTGTGACCTATTTCTGTTTTGTAAGTACTTTTAAAAGTCCTCATTCATGATTAACTTTTGAAAAACAATTCATCTGCGGAGGTTTTAGAAAGGTTTTAAATAGAAGTATCGCTTACACCTCCAAAAATGACTAGAATTGCAAATTAATTCATGAAAAAAAATTGTTGGGTCCAAAATGATTATTTGTTTACGTGTCTAAGATGGCCAAAGGCTTGTGAATCAATGGTACAGCAAGGTTGGTACTATGTGGCGTCTCTGTTTCTCTTTAGTGATCAAGATTCTCTCTGCTGATGGTTTTGACCTTTTATATCAATACAGTCAGTGAAAAAAAGTAATGGCTTTGTTTAATACAAACTGATTATAGAAAATAATTAAAAATAATAATAATAAAAAAATAATTCTGTGATGTGTAGAAGATCATTGGCCGCACATCCAGTTTTGTTTTGTCTCTCTTCCTGAATCTCAATTTGTTTTCAGCTGCAACAGGGAGTGTTTACAGTGCTTTCCAGCCTGACTTTAATGTTTGTTTGTTTGTTTTTTTAGACAAAGTTAGTTGATCTCACATAATGTTTATGTTTGAGCTTGAAATCTTAAGGTGACAAGCTATGGCAACTACACACTTCAGTGTTTTTTAGTTGTAAGGAGTTTGGCTTTTCTTTTTGGTTGGTCAAAACAAGACACATGCAAAAAGCTGACACCAAGTGCATGATGCAAAAACGAGAGAATGTTTTGATTCATCCAATGAATGATTCCTTATTTACTTTAAAAGATACATCATGTTCATGAGCACTTTTTTACTGTATCTTTATGTAACAAAAGCAGAGTTCAGCAGAGAAAGACAAAAGTGATGTGAACTGACAATATTTTAATGGGGGAGATAAAAGAGTGTAAGTGATCAATGGAGGCGGCGGCCAAGTGATGCCCGGGGGACTGCTTTGATGTGGGCATCCTCAGAGGGACGCCGGGGACAATGCCCTCTTTGAGGGGCATGCAGAATGGCAGACACTTCCCTCTCTCTCGCTCTCTCACACTCAGCTTCACTCCATCTCCTGCTCGCTCCGCTCACGCCGGGACTCTTCGGTTCAGACGCTCATGGACGTCCCTCTCTCGCTCTACATTCCTCCACTGCGGTGCCACATAGGCCCATATCCTTATCTGCATAACTTTCTCCCTCTTCCTCTCACATTAATTAATTCAAACAACACCCCCTGCCCTGCCGCCCAGCCAATCACTCCACCTTCCTGTTGTCCCCCCTCCCTATCTGCATCTCTCTCTCCCTCCCTCTGTCTCCTTTCATAGAACCAAACCTCTTTGTGATGTCCAGCCTTGGCAGGTTTCGCCCGATTTGCTGTCACAGTCTTAATGAATTCATCTGTTTGTGTATTGGCCATGGGAGCATTTCTCCCTCCTCCCTCCCACTCCCTCTCTCTGTCCTACCCCCCGATCCTCTCCCTCTTACTGGTGTTTCCCTGGGGACTCTATATATACGAGGGACCACTCCGGGCACCTATTGTTCCTCTAAGTAAACTTACAGACAGATGCCCTGCACCACAGTGTGGGAGACAGTCCAAAGAGTCAGGAGGAGGGAGCAACCAGAGAGCAATAAGGACCTGGAAACACTGCAAACAAGCTTCATCCCCAGCACCTCTGCATCCTCTTGTCTCGTTTCGCGTGTCTGCTGCCTGTCTGCTTGTTGTCACTGTGGAGTGGAGGTCTGATGTTCTGACACCATGCTGCTGCTGCTGTCTCTGCTGTTTACGGGACTCGACTGCTTGCTGGGAGCCCCAACAAGTCGAGAGGTCTACAGGATGCCTCAGAGTGCACTGAAAGGTAATTTTTCCAAACCTACACTAGTTTTTCACAGTTTCACGATCATGGCGATGTAAGTTAAGAGTAGTGGTAACAGTATCTGTCAGGGATCATTGTTTTGAGAGTGATTACTGCATTTTAAGCATCATTATCCATCAGAGGTGGAGCTATTTGATTTAAAAAATACTTGGAAATACGTAGTCCTTAAACATTTCTCATAGAGTTATCTTCCTGATAGCTTTGTCCTTTCAATTTTAATGCATTAAAGTGAGAACCCCGCAAACCACACTAAGTGATGATTTGATGCTTTAAGCATTATTATCTCTCAAGAGTTAAGCAAGACAAAACTTCTGGTTATACTGGAAGTCCCGATGTGACGCCTCATTACTATTAGCTTAAATCTTACACACAAAAATTACAGAAATGTTCAGTTTTGCCAAGAGTCTATTTTGTTGCTTAATTTAAACAATTTCTGCTATTCTTGGATGCATACAATATATGCTTAAGTATTTTACTGACAAGAAGCAAGCGTCAAATCTGAAATGAAGCAGTTCAACACATTTTACTACACTGTGCCTTTAGCACTGATCTGTCTACAAAGCAGTGAAGAATCGCTTGCGTGTTTTTGTTTTCTTCAGCTACATTTGTCTAATATTTTCTCATGCATGCTTGTCACAGAGCTTCTGCAGAGGAATTTATTCCATCCTGCATTAGAGCAAAGTGCTGAGGGACCTCCAGCCCTCTCTAGTTGAAGTGCTGAGTGCAGCAGAGCCTCCGTACAAACGGCTGGTGATGGCAGTGTGTGTTTGGTGTGTTTAGAACAAGGGACTTGGGGTCCCAGCCGCCCCGGGGCTGCCAGCCCGTGCCCCTACGGCCTGTCCCTGCCCGCCAGCCTCTGCCAGCTCAGCCCTGGCCTTCTAATTAAGTCTTCAATCAGCATTGTTGTTGTTAGTGGCCTATCCTGTGATGTGGCGCGGCACAGAGGGGGGTTGCCGGGTCGGCGGCCCGATTGATGTGTGTCAGCAGAAGCCTCACCAGCGCGCTGAGCGTGAGCTAGCTTCCCTAACACGCTGCCAATGAGCTCAAAGAGCAGCATGAGAAAAAGGGGGCTACTCACACACATACCAGAAAGCTGCACCAGCGCATGCAAATGCTCACATACTCACAGTGCTCCCAAAGCAAGTAACAATCTGTCATGTAACAACCCCGAGGCCCTTTTTATTTGGCTGCTGCCACATTTTCATTTCAAAGTTCTGGCTTATTTTATTGATTTCAGTAAATGCAAATGTGTTTATCTAAAACCTGATCTGTAGCATCAGTACAGAATGCACTGCAATGCAACCTACAATGAGTTTTTTTTTTAAATATATATATAAGAAATGCTTAAAGCAAAAACTTGCACATAATCTTAATTTGTTCATTAAGTTGTGTTTGCAAGATACACAACATACCAAGAATGTTGTAATGGATTCACTACCACAAACATCATCATTATCATTCTACTGCGAGTTGTTGTTAGTAAGTGGTCAACATTAACATCAAATGTATCTGCATACCAGTCTGTCAGTATATTCGCCCGTGGTACTGATGTGCACCTTTCTGGGTCTCCTCTGTTTGTTCTCTTGCTTTTCTCACATGTTAATGCATTACAAATATTTTAAATTTCTTTGCTCTTCCTTCCCGTTGTCTCTTACAGCCCTGTCTGATCGGGGTACTGTGGTTCTGGAGGCGGCAATGACCAGCGCCCTGTCTGCTCTTGAACGTGCGTCATCTGAGAGAAGTCGGGCTGAAGCGGGCTGCCGAGGCTGTGTTCCCTGTTTGTTTCAGGACTGTGGACAGCTGTCTGGCTCCTGCTGTAAGTAAATTATGACTCCTCCTGTCCTTTTCATTCTCGAGTCAGATTGTATCACACATTTCAATAAATGCTTTCTCAGTACATCCATTAACTGTCGCATCACTTGTCTCACCTGACAGCTTCCTCTGCCAGTGCTGCGTCAGAGCCCAGCTGTGATATTATTACTAAGGCCCAGAAGCTTCAGGATGAAGCTGAGCGGAGTTGGGCCCTGAGCCAGGCCTGTGCATACTATCGGCATCGCTGCCCACCTGGTGAACTAGACAAGGAGAGCTGCATCAGGATCATGGGTGAGAGCTGCAGCGCCCGTGTCCTCCAGTGCAGCCTCCTTAACACGATGCAGAACCTGGAACCTGCTACACAGACACATGCACAGGGTGAGGGGATGCATGTCTCTATGAAGTAAAGAAGAATTATTCATACATTAATCCAATTTATGCTGCCGTCTCTGTCAGTGAAGAGGCGTAAGGCTCATTTGAACATTTTTTCTGACCATTAGTGTCTCTCTGTCCTAGCAGCTGTGTGTGGTCAGAGGGCGTCCACGGTGCAAAACATCACACAGCCTCGCTCTCGTATCGTGGGCGGCTCTCCTGCTCCTCCAGGCAGCTGGCCCTGGCTGGTCAACCTCCAGCTCGATGGTGGCCTGATGTGTGGAGGTGTGCTGGTGGACAGCTCCTGGGTGGTCACCGCTGCTCATTGTTTTGCCGGGTGAGTGCGCATCTCTGTTTTCTGCAGCAAAGATTGTAAATCTTTGATCTTTGTTTTCTCTGAAGCATTTGAGATTGTTTTCTCTCCTCTTACTCTCAGTTTCTCTTATTGTTTGACCTCCGCAGCAGCCGTAGTGAGAGCTACTGGACCGCCGTGGTGGGGGAGTTTGACATCACAAAGACGGATCCTGATGAGCAGGTCCTCAAAGTGAACCGCATCATCCCTCATCCGAAGGTAACAATCCAAAATGTGAGATATTTATGATGAGACAGGGATGAAAGAGTATGATCTCCCCCATCAGACCTCCTTTGTTATCCAGTCAAACATCAGCTCATTCTGTCAGTCTTCAAGTCAATAAGTCACTCAAACTTTCTCCACTTCCTGCAGTTCAACCCAAAGACGTTTAACAACGATATAGCCCTAGTGGAGCTGACATCGCCAGTGGTCCTGTCCAACCGTGTAACCCCAGTGTGTCTCCCGTCAGGCATGGAGCCCCCTACTGGCAGTCCATGCCTAGTGGCAGGCTGGGGCTCCCTCTACGAGGGTGAGTGGAAGATAATGGACTTCGATTTTTACTTCAAGTGTATTTAAAACAGTTTTCTGCCTACAGGCTTTAACGCTTTCAAGATAATATAAGCTGTTAATGAAGACCATCAATTTGTAATTTTGTCTAAATTCTTAAACATCAAATACTCATACAATTGGGTCAATTGAATTGTTCTTCACAGACGGTCCATCTGCTGATGTGGTAATGGAGGCCAAGGTGCCCCTGCTGCCTCAGAGCACCTGTAAGAGCGCCCTTGGCAAAGAACTGGTCACCAACACAATGCTCTGTGCTGGCTATCTCTCTGGAGGCATCGACTCTTGTCAGGTGGGAATTTTCTTCAGTTACTGACTTGATAAGCCTGTAACTCACTGCAAAACATCAGCTGCTCTTTTTGTTTCTGATGGTTTCTTGCATGTTTGTCTTTTTTCAAAAGGACCACCGATTATCTTTTTTTAATCTTGAGTAATTTTCTATCCCACGTAGGGAGATTCTGGCGGCCCTCTGATTTACCAGGACCGAATTTCAGGCCGATTCCAGCTCTACGGCATTACATCCTGGGGAGATGGCTGTGGGGAGAAGGGCAAGCCTGGAGTTTACACACGGGTGTCTGCTTTCTCCGACTGGATTCAGGCTGAGATACAAAGTGAGTTCTGAGCAACTGTGACGCACCAGAGAAACTCAAGCACTTGGACGCACAACACAGCTCTTAAGTGTTAAAATACAAAACAATCCACAATTTATCTAATTTATGCTTCTTCTTTTTTCAGAGTCATTTGGAAGCAGGGAGCCGACTTGTCAGGAGCTTCTGAAGACAACAGAAATGACGGAGGAGGAACAGAGGTCAGAGTTCAGCTCACTCTGTCGCTTCTATACCCTGAACTGCCCCCATGGTCAGTCCTCCGGCACTTGCAGTCAAATGGCTGAGGAGAAGTGCCTCACTCGCTTCAAGAAATGTCGTGAGTACTCCTATTAAAAATCTTTGCGCGATAGATGTAGAAAAAACACTGTATAAACTCTTTGCGTTGCTTTGAGGTTTCCTGTAGAGGTTTCTGATCTCTTGCCTGCTCGCTGCCTTCCAGAGTTGCGTTCGTTCCTGCAGACCCTGTTGGACTTGCTACAGAGGGCTGAGGACTACATCAGGGACAAAGTCGACTTGACCTTCTTCACACAGACTCTTCCTCAGCTGGTGGAGCACATCTACAGCACAGCATTCACCCATACCAGAGAGAGGAGGGACCTGAGCCCCAGACACGGTCTCCCACAAATTAAAGGTACATGATAGACGTGTTATTCCATCTTCTGTCCAAGCCTCAAATGTACAGTTAACCATGTAAATACCTGCATTGTTTTTCAGTACAACGTTCTTTCTCGTGTGTGTTACATTAGGAAATGGTGCCTTTGGTCACTGTTGTAACAGTTAATGTATTACTTGTAGAACAGCTAGGTGGAGCTGTGGGGCCAACAGAGCAGGGTCCGTCTCCAGATCCTCCAGCTTTATTCAGAGAGGTGGGACCCTCAGTGGATGACTGGGAGAAATACCTGAAAAACATGGCTGAGGACCTGGACAGACGTCACACTGACACATCTATGGACATCTCCTCCATGACAAGACAGGAGGAAGAACTTTTCTTACAGGTAGATTGTTTCTAAAATGAATAAGTTTATATTACATGATATCACATCACATCGTTTCCCAGCACAGTCTGATGTAGCAGATGTACACATTGCAGTGAAGTATAATGTCTTCATGTGGGTTTATTTTAAGCTGAACTTAATATCCAGCTCTGTTTTTGCATGTCATCTCCAGACAGAGGACTCCTCCATGCATCAGCTGGATGGAGAATTTAAATCTGTTATCTCAGCCCTGCGCTCCAAATTGGACTCTAGAGCTGCTCCTCCCATCCTACACCTTGATGCACTCTACCCCCAAGAGGAGTCTCCCAACAGTCCCGCTTTTCCTACTGCAGCACCAGTGCACACCGACCCCTCTTCCTCCTCCTCCTCTTCCAACAAACCCCAGCAGCCTTGGTCACTTCTAACAGCCCTGATGAATGAAATTGAACGATTAAGGACAGAAAATGAATTCGCGACAGATGATTTGTTACAACGTGAAATCTTATCTGATAGAGACGCTTCTACTGACATAAAATGGAGCGACACCTCAGAGGATTTTACGTTTGTTGAGAACAGAGACAGAACAGAACTAAAATCTTCAGCACTGCCGCCTCCAGTGCAGTCAACAACTGTCAGTCAGCCAGTCACAGAGGGGGCTCACACAGAGACGACCGCCGACCCCAGACAAACTGCACACTCTGTCAAGACTTTAAGTCTCCACAGAAAATACAGGAGCCTTCTTCGCAAGAGGCAGACACCTGGGACCAGCGGGAAAAGTACGTGCCACAGTCATTTTTCACAAAACTTTCATGAATATTTTTACAGAATAGTCATGTTTGTTTATAAGTAGATGTTGGTCTTAAATCAAACTTTAAAATTTTCTCGTAGTTTGTCCTGGAGTGAGAGAGTCCTCACAGCAAGTCAGCCAAGTCAGAGACTCTTACAAATGGGTCTTAAACATCCCAAGCAAGAACCTACACATGAGCTTCCAAGAGGTAAATTACCATTAAAATGGAAAAGTTAAGTAAATATGCACTGGTTTTTGTGTATTAATCTTTTTTTGTCTACATGTTTGTTTCTTTTTTGTTCAGGTGTTGGTGGATCTGGGCTCTAAGAACGACCGAGGGCTTTACCAGGCACGGGTCAGAGCAGTGGTGGGAGGGCGACCTTTGACCTTCTACAGTCTTGTGGGCCTGGAGAACGAGTCGTTTTACCGCAGTGTGCCGCGGGTTATCTCATTGGCACTGGATGCGCTGAAGGCTTAACTTTATCATAACAGCGAGTGGGATGACATGGAAAGGAAAAGACTCATGAGAAATGCACAAAGACTCTTAAAGAGACGTGTTTGAAAAGGACCGGAGAGCCCTCGACTCAACATGGCATACGTAAAACGCACACTCACACAAACTTTACTTCTTCGTCTGCCATCTCCTGTGCAAAATCTTATTTTGTTCTCCACATCTGAGAGCCTGACTTCGGCTCTAATTGAAAACTCCAATGTGAATGTATCAATCAATTATCAGCCGCCCATCATGCCACAGGAATTTTCTTTTTTTGTATTTGGTTTTGAGATGTTGCCTTTTTTAAGTTATAAATCTGTACAAAATGATAAGTTATTCATATTGTCTTTTGCAAAGTGGAGCCTCTTGTGAAGCACAGACTGTAAATGTTATTAATATTCTTACCTTATTCCTACAATATTTATTTGTATAGAGCAAAGCATTTGTATTTTTGTAAAAAAAAAAAAAAAAATCTATATATGAATAAAATTGTTATTAATTGATATGACATGTTGTGTTGAATGTTGTAATCTGTCATTATGTTGAACTTTAGATGTGAGATATTCAAATAAGCTGACAGTCATGCTGCTAATCCTGCAGTATTTTGCTGCTGATGCACAGAGGTTCTGTTGGGACCTAAATGTTTTCTCTTAAGCTAAGTTTTCAGCACTGATTGGCTCCTCTTGAGACTCCAGATTGACCTCGGTCCTCTGACCCTGTGAGGGTTTGCTTTCCCATCAACGCAGCAGCTGCTGTGCTGTGGTGACAAACGCCTCCCAGCCCCTCCCTGTCTTCACTCCCTATTTCCAGGATGGGGAATTATAACTGGACACACAACCAGGCTGAACTCAAGTCTCTCAATGTTCTGACTCTATTATGAGTCAGAACATCACAAGTAAAGACAACTGTCACTTGAGGAAGTGACCCCACTGAGTCATACACAAGTGTCGACTTCGTTGTGGTTGCCAGGCCTCAGCCACTGCTAGGCTGACTGAGCCTAAATAAACCAAAATAAGTGGTCCAAGTGCTAAAAGAGGGATATACAGGGACATGAGAGTAACAGCTGAGTAAACACACACACACACTGCTCTGCTCCAACGCATCAACTCCTGCCTATGGCTTGTGTGTTTATGTGAGTGTGTGGGAAGTATGCCAAATCATGATAGGAAGTATTTTTGTGACGCACACACACACACGCTCTCACACAGAGTAATCAGATGCCACAAATGTGCCAGCAGCCACCACAGAGCCTGTTCAATCATCACAGTGGTTGTGCAGTGAATGGACGAGACTTATCACCTGTTCCCTCGTCCACTGTACGGCCCTTTAAACTTTCTGGCTTGCAGACGTACACAGTGTTGCTGCTGTCTCCATCTCCTTATCGTCTAATCTTCTGTCCGTAAGCCTTTTACTGTACACGACACATTTAGCCATAGCTACTGATGGAAAAAAGATGTTATCTAGCTTGTTATAGATCACCGCTGGGCTAAATATATATTACCTTCTTCACGTGACTGTTTGAATGACAACAGCCAGGTGCACCGAACACATTTACAATACAGTGTGTGCTTTGATGGTGTACCTTAACACTGGGGGGCAGTGATGTACTGAATGCAATGCTTAACTATGAGCATGTCATGTCCCCGGTGTGTGTCTATGTGTGTGTTGTGACAGCTGGCTATGCAGTACTGGAAATAACTCTTGCATTTAACCCCTAACAATCATCAGCTCCCCTCATCAACCCCCATCCATTCCTCTAAACCTCAACCCTCCCATCAGCCTGAGCCCTGACTTTTGCTGGAAAACACACACACACACACACACACACACACACAAACAAAAACAAGCTGTGTGCCAGCAGCTCAAGTAGTGTCCATGTGTACCAGATTCGTGATCATATTGTTTCGGAGCACAAACACACACTAATGGATTCTGGACCTTCGCGCTCTCTGTCGCTCTTCATCAGGGTGTTTATGATTTCGGCCACAGGTAGGAACGCTGGCAAACCACCCGTTGCCACATTTGAGAGAAAGTTTAAAGTATCTTGTTGGTTTTGGGGGTTTTGCATGGTGTGGTGTGAATTTGTGGAGTCATATTATCAGATTTATATTGAATCAAGTGCAACATGAATGACTCAGCCAAAGGTTTTCTTGAACAGTTTATATGCATTTCTTTGGCTTATCCACATGTAATAAAAAAAAATTGTAGGTTTAATAGCTTAAGTAGTACTTTTACTTACTATTAAAAGTGAAATTGGTAATAGAGCAGTACCATACTATGTGTGTCCATTGTTAGTCTGTTTAATCAGACAAAAATGGTCAGACTTCATGTTGATTCCAGTTTCAGTCATTTTCCTGGGGGACCATTAGGTGTTTGCTGTGGTAAATAAATGTAATACTAGACATCAACTAAACAACAGCGACATTTGTTGGTATGTGAAAGGTAATTTGCCTGCTGTACCTAAATGCCCCTTAGACCAGCTTAATTTTTAGCTTGTTTTAAATTGGTTGGCTCTTTTCAGGGTGGTTTGAAACTATTATTTTACTAAATTTAAATATATAGAAAGGAAGTTTCTCCTTTAGTTCTGTCTTAATGT
>JAPZDX010000004.1:10690718-10704705 GCA_029783625.1 Naso annulatus | reverse complement strand
CCATATTAAAATCTTTAGTATTTCATATTAAAAAGACTTGCACAATGGATCCAGTGGACAGTTGCAATGCATTACATAATAGGGCGTTCAGCCAACCACTACTTTCAGTTAAATAAATGTGTTGCTACATGTTGTCCAGTTTGAACTCGGCTCTGGTCTCTGGTGACAACAGTGTCTGAAGGCGGCACTGTTAGCCGGCTTGAGTTGAGCAGAGACAAACCATTTACTCCGCTGCAGCTGCTTCGTCCTGTCGTAAATCTTTGGTGCAAACTGGACTTAAAAGAAAGCGTCTGCAAACAAAATAAAACACGAGCCCAAGCAAAAACAGGGAGTGGCTTCTCAAGGAGTCTCATGCTACAGCTAGCTTGACTTCCAAATGTTACCAACTACAGCTTTAAACCTTCAACCCGACTATCAGAATCCTACAAGCAATTTTAACACTTTCCATTCTCAGACTGAACAACTTGTCACTCCCAGCCTGTGGCCACCCTGCGCCTTGCACTGTAAACGTTCAAACTAGGCCTGTCTGTAAATAGCAGTTGGAGCCTTTATTGTCCCATAGTCTAAACCTGGGAGAGTTAATGCAAGAAAACAGCTGTCTGCATGGAGAGACACCAACAGAGCTGAACTGGGCTGGGAGGGAAGGAATGCGACATCCTTCCTAATGGCAATTTTGGCTAATGGGAGGAATGGCAGCACCCATGTCTCTTAAAATACTTTCTTCTTCATCTGGCCTAAATCTGACTCCAGGGTGAGCTGGGTTGCCTTTGTGTGTCGAATTTAGATTTTTCCAGAAGCAATACTGCATGGAGTTGTGTCCAATTAGGAGTGACCTGGCAGAGGTTTCGGTGATCTACTTGGTATAAATATTCCCTCAGTTGTGCTTGAATAAAGCATGCCCTAATTTGAACTCCTCCAACACCAAGCAAACAATGGTTTTGGTGCTGCAGAATCATGACAGCTGAAAATGTGATCAACCAAGCATCAAGGCTGGGCTGCACCAGCGTGTGAAGTACTGGCCAAAGTATCTGCCAGATTGCTTACTGCATGATTATGTAAGGAAATTTGCAAGGTTGTTGTGTGTTGGCTGACTCTGCTTTCAGGTGGAGCATGTTTACCCCTCTCCTGGAAGTTTGTGACGCACAAGGAGCATCTACCATCAGAATCCAGGGCTCTTGCTGTCCATGCCGCTGCTTCTCCAGCCAGCAGTTCCAGGTAGTAATGCTTTAGCGGCCCAAGATAAAGAAATGTGCCTCTACAAGTGTATTTCATGCAGTATTTTTGATACTTCACACGACAGGTTGTCTCCAACATTGGGGAGAAAATGGGAACAATATGGAAGAAATGGCCTGGCTTCAATGAAGAACATAACATGGACCATGAATATTTTGGGTTGGAGGGTGAGTTGCACATTAGAAAAAGTTCCCATTCTTCTTCAGATGTGTCCATCTTAGGAAGCTAAAATACAACTGAGTTGAAATTGACATAACATTATCAAGAACATGATTTATATGATACTTTTCACTGATCTTCATTATTCCTCTTACACAATGAAAAAAGGAAGTTCAACTGAATCTTGACTGGCTTGTTTTTTGACAGAAGACATTTTGATTCGTCGTGGCAGGAAAAAGGCTGGTGCTATAGAACATTAATCATGGCTCCACTGTAGCAACTGATGCAATGCAGCAATTACATGTGTTGTCCACATTTTTCCCCGAGTCATATGCACCCTGTAGTTTAGTAGCTAGAGTCATAATGTATCTTTATTTTTTATCAATGTTTGCTTTAGGCAGAAAAAGTACTTTCTATGCGACGTTCCCATTTCAAATGAGTAATTGTGCCATCTCTAAATCTCCCTCTTCCAGTGCCACAGAGAATGGACTCACACACTAAACTGCTGCTGCTGGCAGCCACGTTCTTGTTGGTAGGCATATGAATTTCTATTATCTCTCATTTACATTTGCATTGAAACCGGTCGTTTCTGGTGTAAAGAGTAAAATTAAAGATGGCTGAATTCCATTTAGCTACCTCAGTTTCACAGTTTTTGTTGTTGTGAATGCTGTCACACTGTCACACCTTGCTGGGCGTTAAAATACAACAGAGACACTGTTAACATTACCAGTAACACCTGTGCTTTTCCTGCTATGACGCACAGAAATGCCTGTTGTGGAAAATGGCCTACATAAATGAATTCCTTCACTGATCAACAACTAACCTGATTTTGTTTTCTCTGCAGAATCACATGTTCTTTGAAATGAGCTGATGACATGGATTAATAATGAGGAAATGGACAACTTGAAAGTGACCAACAGCTACTGGGGGAAAACAGTCAAGTCACTTTATGGTAGGAGAGACAGCAACCATTGGACTGTATCTGTAAAACAACAGCTAAGGCTTGAAAAACTGTTTGGACATAATTTTATGAAAGAAACTGACACAAAACAAGCTTTAGCAGCAGATGCATATTTGACATTTATTGCTATAATCCATCAGGTGCACAGCCAACAGTGTCTCTTCACTTTGGACACACACCTGCATCCATCACTTTACCAGCATTACAGTTTTTCAACAAACTATAGTTGCTCTCTTGAAATGGATTTTTAAAAAAATGCTCCCGAGGAATCAATAAAACTGTAACAGACCCTGCCTCTGGGCCCAGCTTCATTTCTTAGAAAAAGGAGTGAAGATCAGTGTTTTAGGACTTACACCTTTACATCTTTGCTGAGGACATTAAAGCAAAGCCCATCCCTTGGATTCTTTAAAAACAGAAGAGACAAAAGGGAAAACTGTTTTGGGTCGGGCTCGAGGCCAGGCACAGTGATTTAGGCAGCTTGGTAGTCCATTCTCAAGATGCCGGTTATACAACCCTCTGCCCAGCACAGGATGGTCCTCATCCTTTGGAATTCATCTTCAAGGTCAAAGATGGAGAATCAATGCAGACTCAGTTAACTCATCTGTGGTCTGTATTTACAAACATATCGTAAACAATAATAGTCATCCATTCTAGTTTGAAATGTCCAGAAGAACTGTTGTACAGCACTGTAATAAAATAATATCTACCTGCAACCCTGTTTGAGTCCCAATAAAAGTCAAACACAAACTCATCTTAGCGGCAGCAAGTGTGGTGTTATGTTTAACAATAAAATCAGACGTAGTATTATAACAGATTGGTTTGTTGTATTTTGTCAAGTACACTTTGTTAACAGCAAATGACCAGATCAGCAACCACCTGTCACATGGCCTCCCTCTGGTGGCAAGTTGACAGATGTTACAACTTGCTATAAAAAAAATAGTAAAACAAAAATAAGTTGGAGGCTTCGCTCTTCTCTGGTTGATTAAAAGTATCGCGTAACTCTCTCTCTTCAGCTCTGGTTCAGCGTTCTGTTGACAGGCTCTTCTGTTCATTTCCAATTTGACACAAAGACGGAATGGTCGTCTTGCCTCTGTACCTTTGTCCGTATTACAAAGGGCCAGTCCACGTAGAGCTATCCTTTCCTGGACTCGTCATACTCCAACACATCACATTTACACACACCTGCACACCACAGTCGGAGATAAGCTACATTAGGATGAGACAAACGAGATCAGAGAGTTTCTCTCACTCACTCACTCACTGATGTAGCAACACTTCTTACTCACGCAAAGGTTCTCTGTGTGAGGGGCTAACGTCCACCGCTAGCATTCACCAGACCATGGAAGTCTTCCCAGGCTCTGCAAGTAAGAGGAGGATACAGCACTTCACTATTCACGGTCAAACACACAGACTGTTAAGATGTTTGTGAGGCTTTTAAGGGGAGAGTCACAACCATTTTCAGTATCATTTTACAGCAAAAGCACATGAAACATGATGGAGTTGCATAAATGTACATTATGATCTTTCCTTAAAAGTATGTACATCAATAAATGATAAAAATGTTGTTTTTTTTAGCTGCAGATGTTGTAATAAATGTATTTAATCAAGAAAAGTAGTGGATTAATACTCTGAACCAGCCCTGCAACTATCATTTATCTGCATGATGGATTACAATGTTGATCATTTTTAAAACTTTGTTTATTCTATTAAATGTCAGAAAATGATGAAAAATCATTATTTTCTAGCCGCCATATTCACAAAGACATATAGTTTAGAATTGTATAACACAGAAAGAAGCTGAAAATTGTCACTTCTGAAAAACCAGGCAGCCGATGTTTGAAATTTGCTTGTTATAAAAAGGTAATTGTGAGAAGCATTAAAACCGTTCTATATAATTCGGTTCTTTGAAACAACACTAACAACTTCTGTGGTTTGTGGGCATGCGTACATTAATGAAACAGGGAGAGAGAAAGAGAGAGGGGTTGATGAGAAAAAAAATAAAACAAAGAGACATACATACTTAATGCTGTCTGTGTGAGTCTTGTACTCCATAATGGTGTTAGGAGGCAGGTTGAGGACTCTGCGCAGGGTGTCTCTGATGCGGGCAGTGGTCGCTTGATCACTTGCAGTTTTGTTCCAGATTGAGATGATGTCCTCCTGGAAAAGGGAAGCAGATAAGGCACGCCTGAGTACACTGAAGTAGGAATTAAGTTCGACTAGGAGGAAACAGGTGGGTGCCTGTGAGTTTCACCTGGAAGCGTACTGACACGACAGCCCCGCAGATCTCCTCTCCGACCATGAACTGCTCCCCCAGCATGGCCAGGATCAGGTTCTCCCAACATCGGGACGCCAGGCCTTTCCTCAGACGGATGATCCACTTTCCACCCATTTTATTGGCATCATCCTGAACAAAACACAGCCAAGGTTTCAGAGTGGGCTTTTCATTCATAGACTAAAAAGATTTCACGGATTACAAACTGAGTACCTACCTCCCACATGGGTTTAATACCCTCCTTGAAGAGGTGGAAGTCACTATGGCCTGTCAGGTCACCTGGCCGGATCATGTGACTATAAAAACGCCAGAACTGCTCCACCTTGTGAAGGACAGGGAATGCTTACATTACAGATGTTCCAATACTATGTTTTCCTTCCCGATACTGATCTGATACCCTGACTTGTGGATCAGCTGATCTGATACCAGCACATAAATAATAATTCCTTACACATCTCCTTTGACTCTCCAACGTAAAAAACTGCTGAATACAGAAATTTTGCTGGCTCTGTTGGCTCTCTCTGTTCTTCTTGGTCGCTCTTAAACACAGCAGTTGCCAGAGGCAGGACAGCCAACTTCTTGTGTGCGGTTTTAGAGCGACAAAGAAAAACAGAAATCCGGTATGCAACGTCAGTCAGAGCTAATGCAGCTAAGTGGGAAGTAGCTGGGTGCCTTTTCTTACTGCTAATAAATGACATGATATGGTATCTGATTGATGCACAGACTGGTGTACTCGCTGATACGGATAACAACATTTTCTGTGGTATCTGGAGCATTTTCCGATACTGGTATCAGTATCGGAACAATTCTTGTTTATATCATCAGCTGTGAGAGGATGAGTTGGCATGAGCTTGCAGTCACAGATGTGGGCTGGGTCTGGCTGAGTGGATATCTACTGTATGCCCCATCTAAAGGTCATGAGGGTCAACATACCGAGGCGAAGCTGCCAATCTGCTTAATGTTCTGTTCGTAGCTCTGGGTACTGGCTGGTCTCCCCGGGGTGCGCCTGGAGTACCAGAAAGTGTAGTTGTATTGAAGAGGGTGCTCTCCTGCCCCTGGCACCACCATCTGCAGAGAACAAGACAATGGCTTCATCCTGCAATCAACTTTAAAGCTGCAAACACAAAAACATGGCTGCATACATGAGTCATTTTCAATAGACTGACCTTTTTCTTGGAGGTGTTCTGTTCCTTTTCCTCGTCTTCAGTTTTTTCCTTCTCACTGTCTTTCGGTGAGCCTTGGTCCTGGTCGTGGTCTCCACTGTCATCATCTTTCAGACTGGATTTGATTCAAACACAGGCAGCAAAACAAAACAGGTTGTGTTATGCGTCTCCAACATGGCAGTTTTAACGGTGGGCTACCTGTAACTCTGCTGACACTTCCTTGGGTGCAGCTAGCTAAAACTGGTGCAGTCTCATTTAATGGTCCTGCACATCAATTTTTAATGTTATAGATATATTTATCGTTAAGTTTTAGCTGAAACTACTTAAGAGAGGTGTTGAGTCAACTTTGTTATTTTGAGTGCTGCAGTTTGTGGTGCTGTTACCGAACTGAGCTGAAAGGACGGGGATTTTTAACGTATTTCCCCTATCATTAGAAACGGTTGGACAAACTATTGGACATGTTTTGTTTTGTTTTTCAACTGTTATAATCAATTACTACGTAAAGAAAATGTATGTTAGTTTACAGCAGTGCTGTTGCACTATCCTGCGTTGACGTTAGTTTTAACTTAGCTAACGTCAGCTAAGTAACGTTGCACCTAGTAAACTGTACGTTACGTTAACGTAAGCTGAGTGCTTTTTCAGTGGTAACGTTAAACTGTTAAGGGTGCACACGTTAATACACTCACTTCAAATGCTCTAACCGTAACGTAAATAGCCAACACCACACTGATAGCTAACTTATTTGCCCGTAACGTTAGGTTGCTGAGGCCATGGGAGTCCAGTTTGAGCCGAGACTTGGCGCCTCTTCCGCTGCCTCTCAACAACCACCATACCGAGGATTCAGGGCCTGTCCTCCCTCCGCCAAGCTAAGCTACTGCTAGCAACACAGCCCTTCCCCCTTTATTCCATACAGTTCAACAACTGTTATTAATGCCATTCGTTGTAAATGCACATGTGTGAGTGAACTTTGCTCTCAAATGGATTTCTACGTGCAAACAGAGCATGCAGGAGCATGCAATGAAGCTGACACACCTCTCTCTCTTCACACGCAACAGCTTTCATTAACGTTACGCTCTCCTGTAAACGTGCAGCCACGATGGGGAAACCACTCTCCGGCATATATTCCACAGAAACTTTGGATCAACGTTACTTACGCGTCAAATTTGTTGTTCATTATTTTCTAGGTGGGAGCCTTCGGAGTCCGACCACAGCCTCCTGAATTCCGCAGGAACGACGGGCGCGCACAGCAGCACGTGTACGCGCACGCGCTGTGTTGGTCGTGGTAATGAGCGTTGA
Source organism: Naso annulatus (assembly GCA_029783625.1). NCBI lineage: Eukaryota > Metazoa > Chordata > Actinopteri > Acanthuriformes > Acanthuridae > Naso > Naso annulatus. The sequence continues at coordinate 10,697,621 of JAPZDX010000004.1, read as the reverse complement.
GGAGTGACATAGCTGTCTTAAGGTTTTTTGTTTGTTTGTTTGTTATTTGGGGAGGGGGTTGTTAACCACAAAACAACAACAAAAACACATAGAAATACGGGACACATCAGTAGCAAGTTATAATTTAACATTTTATTTGTCACGTCTCATTCAGGTGACTCCCAAACATAATAAATACAGTACAGTACCTCTCTGAATATGGTAATTATAGCTTAGTAAAAGTCTCTGTTAACACTGGCTCAGATGCATAATCAGAAACCCTGTGACTCGGACACACAGACATGGGTTCGAGCAGGCAGACACACACCACCACACATACAAGCCCCAACACAAAAAGGACTGGCAGCTTCTTCATATGAACCGGCCTCCTTTGATGATGCCGCATCCCTTGTTTCATCTCTCCCATCCGTCCGCTTGTCATCTGTTCTTGCGGCAACTTCAAACTGTGGCTCTGTTCAGGTCCAAGCAGAGCTGTGGACTGAGTCTGGGGGGACAAAAAGGGAGCTGAGGGGGTTGAGGGTGGAGTGGACTTCTTTACGTCCAGCCTGACTTCAGTGTTTGGATGGTGAGCAGGTTTGGGGATGGGGGACTGAGAAAAACTCGTGTCTGTGTCCAGAGACAATGCAAGCTAGATAAGGAGCACAGTGTCTGGGGGTGAGGGATGGGAGGAAAGCTCTGGCTTGGTATGGCACGGTATGGTGTGGTGTGGTTCGGTTGGCTCTGTTGTTGGAGACCATCCCCTCGTCCCTTGCTCCCTGTGCCTCTGTGAGGACCTTCATGAGAGGGCTCTTTGTTCCGCGCCGGCAGGCGCACCAGTGAGTGAATGAGCAAGAGCAGCGGCGGCCCTCTTCAATGGCGGCTGTTTGTTTACACCAGTCAGTCCCGTCATACTTCATTAGCAGCCCAGCCCACCGACAACCTCTGATGTCCTAATCGCCGATGAGTGTGTGGCTGCCCATCAGCCCTGAGCCTCAGCGGTTCAGGATAAAGGGGTTTCTAGGATTCCCGACACACACATTCCCACTAAATCTGCCCGCTTGCCTTCTCAGCCACTGGTGGTACAAATGCATACACATACATACACACACATACATCCTCCATGGTGAGGGTGGACGGGAGAACTGGCTCTTTCATCGTGGGCCAAGAGGCACAGGGAGGTGAGGCGACATCAGTGGAGCAGCAACAGTCCCAGAGAACTAGCTTTGCATCACAGAGATGTGAGAGATCTGCCGCCCAGAAAGACACAAAGGCAAGACACAGTGATTATTCAGTGCTGCCATCTTCTGACTACTATCACAAACTTACAAATATGTGCTTAGGGTAGACATAAGGGACTTTCTTTTTTTTTTGGCCGTAAACCCTGCTGTCAGACTGCAGCCCTGTTTGCTTCACCTTATCAACTTTTCAAAGTCATTTCAATTTGTTAAGCTATAATAAACAGTAGAGAGTGAGAGACAGTGCTGCCTGAGAAGTTATGACAACAAAGTTTAGTAACCAAAATGTCACATTACACTAGGGCTGTTAACAATCAAAAGTTTTGTCTATGAAATGTTTGCAAATCATAAAAAAAAGCCCATCACCGTTCAAACTGACATTTTGATTCTGTCAGACCAATTCTACAAAACCCAACGAAATACAAATTTCACTGATACAAGACAGACATGTTTATATGCCTGCATGAACCAATCAAGATGCAGTTTACATCCATGTCTGTCCATATTAAGTTTAATAAAAAGTATTTAGTACTTAGTGGGTTTTTATTTTATTTTATTTTTTTGTGAAATGGGAGTTTATCTTCTGTCGACCAACAACTCCAGTGATCAATTAATCAATTTAGCACTACATTGTTCTTTGTTGGTGTTATATTGCTGTAATGTTTACACACATATATAATTAAAGTTTTGTGTTTTTAAATACTCTCCCAGGTTTTAAACCCCTCTTTCTTGTGATGGGATTCTCTCTCTGTGATTTTTATTATGTTAATACATCATTTGGTTGCATGCTTTTATTTTGAAGAGCCAGTGCTACAGATGCAGCCTTATTTAGGCACAGAGCATGTTTGTGTTTAGTTCTCATCAGATAAGTGACGGAGAATGCGGAAACATTCTGTAAATAACCATGATGGAGGCACTTTGCCGTTGGTGAGATAAAGATTTCTGAGCTCACGCCGCCACATTGTCTGACTAACTGACCTCCTGAATGGCTCTTCCCAGCCTCTCCTGGCTTTTCACCACTTTCCTGAAAGAGAACACACAGCCATTATTATCTATGATAAGAATACAATACTAACACAATACTACCGATAGTAGCTGTGCGATCACATTCTGACAACAAGATTAAGACAAGGGAATAGAAGTCAACCTGTGAATTCTGCGAGTCAGGCTGAGGGTGAAGTCTGCCAAGCAGTCAGGCTGGTAGGTGGACGGCACTATGGTGTAAGCTCCAGGGGAAAGACAGCAGGCCAGACTGACATCCTGGGTGTAGCAGTGAGGGACACAGCTGGCTACAGGATCCTCGTCCCTGGGTAGTGTCTGCTCAGCTTCCCCTTCTGGGAGCTGAATACACAGAGACATGTAACATAGAGTCGCTTATTATATTCTATCACTATTTAATTGTGTAAAAAGCAATCATTTTTTAAAATTGTGTTGGGACTGAAGGGGCAAATAACTGTAGTTGTTGAGCCAACACCCGTGCTTTTGATGTTTGCGAATGCTCAAGTTAATTATCGTGCACATTCCCTTATGAACAAATTAGTCAAATATATGAATGCTTGTTTTTTTTCCTCTTAGAAAAGGCCGTCTAATATTCTGAAAGCATATTAGACAGTAAAATTACCTGAGGTAGTTAAGCAGAATTAAAATAGACAAAGTAAATGTTTCAAAGATCTTATCACAGACTATTTATTGGTTAAGTGGAATGTTCACGCAGGTAAATGGCCCATAGCACTGGTACTCTCCCGTCTTTCTTGACTGACCTTATAAATGTGGAAGCCAATAGGGTGCAGATCAGTGTCAGGGCGGCTCTGCTGCAGAGTAATCCTGACGTTAACTCCTGATGTCGCTGCTGACTCATCACACACTGTGAAAGGGAAGCGTGGGTTCTGCCAGTGAGACAGAAAGTTCCTACTTCCTCCGGCAGTCCTTCCTTCAACCCACGAGCCCTGGAAATGACTCGTCTCCCACTCTCCATCTGTTGTTAATGGCAGTGAAGGTGCTGGGCTTTTCAGGGCACTGAAGAAACAAAGCACATTTTAAAAATCACAGTGCATTACATGGTGAAACACTGAAGCAGGAAAAATCACCTTTTGTAAACATCCTGAGGGGTAACGGCCTAAAGTGCGCATGCTGCAGGGCTGAAGGAGAAAAAAGTTCTTTTTCAAACTGACCAGCAGATGTCGCCATTTCTTTACTGTCATTTATTTTTTTATGTGAAATCAGGGAGTAAGGAAAGTTTCTGTATAATAAATTTGTATTTATTTTTTAAATCATTATTTTAAATAAAAAAGAAATAATAATGTGCAAAAATGTGTAATACATAGTATTAAAAATTGCTGTCGACACTTTAATATATATTTAAAGAAAACATATTGGTATTTAATGGGCAACATAACCAAAGCAGCATTGCTTTGTTTTCGCTGACATTGTGTTATGTCTGACATCAGTTAAACGCACAATAAGTCATTTCTGATGCTGTCAGTCTCGTATTAAAAACAATGAAAACAAAAGATGTAGTCTGATGACATTGGGAAGTAGTGTGGAGTCATGGGATTTGTTTATTTCATTGTTTAACAGCCTCCATCGTAGATTAAAATGTATGTAACTGATTCCAGCAGAAAAGGTCTAGCACAAAGTATTGCTTTAAAGTTTTATTCATGTTATGGTAAGTCATGTTTGCCAACTACTTTCCTCTCTCTCTGACACATTATCACGTGTTAACACAGCAGCTGTGAAATGCACCGTCACCCTTAATAAAATTATGGATTCCTTTGATGAAGACATAATTACGCTTCTTGCTTTCAAACTCTATAATAAAAAAAAGAAACTAGCACGCATGTGCTTCAGGTTTCCATCAGTTTTGTTTTGTTTTTCCTTTAAAAAACACAGTTGAGATGAGCTTGTTGTCTCTCTTCCCATTAACTGATCCTTACCTGAGGGATGTGGAGGTGGAGGAAAAGACTCTGATGAGAAAGCGGGCCTCAGCTCCAGGCTGGTAGGTGCTGGGGATCAGCAGGTAGTATCCGGGCTCCAGCTGTCCATGGAGGACCACCTCTCTCTCGTAGGCGTGGCAGTAAGTAGAAGCACAAGGAGGCTTGTTTAACATTCGGCTTAGATTAAAACGCTTCTTCTCCACCTAGTGTCGGAAAAAAAGCCTGTAAAATAATGCAACAGTACAAAAATAACTTTTATTCCAATCAATGATGGCACAAACCTTCCACATGTGAAGAGCAATAGCCTGGTAGTGCTGGTGCTTTGTGTTCTTGCTATCCTCGAGTGGTGTTTGTGCGAATTTCTCTGGGTTCCTCCATTTTCTATGCTGTAGCAGTGAAACTAGCACCTCTCCTCTCTCGCAGACTTTGAGCCAAAACTTGGGGTTGCTGCCGTAGCTGCTGCTGTTTCGGCTGCCACCTGCGGAGTGGCCTTTCATCCAGCGGCCAGCCAGCTGATGTTTGTGTGTAAGAACATTTCCTGTCAAAGCGCAGAGTTGTCAGGGTTAAAAGGAAGTGACAGTCAGTGGCTGTAAATTTAAAACTGTTTTAGAACTTAACAGGGGAATTACCACTATAGATGCTTGTCAGATGACCCTCATCACTCATGGGGTAGCCCACCGTGACATCATCAAACTGGGACAGGAATTCGGTCTCATCCAGCCAGAACTCGCCCTCTGCCACCCTGGCTTGTAGGTCCAAGGCAGAGGCAGGGTCAACAGAACTCCAACCAGCCCCCCTGCTTAGAACGAGGTAAACACTTAGGCTTTTTTCATCTTATAAAACCAGTTCTGTTTTTGGTTATGCATCTGATTTTGAACTGTCGGAAGCATTTCGAGCAAAAGGGCACTCACATGCAGATACAAAAAATCAATCTGCAAGGTGCTTTAGTCCGATTTCTCTGCACTTTTTGTAGATCTCGAGAAAGCCCACCCTCAGTGCAGACAACAGACATGATGTACACATACATTTATGCATTATTATCATTGAGAAATCATAATAATACTTTAAAATAAAAAATACATTCTCATGGCTTTGGTCATCGCTATGGCAACATCTGAGGTCACAGCAAATTCTACCCATCTGTGGCACAGAAGCCAAATCACGCGATCTGACTGTGGTCATTGCACAAGTCAGGACGGTTGACATTGGGATTCAGCAAAACTCCTTTGGAATTTCACACACTTGTGACGATGACGTACATGCCTACCTCCCCATCCACGCCCCTCCCCAGCTGCATCTTCCCCAGGGGTTTCTGATCCTGAGCAGCAGCACTTTGCCCCCTGACAACGTCTTCACATCCGACCACTCCATGACAGTCAGTGCATGGTACTGACTCAGCTCACCAGCACCTAGAACAGTAAGCGAGGTCATCATGTGTTGTCATACAGGATTAAAACCACCTGCATCTGCACAAAAGCTCATTTTCTGACCTCCTGGGCTCCTGTGAGTGGAGCAGCTGATCGCACACTGGTCTTTCACGGGGCTCAGAAGGTTCAGGTCCAGCCTTCTCCTCCTGACCCGGTCGCTGTCCTGTTCTGGTCTTTGCTCTTCCTCTGACCCAAATTCTCCCAAGCTCCAGCACTCCGCCAGGCCTCCAGTCAAATCCACCAGGGCCTCAGACACCTGCCCTGCCCACAGTCGCTCATATGAGCCGTGAAGTCTAAAGAGGATGGAGGGGACAGAAAATGGAATTTCCAAACTTCACAAAACATGCTGTTGGGAATGAATTACAAGGTTGGCAAATCTTTCCAAAAGCATCACCAAGAAAACATATTCTGGATCAAAGGTCAGAGTAGGTCAAACTGAGAGCTAAGACAGGGACATTCCATGGGTTGCTTACTTGGCATACGCTTTCTCCAACAGGGCTACCCAAAAGGCATTGGGGGAGGGGCAGCGTGAGAAGCAGAGAGTGGAATTGATGCAGGGCAGGCGGTCATCGATGGTCACCTCTGTCCAGTGTCCCTGCTGCCAAAAACAAAACCGGAAGGAGCCTCCGTAGTTGACGTCGCCCCACAGAGGCTGGTCTGGTGGCAAAACCTAAAAAGAGTCATATTATGTAAGTACTACAATGTTTTACAACACTGGGCCACTCTGCCACCCATAATTCAGTTCTCTAGGTTGTGTACGAAGCCAGAGCTGCTACCTTATTCAGTAGATGTTTGTTCTTGAGCAGGAAGGTGCAGGCACAGAGAAACCAGCAGTCTCCTAATAAGCCTTGCTTTGCATGTGCCAGGTTGATGTTATCAGGGAGGAGAGCTGGCGACTGGCAGATCTCCTAGAGGTGTGAAAGAGACGTAGAGGGGGACTGAGTCACGCTGATGTACAGACGAACTGCAAGAGCTCTGAGATTTTGGCTTTAGAGGGTGAAGAAATGAGGTGCAGCATGTCTCAATCTAAATGGTTAAACTGAAAGTGGGCCAAAAATGTTGATCTCAGTAACTGTTATTTACAACAGCTTGAACCCAAGGAGGTCAGGGCCACTCACATTACTGTTCTGTCACTCTAATTTTTATCTGGTTACGAGATCAAAGATCTGGAAATAAAAAACACTCATAAAAATATCATATTCGAGGGCGCCCCATCATATACAGAGGCTGTGCCCTCGCCGCAGCGCCCCGCCAGACTCGATTCCACCTGTGGCCCTTTGCTGCATGTCATTCCCTCTCTCTCTCTCTCTCCCCTGTTTCCTGTCCACT
>JAPZDX010000004.1:10674648-10686974 GCA_029783625.1 Naso annulatus | reverse complement strand
CTCCCAAAAAACTTAGTTTCCTAAACTCTTTCTATCTGAACTCCATTTAAATTCAGTTTTATGTCACCATTGGCCCTGATACCACCCATCTACACCAGCAGCACCAGCATAATGAAGACACATGCGGTGAGATTTGCCATCTTCACACAGCTATCAGTTTTCTGATGATCCTATCAAGGATGAACTGATAACTTTCACTTCTGACAGTGACTTAAGTGTGAATTTGAATGCAGTACTTCTACTTCTGTTTTGATATTGTTACATTTACTTAAGTACAAAATCTGCTTACACCATTGCTTGTTAGTCTCGTTGAGATCAGTATTTATTTTTAAAGACAGACCACAGAACTTGACCCGTGTATGACATAACACCTGTAACCACACATACCTCACAACACATCGTCCTGCTGACCTTTTGCTGCATACAGACGACAGGATGAGGTGGGGGAACACATTACACATTTGATAGTGACCACACTCCACTTTCACTGCAGTCGTCGTCCCTTCTGTGCATAGAATCATTATTATACAGATCGCATTCTCCCATTAACATAACACATCAGCATTGCTAACAGATACCACAGTGTGTGATGCAGACATGACCACCAAGCAAAACTAGTTACATGCAAGTCAGAGCTCATAAGCACATCTTGTGGTACAGTTAGTTAATTGTATCAACATTATTTTATACATTCCGTGAGACAGAGAGTAATAAAGTCCTGTCTTACTCAAAAGACGTGTTGACATGTCACAGACAGACAGTGTAGGAATAATTAAGTCTATAACAGTCGTCTGGCCGCCTCAGTTTCAGTATTGTATTGTACATGTTGATTCATGCCTTAGGATTGAACAAAACATAAACATTGTTAGTTTTATTAATAACACCTGACCTTTTCCTACAATGACAGGTCAAAACAGCCACACAGGCTTACAGGTCTGACTCATCTGTTGTATGTTAATCAGGGAAAGTTGCACCTGCAGAACTTTAAAGGCCACGAAAACGTATTTTCCTACTTTCTTTATCGTCTCCTCACTGCGAGGAAATAGGTCCTCGTGGAACTTTCTGAATTTTGTTGTAGTTTTTCCCACATTGTGAGCAGTTTTCATTATTTCACACAATACATTTGTGCATTTCTGTACATTTTCTCAGCCCCTTCTCATGAGTTTAGAGTGGGATGTGAAAAAGGTCAGTTGAAATTCTCTCTGAAGCCCCTTCGTCTTCTTCTCTCTGTGAGTAGGTGTCATTTGATGTCTGGTTCTCACAGAAACGTGGTTCCTGAGATTTTTTTTCCTTTATTTGAAGGATAGCTTCAAAAAAAAAAAGTCTGTCTTGACTAATATTGCCAATTCCACATGTACACTGAGAGAGCCCAATTTGACTAAATAATACAAAACCCAAACATCAACTTAAGCTGAATCAGTACGTCTAAGTCGTGCTGCAAAGGGATTACTTTACATCTAATCTACCCAGAATAACTACAGCGACTAATACCTTTGTTATAACATATAGTCATGGGAGTATTATTTAGATTTGTCTCACTCTTAAAGCACAGAGATGAATATGAGAGTCATAGAGTTAAGAGTTAACATGAAAAAAAAAGCATGTTGCAGGAAATCAGCGAGATGCGATGCGCTTCAAACATGGTGTGGTTTGAGTGGAAATTTCATAATGCACGATTAGGTAGACTTCATGACCTATTTCAGTCCACCCAATATACCTTTTTCCTGTGATGCTTGGTTCTTAAGTATACTAAGTGTTCCTCTGACCTAGAAAAGAACCTCTGTAAAACCTCAAAGCAACCTACTTGTTGCAGCCCACAAGAACTTGGTGTACAACAAGTTCTCCAGGGGAACTTGATCTTCTTTTAACTCTTTGAATAGTTTGCTCTGATTAAATATTCCACCGTTAATAATATCATGTAGGTGCATGATTAAAGCAGCTACGCCTTTGTAACTTACCATGTTGCACTGGCTCTACAGGACTGGTTGTATCGAGGTGTGGTGATACAGACATCCAACATGTGTGATGCAACACCTACAAGATGTGTCTGTTGAGTTAGTTTGTAATAAGTTATTTAACTCGTTTTCCACATCTTCATATTTGGTCAACATGCCAAGTGCAATATGATCCAGTTTTATTGTGGCTGATTCCAACTATTTCCGTTATGCAAGTCGACTTTATGGTAACACAGCAACATTATCCCTTTTATTCTGAGAGTAAAGTCCCTGATATGACCAGTGAGCATTCTTCTTGTTTTTATTTCCTCATCTGCAGCTTCATCCTTAAATTTTTACCTACTAGGAGTTTCTCAAATTGATAAGATCTGTTAAATAAACATACAAACACACAAATAATCAGCACTTCTAATTCATGGGTGGATGACAATATCGCTATGCCCGTGTGTGTGTGTGTGTGTGTGTGTCATATTTCCCCTTTTTCATTCAGAGGGGAAAGTGATGGGGGTTTTTGTGCTTTTGCAATACTTTTTTCTCACCTGGAATGTTTCCTGTTTCTGCACATAAAAGGCTGCTGCGATCATCAGCTTGAGACTCCACCTGAGGAGAGGCGAGACAGACCACAGCACAGCTCAGAGGCACTGCAGCAGCACAGAAGAAGACATGGTGTCAAGCAAAGCTACAGCGATGGTGATAATGTTCCTCAGCATCTGTCTGCTGGCCACAAACACATCTGCTGGTATGTACTGAAGCCTAATGTATTACTTCTCTTAAGTCTGCCTTTTTTTTTCCTTTCTTTTTTTTTTTTTTTTTTAGGCATTCACATTAATGCAGCTAAGCAGGTGCATTTCACTCTCTTAACTTTTCCAATCAAATCTTTTTTCTCTCATTCTACAGCATATTACGGATGTTGTCGAAGTTACATGACAAGGAAATTACCATTTTCTGCAATCAAGGGGTACTCGGTCCAGACAATAAGACAAAACTGTCCCATCGATGCCATTATGTGAGTATCAGAATGTGGTTGTTTCTCTCTTCTTTCTCAAGAAGACAATAAATCAGACATGAAATATAATATCATCATACTGTAAGTGTATAAATGTTTTGTCTCTTTCCTTTTCATTTAATCTCTAGTTTCCACATTCAGAAGGGTAAAGCATGCACCAATCCTGCTTTGAACTGGGTGATGGACTACGTTGACCGTTTAAGGTAAGATTTTTAGCAAAGAACCTGCAACGTAACTAACATGCAGCATAATTTTACAGTCTGAATAATGCATTTTTACATCTGTATTACTCAATTATAATCTGATGGGTTCTTATTGCAGGAATAAAGCACAAATGGTTCACATGAAGACCGCAAGGGAACAGCAATAGAGTTCTGCTTTTGGAAGAGAGACGCCGGAGCTCAGCTGCAGAAAACCAGCTGTTTTCTATCCCACAACTGCATCTTATTCAATAACCAATGATGTTACACAGAGCATTTATGACTGTTTTTTAACTATATTTTTATATTTTACTTTATTTTATAATCTTTGTTGTATTTGTACATTTTGTTCATATAGAAAGAATAAAGTTTTATTACAAAAAAATTATTGTCCAGTGAATGCTTTTGTGGGTCATAAGAAAAGGGAAAAATAATGAGGACAGCTCTGAGCGATGGCTCTTAATAAATAGCACAAGCTGCACTGCAATAACTGCACGTGTTTTTTTTTTTCTATGACAGCATCTTCACTTCCTTGTTTCTGTTCTCACAATGAAAAATTCCAGCCCTGGACGTTTTGTGTCTCGTGACCAAATCAGATTATTACATGTCAAATTGTGCAGGTCTGTGACGGGAGGAAGTTACAGTTGAGGTGTTTATTTTAAGCAGGTAGCAGAACAGGTATTTCCATGCTCACACACCGCTGACATCAACTGTAATAAAGTGTGACCTCATTTACTTTAGATGTTAATGTTGTAATGTTGCAATAATCCTTTTTATACTATTGTAGACACTGTTGTGTCTATTAACTAAATAACTCTTTAAGAACGAAGATGTTGAAGGTAAAATTAACAATCTAACGTGAATTTATCACATGTAACAAAAACACTGCTACCTGCAAAAAGGCCAGACACTGTTGATTTTTTTGAACTTAAAATTCTTGATTTAACTAAAAACTATAGCCGTTTATAAACAGCTTTAAAGTAAAACTAACAACCAACAAAAAAGCACACTAAAATATGTCACGTCTATGCTTGATACACAATATCATTAGAACTATTATGTGATAAAATTATTTAGTAATGCTATGTTTTGTCCTTTATGTCCTCATAATCCAACATGACATATTTGATTTTTTTTTATCTTTTTAAAAAAAAAAAATCTTTAAAAATAATATGGAGAATTTACAATTTGAACTTGCTTAACACAACATGTTGATTTACTTTGCAAGCTTGTGATTAAATTGCCACTAACATGGCCTCATTTTGTCAGACAGACTGTGGCCACCAAGGACACATGACAATTTTCCGGTAGCCTAATGTTAAATAATAATAATATAACTGAAAACAGAAGAGTAGGAAAAAAAAAAAAGCAAAAGTAGGGCAGAGTCACAGAAAACTCACTCAAATGTCAGTAGCAGTAACATCCTTTATGAACCGCATAACCGAAGTAAAGCTCAAGTTTGCTAACATTAGTCACCACAAGCTCACAGCGAGTCAGAGTGAATGACATGAAACAATATGTTTGCTGTTTATGAAATCAACTTTTCATTTTTAAAGAGCACAATATGTTTTTCCTTTCACTAAACATGTTTGTCCTAAATAGAGAAAAGCTTTTGTATTTAAAATAATCTGAGCTATTGATTATAGACAAAGTGTTTATATTGACAAGTTATGTACTTATCAATAAGTTAACCTTTGTAAATGTAACAGAAAATTGAAAAAAAAAGAAAACCTAATTGATTAGACATAATAGGGCAGAATTAAAAAGCAATTACAGGCAGGATGTAGGCTAACATTTGTTAGGCCCTGTTATAAAAATTTGCTTGATGGCTCCTAAGCAAGAGCATTTAGGGACTGTCTTTGACAGTCTATTAATTATGAAATTCCATTTCCATTCAGCATCAAACAAATTCATAATTCTTATGAATAATTATAGAATTTATCAGTGTTGTTCCCCAGTGACTTTATCTTTACAACCTGGCCGTGGTTTGATTTAGTGCTTTAACTGTTACAAAACCGACAATGAAAAGCATGGATACTTACAAGCAAGCCTGAAATAATAAATAAAATACGCAGTGCTGAAAATAATGATCCTATTACTGTGTGGCAGATCGATCGAGCCCCTTTCAAATGAAATCTGAAAAACTCTTTGAACACTAGATGGCGGTAATATCACTGCAAAGAAAAAGTGCTGTGCAGTCATCTCAGCTCCACTTTCCTTAGTTTTGCTGTTTCAGTGCTATTTATAAGTGTAAAATTGTCAACACACGGCATGACGATGTTCCATGCTACATTACACGATAATGTGGACTTGTTTCTCCACGCTCCTCTCTGCTCTTTGAACGCCTTAACATTTGCACAACTCAACGTTTGATCATCATGTAGGTGGGTTTCAGCTCCTTTGAAGTGCGCTTTTCAGAACTTAAACTGCTAAAAACTACTGATGGGTAAAAAATTAAAAGCAAAACCAGACAAATGAGTGGAGAAAAATGATGTCAGTGCCCCCGTCTGTGGGCCATCCCTGGTTACTGAATGATTCAGTGAGTATGAGAATGAAGTGAATCATATGCTAAGGCCCTTGCATTCACCAGGTCTCAACCCATTTAATCACACGTGGGAGATTTTGGACAGACGTGACAGACAGCGCTCTCCACCACCATCATAACATGAAATGAGGGAATATCATTTGTAAGACTTGTAGACTCTATATCAAGGTGCACTGTGGCAGCTCATGGTGGCTCAACAGCTTACTGAGACTCTCGGTGTTGAATTTTCCTTTAACAATCTACTTTTATCTCGGATGTTCTTTAAGTCCAGTCCCTGATCATCAGCTGTAGCTGTTGGCAACACGGACAACGCTGTACAAACCAACAAATGAGTGTTTTCTCTTGTCGCATGAATCCATCACAAATGACGCTGGCAGCCACTATTACATCACTTCCACCGTTCTGCACCACTGTACAGAGTGCTTTTCTATGAATAATACAGAGACTGGGGAGAGGGGGACATGGACATGGGACCTGGTAACTCAATGACACAGGGGGAGAAACATACTGTTAGAAAAAAGTAGGGGACTAGATGGGAGTTGGAAAGATATTATTACAAGTTAAGTGAGAGTAAATAATCACATCAGGCACTATTGCATGGATTCAGATTCAGCTTTATTGAATTAATGAATCAGCCATAAAAACCTGCTGCAAACATCAGCACTTCATGAGAAAATTAAACACATTTTTACATAAAACTGCGCTGAGCTGTGTGTTTACGTGACTTACAGATAGAGGACACAGTGTCCGGGAGTTGTTACACACAAATGCAATGAGATATGGCAGCAGCATGGCCGGTCCAGCACTGTCTGAAGGAAGACAAGGTTATGGACTGTGTTTTCCCATGAGGAGGCAGGCTGCTTTAGTATAGAAAGAAAATAACATATTGCACTCTAAGACCAGCAGACAGGTCCTCTGTCATAGCATACGTGCAGACACACACACACACACACACACACACACATACACACAGCAGCAGACAGGAAGCCAGACAGACTCATGAAACTCAAACACAGATAATGACACATGCTCAGTCCGAAAGGTGAAAACAATCTTCTTTCTGCATTGGAAAATTACTCATGTTCTTTGCAGCAGCACCAGGAACAATATTAAGGTTGATATACTCAAAACTAGATAAATGTGATGGTGCTATAATGTTTCCAACTTTATCTCTCCTCCCCCTTGTCCTAACCCTGTTTGTCACTTGCTCATTCTTGCTAGCACAGACGCACAGTTAGCGCAGAGTTAACTGGGCTCAGTATATAATTAGACAAACAAAAAGAGAGGGATGAAACATCTAAAGGAGAAGAGACTCCAAATGATTACACATTCACTCTGCTTCCTTCCCCCTTGCTGCACACATAACCGCCAATTAGAGGAGAAAAGAGGAGGATGAGGACAAGCATGCAGCCAGAAGTCTATTTGTGTCTATCTCTCTCTCTCCCTCTCTCTCCCCCCCCGAAGACTCCCATCGCCATGGAGGGAGGAAAAGAGGAGAAAATAGAAGTGAAAAACAAGAAGTATATAAATAAAGAAATCAGAGTGTTTCACATCCGGTCGGCTGATTGGCTGAGACACGAGTCAGGCAGATCTGGGCCACAGTTGCACTCATTGTTCAGTGAGCTTTTCTACACAGTCCAACCCAGCGACAGCAATGAATGTTGATTGTGACCTTTGGTCTTTGGGTACAGTGGAAACAGAGTGTCACTTTTGTGCATGTGCATGTGTGTGTCTTTGTCTCGGAGATTTGCATGCGCCCACTTGCCCTTTTGTTCATTTTTTAGCTCCGTTCCTGACGACGTCAGAGCTGGCCGCGGGGCACAGTCAACGGTCGATGGTTTTTATGTGATCCATACCAAACTCACCGACAGCGTTGAATGTTCACCGAGGCAAGCAGGACAGCGGCTGTGAGCGTGAGCCGAGCTGACAGACAAGGCGGGGGGAAGGAGGCGGGGGCGGGTGGGGGACAGAGGCGAGGACGTCGCTCAAACCGCTGTGGTCAGGCTGCACGGCACGGGGATGTGATGACATAGGACAGTGGCAGAATGAGTCCACTGTCCACGGGGCAAAGATGGTTCGGGTTTATGCTACACACGACACGATCATGTGGCGCGTTTAAGCTGGAACATAAAGTGAGAGGATCGGCTTTATTGCATTACCGCCAGCTCGTTAATCAGAGGAGCTCCAAGTCTTTCATCTTCAGTTCAAAATTGGCGGAGCAGCATCTGAAACACAGATGAAGAGGAAGTTGTTAGCAGTGATATTGCTCAGTATTTTTGTCTTTAAAGGGCCAGGTCACCTAAAAATTACTTTTCTTTTTTTTAATTTCCCTTTGAAGTAGGCCCTCTAGCCATGCAGCTAATTTTGGTTTCCTTACCACAAGTTTTCACATATCTGCTTCTGAATCGTGCCAGAAGGTGAATGGAACTTGTGATGACATCAATGACACATTTTTAAAATTTTGAAACAATTTGTCCTTTCAGAAAGTCCCAGCCACTCAAAATAATCCACAACACAGACTTTATTGAGTTGTTAAACGTAACTTTCCATGCGGGTTTGCTAAACAGATAATTCCAACCACCTCTTTTGTTTAGGGGTGGAAAAAAAAGGAATAATACCAAACTATTAGCATTAATAGACAAAACTACAATTAAGTAAAGGATGTTTTTAAGCAATTTTGGTGGACAGAACTGTTATATAAGATGAACCAAAAATATATAAATACTTTAAATAAATAAAATTTAAAAAATAATAATCAGTGAACTGTCTTTGAGGCTGCCAATGTTCCTATGGGCATCTAGTCCAAAGAACAATGCTGCGATGTCCTGCTGTGCAGGCAAGCTTTTTCTAGCCCAGCCATCCCCGGCCACAGGCTGAGAGCTCCCATTGTCAGAAACAGACCATAGTTGGGGAACAACTGCCGACAGTGTCAGCGCGCTGCTGCACCGACCGGGGGCTGACGTCAGGATGGTAAACGCTGATCTCTGGTCATTCATCGCCCCGTTTCATCGGCTTAGGCTGCTGATGTCATCGAGCAGGCTAGACCTGCATCCATTACTCTGCTGTGGGAGGCCGACGTCAGGCTAGCATGATAACACACTGGCTACAGTGGATGAGTAATGCATCACGTTATTGTGGCTATAATTCAGACGATCATAAAAGAGTCTATTTGGTTTTGTCTCACGAGTATGCCGGGTATTTGAGTTATTGCCCCAACATTTTATCACGGCATGTTTTCCTTTATGAATATGTAAAAATGTACACATTAATTTGTATGATGAGAGCCAGTTGGTTGTCGTATAATGTCGTATAATATTTGCAGTAAATAATAACGTGAAACACTCTAAATTGTGTGCATAATCAAAAAAAAAACAAGCAGTTTTTAGAGCTTTGTCTGCTGGCTTTCCTCTGGTTTCTGGAGTGCAGCATGTGAACCAGAAGTCTCTCTTCTCTCAGGGTGAAGCAGACCAGCTCAGATAAGAGACTAAATTCATAAGCCATATTACTCCTCCCCAACTCCATCACAGTCTCACAACACACACACACACACACACGCACACACACACACACACACACACACTTACACCTCAGCCCACAATGAGACCTAAAATGAAAAATAGGCAGAGGGTCGAGGGAGAGGAGAAAAGGGGGCTTTGCCATGGCAACCCCTGTGTCAGCCTGCCATTTCTTCTTAATCCCCCCCAGTTCAATGTCGCGCCCTCTGAGGGACCCCCTCTCTACAGCTGAATATTTCTTTTGTGTTGAGAGACTGTGTATCTGCGTGTGTGTGTGTGTGAGTGTGTGTGCGGGTGTGTGTGTGGGAGAGAGAGGGTGAAGCAGGGATCACAGAGGGGGGAGGGATTGGGGTTAGAGGGGGGAGATCATAGCCAACCCAGCTTAAATGGGGGGCCAAGCTGCAGGCCACAGAGTCTCAACATTACACTGGGGGTAAAAACCAGAGATCAAAACACGCTCTCTCTCTCTCTCTCACACACACACACACACACACTTACACATATAGCCATTTAAAACTATATTGATGGAGGGAGATAATCATTTGAAATAGCAGATAATTACATCATATGGCAAACAGCCGGTTCTTTCCTCTCCGTGCCTATCAGCAACAGACCCGCACTTTATTTTTTCTTCCTCTATGAAACTCTCACAGTCACTCGCTCCTGCCTGAGCTGGGCCACTCTATGTTACTGACAAAAGCGGTTTTGGAGGAGTGGGTGGGGAGAGGCGTCAGCTGCTAGACAAAACTAAAAGGCCTCTGTTTTTTCCCCGACAATAAACGTCCCCATCTTCGAGCTCCTCCACAGCTGCAGCCAGATAGGCTTTCGTTTCTAACTGCGGACTAATAGAGAGCGATGTCTCCTTCCTCTACTGTAAGCCGATTTAGTGCGCGGGATCAAATTCATGAGGTTTATAGTCATCTCTCTGCGATGCTACTCCAGCGAGAAAAGAGGACAAAAGAATGTGGCACATGGTGAATATTCAGTACCAGAGAAATTCAGGATTTTATAAAGATGGTGATGTGCAGTTTACCTGATGGAAAAGATCTTCATGGAGGCACAAAAGTCAGCACCAGGAGACACACGTGAACACCTTAAGACAGAAGACAAAAGCAAATATAAACACAAAATAGTTGGAGAAATATAATGGAGGTAGAGTTTTTAAAAAAGTACCACTGTTTTAGAAAGTAGACATTTGCAATTAACTTGATTTTCAAATGAACGTTTCCTAATCAGCAGATGATTAATAACCAGAGCATCCTCCGGAAATCCCAAAACGGGCTTCCCCAAGGCTGAGCAAGGAGGCGGGCGGAGGAAGTGCCAGTGGCTGAGTGTGGCGTCTCTGGGGTGGTCTGATGTGGCCGTGGGCGAGGCTTTAATGTAGCTGCATGTCCACTCCAGTGTATACTGTACATTGTACTAATGACTAACAGACTTGCAGTCTGTCTGTAGGGGCCTCACGCGCCACTCCATGCCTACACATGCATATGCTCCACTTTAATGGCAGCCTTCAGACTTCATTTAAAGTGTGCTGTGGTGTTCGCTAAAAAAAACCTCAACCTGGATTTTTCATACGGGAAGAAAAATACGTCTTTAAAGAACTGCAGTGCCCTCAGCCTAATATCTGACCCTTGTGGGCTGATCATATAAAGTGACCATTTAAATCAAAATCTGGGTAATTACAGCTCGGCTGCTTTGTGGTGGTTTGTCTAGCATACACAGAGCTGGCCTTGCCAAACATCTGGCTGGGGTATTATATACGACATAAGCTGCAGACATAACTTTAACAAAGTACATTGTCAGGCAAACCTGGCCAGAGAATCGAACTTAATTGGCATGTCTTTGTAGCTTTTAAAAAATGTATTTTCTTCTGCGTAGTAGAGCTTTCTCTTAAATGGATCATCAGTGAAGAAATACGGCCGCTTTCTTCGCAACCCGCACATTTAAACCATCCATACCTGAGCCAAAACCAACTAAACAAACATTACAGAGCAGGGAAAGTGCTCCATGCCAACCTAGTCTATTAGAGAGCAAAGGGCACATTGTAACACAAGGTGCAGAGTCTGTTCAACAAGTGCGTAGACATAAACCAAAAACAAAGACACAGAGTTAGTGCCTTGGGACTGATTGGCAGGGTGGGGTCGTTGGGCGACCCTTGACCTTTTTAACCCTGAGGAATGTTGTCGTGCTGGTGCGTGTATTGTTCCAGCTTCCCTGAGGAGCCCCAACCGAGCATCAAATGAATGCCGAACGCTGAAGGTTCCTAAGGGCTTCTTCTTTACCCCTCAAAAAAAAAAAAAACCCTCTTCTTTCTTCCCATAATCCTCTTCTTTTCTGCTCTTCATCCTCAAACTTCAACAAACAAAAGGTATCAACAGGTCCGAGAGTGAGCCGTTGTTGTCAGAGTGAAGTGCACATGCACGCAGAAAGGCCACTAACGAGGGTGCCAGTTGACATCAATGGCCAACAAAGATGCAGCAAAAGGGTGCCCAAGGAAACTCCACTTGAGGAAAACCTTCTTTGCCCTATCACTAATAAAAAAAAACTGTTTTTACTGGTCTGCCGTCCAGATCTAAGAGATCCGAGTGTCTTCAGGCAATCAAAGAGTCTGACTCTGGAGGAAGTCAGCAGCAGTAGAAGGAGACTGACGGATGAGACGGCCAGACAGACAATTACTGGCCAGGTATGTCCTTTATACCCACCTAGGGCTGGTCAGAGGAAATGGAGGAATTTATGATGTCATAAAAAAGTGCCAGAAGAGAACAGGTTGTCTCAGGAGCTGCAGCCATAAAAGACTCCTGCGGCTTCCGCTCCCTCCCCCTGGCTACCACCCGAGATGATAACACCAGACTGAGCACCGGTGGGTTAGAGCAGACTGAGAGATGCAGCAGAGACACAGAGAACACAAGTGTATGTACACAACCCAACTTATATGTGAATATGGAATAATGTGTCGTTGAAAAATATGATTGTGACTGAAAAAAATCCTTTAGGAAACTAAAAAACGGAAAGTAATAAAGTACTTTTGCTAAAGTCATGTGCATCAATAGATTTTTTGAGCGCCCTTTCAGATTTTTTATTCTGTCTTCAACATCATTTCAGTAG
>JAPZDX010000004.1:10640877-10652925 GCA_029783625.1 Naso annulatus | reverse complement strand
GTATTTATTAGGCAAATCAGTAAAAAGGGAATTACAGTAATCCAAATGGCTTGTAGTGAAAACATAACAAGCATTTCTGCATTTTGTGGGTTAAAACAGTCTGATTTTTTGTTATTCAAGTTTTTTTGTGTAACTTTTTTTTTTTTTCACATAAACAAAGAAAACAATACAAAACCACATCACACTGAGCAGCCGAAGAACCGCTGACAAACAAAACCGGTCTGGCCACAAGTTAGTCAGAAAAAAAAAGAAATATATATATATAATAAGACAGAATAAGACACAATAAAATACAATGTATAGGCTACAAACTAAAGAGAAAGGAGTGGTCACCAAGTACACCTACAAAAACAGTCTAAGTTTTGCAACATTTCTGCAGTGGACAAAAAGATGTTTTCATTACCTTGTTAAAAAGAGAGTTCAAATTTAAGTCTGAGTGCAAAATCACTCAAGTTTGTGACTTGTGTGACAGCAGCTAAAACCAATATGTCACAGAGATAGTGTATTTTGTGAAGAATTTATCAATTCTCTACATCCCCAACATCTGGGAGTCACTCAGAAACTCCCCTAACACTGAACTCCACCTTGGTTTGTGTTACATGGTGACTGACAGGAGTGAGTAGAGGGTGGGTGGACCGCGCATGCGCAGTGCGCTCCCTCGTCCTCTGCTGCAGGAAAAGCGCAGAGGAGACGCGGCGGAGTCGGAGAGATAGAGGGGAGAGGAAAACAGTTAGAAAAGAAAATGAGGGACAACATGGACACGACCAGCGGTCTGTGACTGATGTGTGAGAGCTGTCCTCTGTTTCTGGACCGTAGCTTCCCTCCTCTACCGCACAGCTGCTCCGTTATGCCGGACAACCTCCCGAGGGTAATAATGTCAGGGAATGGAGGAAATCTCCAGAAATCCTGCTCCTAAACTGCGCCGCTCTGTCAGGCTTGAAGGAACATACTGAAACATTAAACTGGAGGATGGCGTTCATGTAAGCCAAGGGCGTCTTTTTTTTTAATCTCCCGCTGCTCGTGCTCTCCAGTCAAGGCCACGCGCAAAGTTTTTTTTAATTATTATTTTCATTTTTTTTTTTCTGCTGAAGGGGGAAATTTTTGCTGCATTGAATTCCTCTGGACGGGATGTCATCCGCAGTCGGGAGGAATTCCTCAGGCTGACTGAACCTCCAGCTGCGGTGCGTTTGGCTGTTGCGGGATCCCGAGAGAGAAAAGATGGGAGATGCGGCAGATGACAGAGGGATGAGACGGACCTTCATCGTCCCTGCCATCAAGAGCTTCGATCACTATGACTTCGCCAGGGCCAAGATATCATGCAGCCTGACGTGGCTTGTGGCCAAGGCTTTCGGCTCGGGTAGGTGGCGCCAAGTAATCGTCCTCATCTCTGGATTAGATCAGAGGAAAACATTGCTAAGGTGATCTAATGTGTCGCCCAATAATGTGCACTGAATGTGAGCTTAGCTATTTGTAAACAATAGTCTGCAATTAGACACTTACTGTCATAAACAAACCCAATTTAACTAGTTTGCTATTTAAATGTTCCGTCCTTGTTGTTAAATAGAAACTTCTCATTTTATTTAATGAAACACGAGATGATTCTGGTGTTAACTGTGACGTTATTGCTTTTTCCATTCAACTGAAGGTCTCTACCTTGAGTTCATTGTTTAGGCTGCACATCATTGCACGTCACAGTCTCATTGATTTAACCTGTTGCAAACAGCCTTGCTGCTAATTATTTCCCACTGCAAAAATCAGGCTAAACCTATTATGTAACCCTCTGACTGCAGATCTGTAGTGTCAGCCTCTCCTGTCTGATGGCTGATCAACAGATCCAAGGACTTAACTTCTGCTGAAGTTGACAGCAGTCTGTCCATTAGGCTCCAGTCTCTCTACTGTTAATGAAATAACTGTCGACAACGTAAAGATGAAATACCAAAATATTTATTCGTACCTGTGAAAAGAGGGTTAAAATGCATGATTCAAGGTTGATGCCAAAAAGATATTATGTCCACAGAAAGTGCAGATGCATTTGTCTGACTTCCCTCTATTTGTTTTATTTGCAGGCAAATTAAATGATCTATAGTCTAAATGTAGCTTAATGCTTATTAGGCTTTCCTCACACCCAGGATGAGGTCTTAAAATTGTTTATTTTAGGGCTGCAACGAACGATTACTTTCATTATTAATTCATCAGCTGCTTTTTTTTTTTTTTTTGGTTTAATCGAGTAATCGTCAGTTCCATGAAATATCAAAAAAGTGTGAAAAATGCTCATCTCAGTTTCCCAGAGCCCAATGTGATGTATTTAAATTACTTCATTTGTCCAAACAACAGCCCAAAAAACACAAAGACACCCCATTTGCTATCATAAATGACCCAGAAAAGCAGCAAATCCTCCCTTCTAAGAGGCTAAACCAACAATTCTTCACGACTAATCAATTATCAGAATAGTTGGGAATTAATTTTCTATTGATCGATTAATTGATTAGCTCTTGCAGCTCTCGTTTATTTTGTTCCAGACTCTAAAAACATGCAGTTTACTGTCATTAGCTTTGAGAGGCAAATGAGAATGAGTGGCATATATTTGAAATTGAGAGGCTTCAGTCAGGGAATGTTTGGCGTTTTGCCTTAGAAAATGATGTAAACAGTCAATCTTTTGGACTATAAAAATGTTAGAATATTGTCAGCATTGTTCATCACACTTTTCTAGAGGCCAAAGTGACTTCACAACTTATCTTGTTTTGACAAAACAACAGTTGAAAACTAGAAGAGACAGTATTTACAGTACTTTACTTGTATTTTACTGTCATATAAGACAAACAAAAACAAAGCTGGAATACATTGGAAAGCCGCAAACAGGTAATATTTGGAATCTTTGCTTGAAAAAGCGTTTAAACAATCATTTGATCTATAAAAAAATGACAGTGTAGTGAATGTGTCCTAAATCCTTCATATGTCTTGTTTTTCTCTAACCAACAGTCTGAACGCCAAAGATATTCTGTTTACAAAACAGCAAATCCTCACAACTGAGAAGCTGGAATTAAGATATTTGTATTTTTACGTAAAAAATGACTTTGATGTCTGAATAGTTCTTTTCCTGCTGAACAGTTTGATTAATCAGTTCAGCTCTACTAAAGTTATTTCCCTCTAAGCACAGTATAATGGCTGCACACAGTGTAACAGCTTACAGGCTGTCGACTCTTATGTTTTGCTTGTTTTGACGTTAACAATGGTGATTTTTTTCATACGGGTATGTGTGTCAGTAATTATTCTTTACACGTGACTCCATGTATGCGAGCTCTGGCCTGTCTCCTGGCCTCAGTGTGGTCTGGAAGCAGCTCGCCGGCCCGTAGTCATAAAGAGTAATTCCAGTCTGCTCTCAGCCTAGAGGTTTACCCCGTCTCCTAATGAATGCTTTTAACGGCCGCTCGTCCCTGTACAGTCTCTGCCATACAGATACACAAACCTGGACAAAGACAGATGAAAAGACAGACCTCTGAATCGCACCCATTGATCCAACAGTGGCTGCCAAACAGGGCTGCACACGACGCCTTTTTTAACTCTTAGAGGGCAGTGAATGGTGTAGAAACATACGAGGTAGAGGACAGCAACCTGTGAGAAAGCCACTCTTAGCGTCTGTTAGCATGCTGCTGCTGCCTTGTTCTTTCCCTCCAGTGACACACTTTCAGCTCGTAGCGCCGCCGAGAACTGTGGCCCAATTCCTAAGCAGCCCTTAGAGCCCAGAGTGGCCTAGTTTGGACAGACGAGGCGAGCAATGGTGTAAATCTGGCGATGCTCAGATGTAACAACTTTCTCATCACCTCAAAGTTTGGACCGAAACTTCAGATTGATTTGCATCAGCACATGTAACACACACATGTTCATATTAAGTGTATATACATCAAGGAAGTAAATTATCGGTTTTACTCTTTTCAAAATCTTTAAATGATTTGTTGTAAAATGGAGATTAAAGAAACAGACGATGGTGACAGACGCTGGTCATGTGGATGTTTGTGAGAAGATGGAAAAGAAATGTCCGAGTTTTACTGTTTCCATACTTTGTCCTGATTTGTCTCCATGTTGGTTTGAACTGCAAGAAGCTCATGGCAGCAAAGGACCAAACAGAGGTCGCCTCAGATTTTAAGGACAGTGCTTAAGTGCAAGCCTCATGTCTTCAAGTAATGTTAAAGATCCCTACTAAACGTGCTTGTGAGGCACATTAAAATTCTAAAGCTCAGTGAACAATTAACGAGTTAAATATCATTAAAATTAGATTTATTTCTTGTAATCTTAGTGAAAAATCCCAAATCTGTGTATGCAATTATTGTTTAGATCAAAAATGCAACTGACGGACTGATAAATCCGTTCTCTGTGTGTGGAAGTTTCAAGATGCAAAAATTGTTACAAGTTGTTATTTTGTCACAAAACGTACATAGATATGATTTTGGTCAACATGTGTCCGGCGTTTGCCGTCCATCTCAGCCGGGAATGAAGAAAAGGCTCTCTGTGTCCCTCTGGAGTCGGTAATTTTGGCCCATGTCCCATCTGTTAACATGGCGGCGGGTGGCTCAGAGTTTATGACCAGCACTGCAGACGGCCACCAGGGGGGCGACTGGGATGTTTTGGCGTTACTTTTGGGAAACTGTGATGTCATGCATCATTATATATAGTCAGTGGCTAAAGAGGGATTCATGTCAGTGATGTGTTCACAGCTTGTTTCCAATGGAGCAAAACAGAAATCAGTCATTGCAGGTTAATTTTTTTTTATTAGTCTATGACATGATTACAATCCGCTTAAAAGCCTTATTTAAACAATTACAAGTCAAAGCCAATAAATCAAACTTCTCTGTAAAACTCTAGAAAACATTACCAGTTGGAAACTTTTTGTTTTTTTAAGCAGCAGTTAAGCAGCAGAGATAAACCCTGCTGACTGTGATGTTGTGTATGCTGAGCTGTGATGTCGGGGGTCTCCAGGGGAACGGTCTTCTCCGTGCCTGGACTTCCTGTGGCAGCAACTTCCTGTCTGTTTCCTCTTTGATGGCCAACACAAAGGAGAGGGTTTTTACTTGACGAGGCAGATTTTCATGGAAACTTGCTGCTTTCAAAGCGTGATGATCTATTTTTTATGACTTTTTTTTATTATAATTATTTTATTAACCTCAAAGCTTTCAGGTCATCTGATTAAAAACTCAAGAACTTTCATGACTAAGTGAAACTGCCATGATCTAAAAAGAAAGTTTGTATCTGTCTTAGTAGATTCTGAGTGTAAGGATGTACTTTAAGCAACCACTTCCAACAAAAATATTGTAATGACTTTACATAGAGGTCCTTTTAGTCGCCAAATTTAGATTCCTAAAGGCTGAATCCTTTGATTACAGCTCCATTAATCAGCCTTATAGACATTTTGACAAAAGTCTGATCAATCTAATGGATGGGAACAGAGCTAGAGGGGTGGGGACTTGTTATGAAGTAGATGTTGATGTGGTTTAACATCTGCCTGTTGCTTTAAATATCTCTTTTCATCACCCGGCGGGGAGTTATGGGGGGGCTGCACAAACCACAGCCTCTGGAAAACCGCCGAGGTTTGATCACAGGCTGAGTGGCTTTTTCTTCTACACTGAGCTTCAAATATTTGATTTTATTATATGTTTTTTCAGGCTAGTTTGCTTCTACAGTGTTGTTATTTAGGACTGGAGAACATAAAGCTGTACCTTTAAGGTTAGATTCCTCCAGTGTCCTTTGTTTCCTCCAGTGTGATTCAGAGGCACTCAGAGAGGAAATGACCCCACACACCAGGAATACACACTCATACAGAAGCATGCAATGTTATAAAAAAAAACCCACACGCACACACATTCCCATACAAGGGTCTTGTCTGACTCAACTGACACACAAAAGACAGAGGTGCATACAAGAGTGTACATGTCATTCAATGTCAGATCAGTGACTAGTATGCAGTTTAACTTTGAGTCACAACGTGGTTACAGCGTGGTTAAAAACAACATACTCTGATGACGAAGGAAGGAGAGAAGAAGAGTGAGTGAGTCCTAGAATTGTGTTTGTGTGTGTGTGTGTGTGTGTGTGTGTCTCCAGTTATTTTCTCCCAATCAGATTTACTTGATAAGGTAACAAGATCAGAAGACGCTCATTGCTCTGCAATTTACACTTTTACCTCAAGACATATAAGCTACAGCAGTGGTAGAGCCACTGCAGGGGGTGTGAAGGATGAGGAAAAAATAGGGAGGCAAACCAAGTTGAATGAGAATGATATATGTTAGGACATAAACAAACAATGTTTTTTTTTGGTAGGGCTGTACCAAATAGTTTGTACCAGGTTCAGCCCGGAGCTGGAGCCGTTTGCTGGTGGGAGGTGAGCTCAGTGTTATAAGTCAAACTTTTGGGATTAAATTTGGTTTTTATCTTCGCTGAAACTTTGAAATGATGAAGTGGTCACACGTGAGAGTGAGCGTGGTGAAAATTCATCTTTTTTGTGTGGGAGGGCACATAGTGAAATATGACGACAGACGTTCAAAGCTTCCTTTGCAAACCTCAGTAGAAGCTTCAAATGTCTAAAAACAGACATTCGATACAGCCCTAGATTTCTGAAACTATTGTCATAACTTTTATTTCCATGAAATTCAACTTGGATCCCTTGTTATTCATTGCTTTCCCTAGCATTGCTGATGACTGATAAATATTGTGGTGTAGGGGGCATGAACTTTTTTCAGCTTCTAAATGGAGGCATGACGGATAAAGTTGCAGAGCCACTTGGCTACAGTGTTCACACACACACACACAAACACACTTTGCCTTTGTGCTCACAAGATGCCCTGTGTGGATCTTCAGGAAGATAAGCAATATGCACATGACATTAGCGTGCGTAGAATAGAGAAAACTCCCCCCTGCATAGAAACTGCTATTTCACCACTAATTGACCTTCTGGCTTGTTTATCTTTTCCGAATGTGTGCAACAAACTTTGAGCTGCTTGTGGCCATGAAGGCTACCATGTGCTGTAGTGAAGCCATAGCAACAACAACAAAGGCAGTAATATACAGAAAGTTAAATAGTAGCATAGCTTTTTTATTACCTGCATGCATTCACTGTTTGCTCTTCTGTCAGTGGTGGTGTCTCTGCAGAGATTCAGCTGAAGGAGGTGCTGAAAGCCGGCTCTAACTCTGTATCCAACCTGCTTCTGTCTCTCTCTCCCCTCAGATGCGGTACCAGAGGAGCTGGCAGAGCCTCTTTACAGGGACCAGTACAACCAGGAGCACCTGAAGCCCCCGGTGGCCTGCCTGCTCCAGTCTGCAGAGCTCTACTGCCGGGCGGGGAGCCTGATCCTCCGCAGCGATGCCGTCAAGCCTTTACTGGGACACAACGCTGTCATCCAGGCCCTGGCCCAGAAGGGCCTTTACGTCACCGACCAGGACCGACTGGTGACTGAAAGAGACCTGACCAGCACACCTATACACATGGTGAGTGGACGTATGCAGAACAGAGTGATTGAAACATCCAGATTCTTCTGCTGGTTTTACACTTTATAGTTCAGTCTATGTCTCTTTATGTGTTTTCTGGATATGTTCTTTGCGCTGTGCTTAAATGTACATGTACACACACTTAAAAAATGCATGTATATTGTTCATCCTGGACACAGGATGTGTGAAATGGGATTACTTTATTTTGCTCTCAGTCTGTTCTGTTGCACGCTCACACAAGCATAAACCAATTCTAAAACCAAAGATTTATTTTCATTAATTGTCTATTAAATGTCAAAAACAGTTTCTCAAAACACCAGATTTCGTCTCCAGATTGGACAAGCTAACAATCCAAACCTATAAAACTGATATAAAACAAAGAAAATCAACAAATCCTCACATTTGTGAAGTTTAAAACAGTAAATTATTCATAAATTACTGACACTGATGTGTTTTCTGTTAGTCGACTAACGGATCAAACCACTGATCGTTTCAAGACTTCAACAGTTGACTGTAACTGTGTATTTTGCTGCTTTCTTTCCTTTGTGCTGAGTAAGTGAGTTATGTGATATTGTGTTTGTGTGTCCTGCTCCATGTGTCCTCCCGTCCTCCAGGATCGGTCCTGTTGAGAGAAAAACAACCACTAATGACAGGTTTCCTATAGCAACCCATTACTCACTGTTAGCTCTCTGTGTCATTAAACAGCACCGGGCAAACATGCCATAGCTCACACAACCAGGAGATGTTCTAGTATGTTGTCAAAACTGTGTGTAGGACTCGATTACTGACTGATATTATTCTAAAAGTAGATTATGTTTGGATTTAAAGCAACACGGTGTAACTCAACCAGTAGCTTCGAAAATGAAACTAAACGATGCACATTAATACGTCGAACAAAACAGCAATTTTAGTAACTCGGTGTCATATTTTACGGAGAAAATGTTCTCTGTCCTCTACAGCTGCTCTGCCTCAACTCTGTGATTCACGGTGGCTCGTGAGAGCAACATGTAGGCTGCCTGCAGACTGAAGCTGCAGCTACAGCACCTTGTAGTAGGTGGGAATAGCTCCACTAAACAAAAGGCTGCAGACAGAGAGAGCAGCCGTAGGACATCAGAGGGAAAACCACAGGACATTTTCTCGGTAAAATATGACCCGATTTTACTACAATTGCTGTTTTACGCGACTCAGTAATGTGCATCATTAAGTTTCGTTCTTGAAGCCACAGATTTGGTTAAGTTACATATTATTACCCTATTACTACCCTAACCCTATTACTTTTAGTCATTTAGCCAATCAGAAGTCATAATGGGATCTTCACTAAATGCAATGCCATTTCAACAACAGAGCTTGGCTTACTGCTCATTGTGCAACCTCAGATGTTGAAGGAACTGGAACTTGTTTTATCTCTGTATATAATTTTTCGACCTGCACATTTTGCATTTTACAGTTCTATTGATTTACCACTGTGTTGAGTTTATACACAGACAAAATTCTCTTTGGTATCATTTTGTCCATCTGGAGCTCAGTAACCAAACATTTGTTCTTTATGGTTCTCTCCTGCAACTTGATTGGATGCTGTCTGATTGGTTCATTCTTGGGAATTAAATGTTCACATACGGGGAATGAAAAGCATCAACGTTAGTTGATTTAGGAAATGAAGAGAAATTAATTATTTCATAGCATACTTTACTTTTTACTCTTTTGGCTTGGGGGAAGGAAGCAAGTATTTTCATTTACCATGACTGTTGATAAGTTTTCTGTTGATTAAAGCTGGGGTGGGCAACATTTGGAAATCAAGCTACTGTAGCTTTACCATGAGACTCCTTGGGAAGCAACTCTGCTGCACCCTCTCCTGCTTGTTTTTGCTCCGGCTTGTGTTTTATTTTGTTTGTTGTCGTTCTCTCTGTTAAGTCCACTTTGCACCAAAGATACAGGATGAGATAAAGCGTTTTCAGGGAAAGTTGCAGCGGAGTAAACTAGCCCATCTTAGCTCGACTTAAGCCGGTTGACGGTGTCGCCTGCAGACACTATTATCTGTTGAGGCCAGTTTTAGCAAGTAAGGCACGTCACTTGTTGTAACAGCCAATCAGCTCATTTCGATTTTCCCTGCGCTTAGAAGCGCAGCGTAGAGCAGCCAATAGGAACACGTGCTCTCTGAAATTACAGTGATTGGCCGAAAATACCCTGTGATGGTCTGAACACAGAGCCAAGGAGAGGTGCAGAAGTGTAGTGGTCTTTCAGACTGCTTGAATTACAATATGCTGAAAAGTTGTTATGGAATTTTAGTGCCGTGACACCAAAGATAAATTCCCTGCTCCAAATTTAACCAATCAATTTATTAGCTCATTGTTTCAGCAATAAAATGTAATATGGTCACCTTTTACTGGTCGTGAGTAAAGTGGAGCAGAGCACTTAAAGCATTCAGTAATTCTGTTATAAAGGGAGGAGGAGTCTGTGGCAGCTTCATCCAGACACCGTGCTTGCATGCATGGGTGGAGGTCGGGCGCTTCTGCTGACGACAAAAGGTGTCTGCATTGCAGTGCACACTCTCTCCTCCCTCCCTCCCTCTCCTGCTCTCACTCTGTCTCTCTGTCTTAATGTTTTGTTCCTAAACTCTCACTCACCCTCTGCGTTTGCCACCTTCCTCCTTCTGTCTCCATGGCTCTGCTCCTGTCAAGTCTCTTTGGTCTCTGCTCTGTCTCGTGCAAACTTTTATCTTCACAGATTAATTTTGTTATCTCTCGAATATTTAATTGAAGCTCAAGAACATTTCATTAAGCTCTCCAGTGCCCACACATCTTTTTGCCCTGTTGGGTTGTATTTTTATTTGAACACCGCTCAAGAAAATCCACACAGTCACCTGTGACGGACATTTATATTTTTACCCTTGATATCCTTGCACCCTTGCAGGTGGTATTGACGGCTGGTGATTAGACACAACGCTTAATGATCTCATATCCTTTCACAGCTATAAAAGTGCATGTGTTGTCTCCCTCTTTGTCTCTGTTGTTCTGTGTTTATGGGAGGTAATTTAATGACATTGTTAAGTAGACAAATGGAGCCGACGGTCCCTCGATTCCCTATGACTATTGACCTTCATTTGTGTAACACACAGCCCGGCAATTTGTTAATATGTCCATCCTTGTTGCTGCTCTGTGCCCTTCTGCATTTATTAGATTGGTTTCTGCAAAGCAGAGAAACTGTCTGTGTGTGTGTGTGCGTATTTGTGGACTCAGCAGGATCATTTCAGTCATGCTGAAGCTAAGCCTTCTCATTTTGGGTTATGGTATATCTGCAGAGAAAATGATGACCTCATGGTTTTCCAAATGCTGTGCAACAGAAGAATAACTCATGTCAGGGAGGAGGAGGGGGAGGAGGAGGAGGAGGAGGAGCGTGGCAGTCTGTCATAGGGCGAATGGATATAAAGAGGGAGAAGGAGGGAAAGAGGGGGGAAGATGGAGTTTAGGGGCTGTCATTTGGCTGTGATCCACGGGGAAGCAGGAAAGTAGAGCGAGAGATGAGAGGAAAGAGTGAGTGTGGAAGTCTACAGAGTATGGATGTAAAGAGATGGGGAGGAGCTGTTCAAGAGAAAAGAGAGGAAGAGTAAGGTATTGCCTTTTTGGCAGGCGGGACGACTTGTGCGTGCCAGAGAACGGAGTGGAAAAGGCCCACTGCTAATGTGGCCATCTGGAAAGAGGGGAGAGGAAAAAAGGGGGGATGAAGGGGTAGGAGAGGAACGGAGCACAAGGAGAACCGGGAGGGTCGAAGAAAGGAGGAAGGAGGAAGATGTGATGTGCACTACTGCAGCACTGTGAAGGGTGGGGTCTCACAGTGAGTCAAAGCACGTCTGGTGCACAAATGAGAGCCCCCTCACATTACCCCCCTCTTTAAACGTACACACACACACACCACCAAAGAGCTGTCAGAGGAGCAGTGCGTCCTTTTCTAGCTCGACCTTCCTGTTCCTCCTGGACTTTGTTTTTTTGGTCTTTACGCATGCACATGCTCGGACGTGCTGCCCTCTTAGTATTAAAACAATGGGACGAGAAAATGACAGAGCAAACAGAGAAGGAGAGAGAACCGTAGCGGTAATTGAATTTTCCTGCAGAGGGGCGTGTGCCTTGGTCTAAAAGCTTTCTGCCAAATATCGCTGACAGATTTTCAGGATTTTATGGATGTGTGTGAGAGAGAGATAGCGAGACTGGTCATTATTTTTACTGGCAGTTTGGGCACCCTAACACCTTAACTGTCAGCAAACACCAACGTCCGAATAGCGCTGACATGTAGGTGTAAAGTTGTACAATAATAAAACTTGTGTTGCTCTGATGTCGGCCATTTCTGAGTGTGTACCTGTGTTTAATGGGCACTTGTGATGTTTGTTTGTGCAAAAAGGAGTTACTTTGACTGATCTGTTTGCTCAGCTGTTTTGTGCTTTCCTATAGGTGCCTTTGATCAAGGGCACACACACACACACACACGCATATGCAGACATACAACAGTAGTCACGGTGAATACTGATGCTGCTGTTAGATAGTGTGCATGAGCGCACCGCAGTTCTACAGCCCTTTATGACCC